>CM031236.1:50970434-51352934 GCA_018340775.1 Taxus wallichiana var. yunnanensis
TTCCTAAGGGTAAAAAGGGAAAAAAAATTATCCCAAGAGATTTCCCCCTCTCTAGTTCCTCATGTGACCCTCCTCATCCCGACATAATGCTTAACCGATTAAGCTTATTTCCCAAACCTAGATCAGATCTCATAGAATGTCACCATATTGCTCCAAGAAGAATTTTTGTCCATATTGTCTATTTTTCCAAGGGGAAATATGGAACACCAAATCTTCCAATGATAAATCCCTTCTGAGATTCTTCATGCAACTCTTTTTTTCAGCCCTTTGGTGCCCTAACAACTCTTTCAATATCCCTCACACCGCACCTCAAGAAGAAAAGTGTCAAGATCTTTCTCAAAGAACCATTTTTTTACAGATATTTTACCTTTCTCTAAGGGGATAAAAGGAAAATATTTTCCCATGAGAATCCCATAAAACCATAGTTTCAACCACACTCAACTTTCACGGACTCGGGTCAAGTTGCAAACTAGCAAGAAGACAAGAAAACAAACTAAACTCAATTTTAACTTAAATAATTTGAAATATTCAACCATAATCCATTGATACAACTGAAAAACATTAAAAATAAATTAAAATATAGTATAGGTGTTTCAAACACATTCTAGACCATCCATGACTATAAAAATGAAGCTTTTCTCTTAATTCTTCATTCAAAAATAGATTACACCAAGATTTTAACCGATTGCTCTTTTTTTTAGAGAAAATTAATTAAGTACTAGTGAATCACAAAGGATTATGTGCAATGGAAATTGTGTATAGAATATCATAGTAGCATGTAAGGGGCACACATAGTGGGGAAATAGGTTAGGCGTGAGGTTACACCTACACATACGAAGATCGGGAATTAGCCAATTTTCCGTAGGGGCTAAAAATAGATGTGGAGTGTCACTCAAGTAAAGATATGGAAATAGAGAAAACATGAGGAATTAGTAGCCAAACAAAGGAAAATAAATCACATGCAAGGAAAAATAAAGTAAACATATGGATCGAGCTAAAAATAGGGATTAAAAATGTTGTATATTTAGTCTACACTATTTTTAGGAAAGCATGTAGGCTATTTTGTACGCACACTATTATTATCCCGGTGTATGAAGTGGTGAAGAAAAATTCCTCACCCATATATATAGGTATTTTATCCTTGTTGTAGATATTTTATTATTTTTGGTATGTGTGTAAGAGAGCTTTTGTGTATCGAGTGACATATGAATGGAGAGTTCAATAGTCTAGGTATGGATTTTGTATGAGTGCGCACATGGTCTAGTGCATGGATATATTGATTGAACTATATTATAATCAACCACTTATGTTATTATTAATGGTTTGTAATGGATAAATTTTTGGGGTTGCTAAATTAGTCATGTCTGAGTATGGGATTATGGGAATTGAGATCTTGCTAATCATCCCTTATGTTGATTGATTTTCCTTATTATATTTTTTTCTTGAATTGTCTTATATGATTTCATGAATAAATGATATGGTTATGAATATGAATATGCATTCTAACATACTAATAAACATAACAAAGGAGGGACCTGGTAGATGTGTGTGCTTTGGGTGAGCTTCCATTTTTCTGAATAAAGTGCCAACACACATAGTCTAGGGTTTTGGGGAAATGAAGAATACATTTTAGTTCTGTTTCTGAGACCTATTTTGAATTTTTATTCGAGGATGTTGCATGGATATGGAATTTTAGATGTATTTTGAGAATATTGACAGTGGATAGAGGACATTCAAGATGGTTTTGCACAAATATATAACATTAGACCAGATTTTAATACACAAAAGTGGGTAGAGGGTAATCTTTATGACTTCCTATATGAGATGTTCTTTAGTTTCTTCCCAATAGATTTGTACCAATGGTTTGCATCTTATGCAAATGACAGAGGTGTTGGGCCAAGAAAGAAAGGTTGGATGTAAGAAGATTACTGAGACACTCTCAACTTCAAGGAGACATTGACTAAATTTGTGGATCATTGGTGGGAAGGTGTTTTTGTAGATATACTTTGGAATACACAATTTTTACATACTCTTATCCAGAGGAATCAAAATTATGGTTCTTGCATGAGCCAAGGTGATTATTTTTGTGTGCAATACCCTTAGCCATCAAGATCCTAATGGTAGACTTGAGAATGGAAAGATAACCTATGGTGATCTAAACCCCTACTGTACATAGGGGTAGGAAGTACATATGGGATGGGTGACAATGGCCCTAGAAGAAGACAAACAAAGAGAAGAGAGAATAATAAAGTATAATGAGATGATAGATGGTAGTTGATGAATCACTATGATTAAGAAGAATGGTGAATGGAAGAAGTGATGAGAGCCCTATGGAAGATGAGGATCCATAGTATATTGTCCTCTTGACATTGGGAAAATAGAGTAGAGACCCCATTAGCTTCTTATGATAGTGTATTAGAAGAGATAATGAGGACTTGCAGTGTGCATCTAACATATCTTGGCTACCTATCCCTTGTGCAAGGTTTTTCAGATCCAGAGGTAGTTTTTGAAGAGTATAATAATGCACGTGAGCAAACAAGATCTCCACATTGGGTAGGAGACACATGTAGACATATTTTAGTTTCAGCTTAGGAAACACGAAAATTAGAGATAGGAACATAGTAGTGCAACATGCACCAAGTTGTTTTGGAAGTACTTTTGAAGGTATATTTATAGGTATGTCATCAAGATAGAGTGTTTCCACACAAACCATTGAAACAACTAGATATGTGATTCTATATGTAAAATATTGTTGTCCAATTTAGTACAATAACTGGGACACAATGAAGTTCATCTACTACACCAAAGGTCATGATAGGAGACTCAAGAGGATCATGAAAACCACCACACAAAGGGAATCCTGGTGGGGAATAAGGATTTGGATCTGATCCTAACCTAGAGTAGGGCCCTTCACCACAACAACCTCCCCAAAAATCACCCCAATAACATTTGTAGCAATAAGCACAACAACAAACACCTCAAGTCTTATTTGGGATTTCTCTCCACTTTTCAGAGTATAAAGGTGTGGAGGATGTAGCTGAGCATGTACATAAGTGTGAATTCCTATGGAGAGATAAGGGAATTACAACCCATAATAGAAAGGTAAGATAGTTTTCCACAAAACTTCGAGGGCATGCATACAACTGGTATAAGAAGTATGATCCACACCAGATCACGGTGGATTATGATGCATTGTGCATGGAATTTTTGGCTGAGTTTCACATTCCTAAGTTTGAGCAACAAAGTATTAGTGCACTAAAATATATTAAGAAGGGCTTGTCTGAAAGTGTGAGGGATTAAGACGCATAGTTTAAGACTCTCTTGTTCAAGCTATCTTATGATATTCATTAGAGCCAACATGCACATTTTTTCTCGGAGGTTATATAACTCTATTCAAGGGCCTTATCACATAAAACATAGATATATCTACACGAGGATTTAGAAGTATCTCTACGCACTAAAGTAGTTGAAAGCACGAGATATTGAGTAAGTCATTTTCTTAAGGTACAAATAGAAGTTATGACTAAGTAATTATAGAGTTATTTTCCAATTTGGTGCATGAGACATGAAGGAGGTTATGGTTCACTTTGATTACAAATTTGAAGGGCATACTAAGGATATTTTTCCATGCAAGAATGTACACGTAATGATAAATTATTGTAATATTTTCCACAAGAATCATGATGTTCAGAATTTCCCTCTCTTTGCAGCATGAAACTATGAAAATGTATCTATGTACTGCAAGCTTTAAGATGCACATACCCATGACAAAACTGATTGTCACTTGATAGATCAGATTCATGAAGCATGTAAGACTAGATTGTGACATATTATGGTGGCAAGTATATCCCATGCGAAGAAACACAACCTAATGAAGGGCATAAAAATGGAGATGGTGGGTTCTGAAGTGGATATAGATACTAGTAGAGAGTTCGTGGTGGTAGAGGAATATTCACACATGGAACTTTTTATACTTGTAGGTCCTCATATCATTACCAACACGAATGCCCTAAGAATCGGTATGCGCATACTTTGGAAAGGAACACAAGGTTTAAGACTACCTTGACCTTTATGAGCATATGTGTGAGAATAAAAAGAAGGACAAAGGCGTGAGGATGGTCAAGGTATATCACATGAAGAGTAAGAAGTGGGAGCCTAAGAGATAATCGATCTAGAGCTACAACCTTTATTAGTGAATACTTGCACGAAGAAGCACGTGCGCATGAGCCTCTTAAAGTAAAACCTATCATTAGGAGAGAGAAATTATGCATTTCAAGTATCTAGATGTCACTCATCAGAAGGATGTCTATCAAGAAACCATGGAGTGATCAGATATTTGCAAGGAGATTCATTCCCTAAATTAATATGTGCATAAAGAGAATCAGAAAGAACATTGAGCTCCCACAAAAAGATGTAGATGATTTGAAGGAGATATACAATATGTTGTGGTAGGAGAACATCATTCCTTTATTAGGGGAGTGGCTATGTGAGAAGGTCATGTGCATAGGAGTTAAGTGTGATTATCATATTCTCCATGCAAAATTTTCACCACAAAACCATGAGTATGATAAGGAAATAACACTAGATCCAGGTGATTGATGGTTGACTGGTGAGTAATATTCTTATTGACATGGGCACAGAGGTGAATGTTATGAATTTGGATGCATGAAATAAGATGGGAAGGCCACCATTACATCCATCTTCTAATGTGTTGTATATGAAAAATAAAATAAGAGCCATTCCTATAGGGGTATTGAAGGATGCTTCAATAACTATTCAAGGGGCCAAGTTTATAGGATATTTTGAAGTATTGGAGCTTGTTGATGCGACAAAATTCCATCATTACTTGAGTGACCTTGGTGTTATGCAAATAATATTGACCTGTATACTTCAAAAAAATGTACACCATTTTTTAGAACAAGGAAGAGCGCATGGTCATACCTCTAGAGGACATGAAGGCTGCACCCTACATTGAGCCTATGAGTGAAGAAGAGCTGAATAAGATCTATACATGCATAGTACATGACCTTGAGGATGTGGAACCCTTGAAAAGAAGGCATACTATAGTGGGAAGACATGCAATATGTTAGTGATACTAGTAGTAGTTACTTTTGACAATTGGGAACATGACATGTATGAAATGGTCAGATGTGAGGTTAAGGGAAGAGTCACCCGATGATTAGGCCACACATGATTAGGTGATTAGGAAAAAACTAGGTATACTTGGAGAGGAGAAACCATAATCATTTATGTGTGCCATGGAGGATCATTAGAAAAATGAAGGGCATAAGTTAAATATGATGGTTTATACTTTGTGTGACATAGTACCACACTTTGGTGGGTAACACATAGAGATAATATTTTGGGCTAGAGTGAAGATTAGCCTTTTTGATAAGGTTCACTGGGAGTAATACCCATTCTCTTATCCATGAGTATGATGAAAAGACTCCAACATTGGTACATGCCCATAACTATAGAGGCAATGGGTGTAAGGCCATAAGGATTTACCACCATCTCTTTGGGTATATAAGTTATATTCTACTCTGCATGGATACGCATGTGCATGGTATGTACATGTTGAGATCAAGTAAGAGAGTATAAGTTTGAGTAACTGACCAAAGGTATGGATCATACTTTTGATTATTTTTCTAATAAGCCACTAGTACATGAGGCCTTGCAGATAATGAAGTGCATCACATTGGGGGATAACACGAAAGAAGAAGAGATCATGGTTCATGCTCTTGGGAGAGCTTGAGATTGAGGTGAGAGAAGAAATAGTGGACAAAGAATAAGTTAAAATAGGGCATGCATGGAAAGAGAAGGAAAAATGGAAAATGATATACCTCATTGACAATGAAGAAATATAGAAACTAGATATTAGCCACACAAAGGATGTGCATGAGGTAATGAAAACTATAGATGAAAATGTGTACATGTAGCACAATCCTATAAAAACAAAGAAGGTCAATATTGAAAGTTATGATGAGCCTAAGGAGGCTATCATTGGGGATTACTATTTAGAACAAGAGGTATCAAAGATAATTGAGATACTCCATAACTTCTAGGATTTGTTTCCAAGAGGATACCATGAGTTGAAGGGTTTGCATCCATCATTGAGATAAATGAAGATAAAATTGAAGGAGGCAGCGCATCCGGTTTGGAAGAGGCCTTATAGGATGAACCCAAACCTACGTGAGAAGGTTAAGAAAGATATTGATAAAATTCTTAAGCGTAGGATCATTGAACTAATTGAGGAATCTGAATGGGTGAGTCTCATGGTGATAAACATCAAGAAGGATGGATGGATTAGGATTTGTGTTGACTATAGGGAATTCAACACCTCATGTGTCATAGATCCTTTTCCTATGATTTTCATAGAAGATATCATCGAGGAGTTTTAGGGCATGAGATATACTCCTTTATAGATGGATTTTTAGGATAGCACCAGTGCGCATTGCGTATTACATGGATCAGGAGAAGAACATATTTTCCACTAGAATGGGGAAGTTTTTCTTACACTTTCATGCCTTTTGGAATGAAGAATGTGCCAGTAGTATTCTCATGTATAGTTGTGCAGGAATTTCATGATTTCATCCATAAGTTCTTGCAGGGTATACTTGGATGATTGGACTATTTATGGGCTAGTCAAAGATCATTGTAATAATATAAGGCTCATATTTGAGAGGTGGAGGAAATTAAGCATATCTTTCAACATTAAGAAGTGTAGCTTTACCACCCTTTTTGGTATCTTACTTGGGCACATTATTTGGAAGGATGGATTGTTGGTAGACCCAACTAAGATTGCAGTGATCCTAGGATTGGAAGAGCCTACCAATTAGAGTGAGGTGCATAATTTTTGGGGCATAATGGTTATTATAGGAAGTTTATTAAAGGATATGCAAATATTGTTGTGCCCTTAGAGGAATTTATCAAGGTCAAAGAAATGTTTTATTGGGGTGATGAAATTTGAAACATTGAAGGATAAAATTACCACTACACCAATATTACGCTTCCCTTCATGGAAAAAACCCTTTCATTTGCATGTTGATTCCATGGCATGGAAATTTTGATAGTATTAGAGCAAACAAGAGAGGGTAATGTGGATCATTCCATATGATTTATAAGTAAGAAGCTAACACCAATGAAAAGTAGAAGTACACAATGACAAAGTACAAGCATTATCCATTATCTACAGCTTTAAAAGTTTCACCAAAAGTTGTTGGCCACCTGTTTATTTTTATATAGATCATATGCGGTTAATTACTTGGTAAAAAGACCTATTTTGTAAGGGAGCATCTACCGGTGGATACTCCTTTTTTAGGAATTTTATTTTATAGTTGTAGTAAAGCCCAAAAAAGCAATTTGGGACTTGATCACCTATAAGGATCAATTATGAGAAGACACACAAAGCATTGAAGACACTATACCTAATGCACAAATATTTAGGTTGAAATGTGCACCATTAGATTTGGAGGATATATTAGTATTCTTAGCACTAGTATATTGTCAAAAGGAATGAAGAACTTGGAGAAGGAGCTTGATTATTTGTGTTGTGCCATATCCATATCAACCATTAGAGGAGACATGTATAAAATGGGTAGAGATGAGGTCTTTCCCATGCATTCTTAAAAATGAGCATGAAGCCATTATGGAGGAGGATCATGGAGGAATAATAGGAGGCCATTATGCAGGGAGATGTTTTCCACATATATAAATCCTTGTAATCGGTCAATGGTGGGAGATAATTAAAAGGATATGAAGGATTTTGTGAAATCATGTGATCATTGCTAGAGGATTAGAAATCATAGAAAAAAAGATGAAATGCCATTAAGGCCTATAGCAAGAGCAAAACCTTTTGATAAATGGGAAATTAACTTTGTAGGACCTATTACAACACCCACACACAGATGAGGTGCACTACATCATCATGCACATATTATTTGACAAGGTGGGTAGAGGTTGCACTAACAAAAGATTGTACATTAGTAAAAAAACAAGGTTCATTTGGGAAAATATTATCAATAGGTATGGATTCCCATTGAGCTTGACAAGTGATAGAGGAAATCATTTCTTAAATTACAAATTAGAATTTTATTGGAATATTTTATGGTGGCACACCATAAGAATACTCCTTATCACCCTCAAAAAAATGGAACTAATGAATCTTTTAACAAGATCTTAGGACAAAACTAACGAAGATATGTGATGTAGGAAGAAAAATTAGGATGATAAGGTATCAACCGTTCAGTGGTATACATGAAAAATCTATAAGTGGTTGAACAAGGCCACACCATTTCAATTAGTGTGTTTGGAAAGGAGGTTATACTACATGTGGAATTTATTTTACCATCACTATGTATTATATGGGTAGGTGGATTGGATGATGAAAAGGATGTGAATGAGCACATTGACAAGTTTATGCAATTAGATGAGTGGTGCGCCATTGCGCATTGGAGAAAGAAGACAAAAAATGGATGACAAAAGGCTTGACATGACATACATATCAAGAAGAAGTATTTTTGTGGGAAAGATGCTCCTTCTCTATGAATCCAAGTTTGTGCACCACCATTGAAAGTTGAAAGTCCATTGATTGGGATCCTTTGTAGTGACCAAGATACTAGAATCATGCACATTCTAATTACAAGTGTTGGATGACACCATGTTTCTCGGTTACTTAAATGGGAGTAGGTTGAAGCCATACTATAAATAAGATTCCTTTATGTTTGTAATAAGGAATTATTACCACTTAGATTAGATTTCCCTTTCATGTTTTTTTTTCTTTTTTTTTTGTTGTAATAAGTGCATTCATGTGCATAAGTTGATTACTATTGATTGATGCAAATCACTTTAGTGTAATGTGGAAGCGAGAGAAAATAAATAATAATATGATGGTACTTACCTTGGATTATTTGGATCAAAGAGGTGTACGTGATATAAAAAGTGAGGTGTTATATGTGTTTCAGGTGCTTAGGAAAGATGGTGTTTGAAAGATATTACTCTTGATTGGGAAACCACGTGAGAAAGAGGCCACACAATGTAACGTGAGGGAGGAAACAACATGATAAACTACTAGTATGAGGCATAGAGGAAGATGGGTTGTAGGTAGGGAAGTGTGTGCAATGATGAATGTAACATGGAAGTAGTGGCACATTAGAAAAAATGACTATCGTGTGTGGAAGAAAGAACGAAAAAGTGGAAAAATAAAAAAGCACATTTAATGCTTTAAATTAGTGGTAGGTGAAGATCAATTAATGTATTTTTTTGGGAAATTAGAAAAGGGTCATGAATGAGTTCATTCTTACCTTTCATATTGAATAAATTTGAGCCATTGGAGAGAAATTAATTGTGAAGAGCTTGTGTGAAAGATATTTGAGATGAACCAAACCGAGTTTTTACAAAGCTCTAGTTAGAGCTCCTTCAAAGGAAGTGCGAGCATGGAAGGAAGGCATGGAGATAGGTAATTTGAGGTTCAAAATATTATTCCTAGAGCTAGGGTTTGATTGTAGAACTTCTAGTTTGTAGAGGCTAGGAGCATAATTACTTAAGGGTGACAATGATTTGAAGCAAGCAAGGAAGGATTAAATGCTTGGACAAGGAACTTGAGATGGATTTTTACCCAACACCTAAGGCAAAATTATTGAAAATTCAATAAGTGTGAAGTTATGCAGTTAAAATAATGACACCAAGGAAATTACCCACAACATCACCCAAGGGAAAGGGCAAGGGAAAGAAGCTCATAGTAGAAGAGGCACCGAAAAGAGTGGTTTTATAAAATATAATATCTAGGAGAGGTTATTGTAGGATAGCCATGGGAGTTGCACTTGACTAAGTGTAAGATTAGTGACTATAGCCATAACTCATAGGCACATGAGATTGAGATAGAAAGAGAATTGTCGAAGAATATGGATTAGAAGACCATAAATGGTAAGTTGGTTTATGATGACAAAGTGCAAAACAATTTTGAGAGTGCAGAAGTCCTCTAGCTTTATGAGTTTCCTTCTTTGGAAAACTTGAGAAATTCTATCAATGGTTGTTGTCATGCATCCATGAGGAATAATTATAATTTGTAGGTAGAAGAATTTTCATCATCGTGCAGTTGATTAGGAGAGTCATAGGATTGCATAGTTCAAGACTTGAGATAGATCCTGACTTGGAGGATGATGAAGGAGTAAAGGCCACTTCCATTGCATTTAAATATCAAAGGGGAGGTTGTGTGATGGACATAGAAAATATAAATTACCCAAGAATAATATTTGACATGTGCTTAGTTATTTGCAAGTTAGGCATGTCGAATGATGGACACAGGTAAAAAAAAGTGGCTTCACATAGCACAAAAAATGGTGCAGAAGACTACATACAACATTGCATAGTTCATTGCTGAAGGAATTATTGAAGACACACACAAAGGTGGAAATATAACTTAGGGTTCCATCCTTCTTCTGATTGTCTTTGATGAGATAATAGTGTTAGATGGGTCAAATGAAAAAATGTGGAAATACTTGATGGAGAAAAAGTCCCATAGAGGTTCGCATAATATACATGTGATGGAGGAATTAATAATGCATAGAAGTGTAGGGTATAAAGGTGTTAAATTCTAATGCACAAATTATTTGAGCATGAGTGGCATGTACCAAGGGAAATACCTTCAATTCTGAATGGTAAGGCTGGATTTTTAGTTTACCAACGTTTTTGTTTGAGGAGGGTTTTTATGAAGAATGGAGATAAGAGCCCCTGGAGAAAAATTCCTTTCACCTTCACTTCCAAATATTTCCAAACATCATAGAACATGTTTTTGATGTGTGAAAGCTAAAGTTTGATGTAGATAGGGTCGATGTCAATTTCCACACTTTACGCTCCACTTATGTTTATCCTAGAAAGTCAAGCATATGTTGAAATAATGGAGTCTATAACATATAAATTACTTATGAGACTCTTTTTTGTAATCAAGGAAGAGGAAAATTTCTACATCTATTTGAGGCCTAAAGTGACGAATGTGAAGTACATCAATGAGGAATAACCTTCCTCTCCCAAAACCAGAAAAGGGTAAAGCAACTATGGGAACCAAGAGAATGTGTGAGAAGACCACTCCTAAGAAAGAAGAAAGAAGAGAAGGAAAAGGATACAGGAAAAGGAGGAAGAAGAAGATAACACTACGCTTTGACCGTATTCACAGGAATAAGTTATGGAGAGGGCACAAGGGATAAGATATTGGTGTAGGGCTTCACCGCCAACTTAGAAAAATAAATTCACCAAGGTTACTCCAACCAAGCCAAGCACGTAGAGAAAAAACCCCTCCCCTATAAGGAGAAGGTGAAAGTTTGTGACAACCAAGGAAAATGTTGAAGATAAGTCTAAGGAAGAGGTTACGTGTAATGAAAACACTCAAATCATCCATAATTTGGATGATGATGAGGAATAGCCTAGGGATGAGACCATGCAACACAATATAAAGGTATATGACATGCGTAAAGAAGGCTATAGGGAATAATATGGAGACATGGGTGATGGTGAGCCAATAGAAGAAGGCACGGGAGCCATAGTGTGGAAGAAGAGTAGTGCACACCCAAGTACAATGGAGAAAAATGGAGTAAAAAGGAAGGAGGATATATAACACACACACCAGTAAACTATATAGATGATCAATCCAAGGTGTTGTGTGTAATATTTCATAGTAGAGTTTAGAATAAAGATCTCTATAACTAGGAAGTTATTAACCCATAGGAGAAACCATGTGTACTAGAAAAATGCTTTCTTGGAGTATGCATATTCACATGGATGAGATTGAATTTTAGATTAATAATGAAGGATGTGTGAGATGTAACATGAAGAAATATCCATGTACATTCCTTGTTATTTCAAACCTACAAAGTTGACAGATGAGTAGGCTAGCAATGCTCTAAATAAGATGAAAGTAGAAGTAGCACGTATAAATATAGACAAGGGGGCCACAATCGAGTCTTTCTAGAATCCATAAAGGATAAGGACCAATATGTCTAGTTATTTATGAAAGGGTTAAAGAAGGTGGAGAAGCACTCCAAATATGCATTTAATAAGGTTTTTATATTACATATGCCATCACAACATTACACCTAGACCTAGAGGAAAAGGCTAAGGATGAGTACCCTACAACACTCTACTACTTATAATATTTGGTACAAATGATGTTACATGAGGGAAAGCATGTCCCTAGATTGTCGAAAGAAGAGCTAGTTGGCTTGAGTGAGAGAAGAATAAGAAAGTAGTAGTGCACAAGATAGTGGAGTATGAGGCGTTGAGCACCTATATTAAGGAATTAATTATCAAGACCACTTGATCCTATCCTCAAGACATATATCATTCAAGAGGATACTAAGCTAAAATAGACACAAGTAGCTAAGAAATATAATAAGGTTGTTCATAAAGAGATAATGGCCGAAATTGTGTGGAAATGAGATACGCTCAAGACTATAAAAGAGGCCTTTAAAACAAGGGTTAAGGAGATTACTTCTATAGTTGCACAAAATATGGATTCCTAAAAGGAATAACATTAGGAATTTTGGAATTCTCAGGAGATGAAGGAGAAGGGTGAAGGATTGACCCCTAAAATGCATTGGATATTTCCGGGGGTCGTACTGAGATGTAGCTACAAAAGAACTTGCAGTGGGAGAAGCCTAGGAGGGCATCATAAATATAGAGTTTCCAAAGCTCCTTCAGCCACCTTAGGAATATATTAAAGTGCATGCTTTTGGAAAAAAACATTCTTTGATTCATTGGGTATATGCCCACTATTCTTTCATTTTCACATTCTTTATTCTTCTATTCTTAAGGACTATACTTTGATTCAATATTGCCAAGGATAGAAAATATCCCTCGTGTGAAGTAATTTTTTTCGAGAAAAATTAGCTAAGTACTAGTGGAGCACAAAGGATTACACACAAGGGAATGGGCACATAGAAGATCGTAGTAACACACAAGGGGAATGCGTAGTTGTGAAATAAGTCAATGCATGAGGATGCACACACACATACAAAATATCATGGACTTATCCAATTTTCTAGAGGGGCTGAAAATAGAAAAGTAGAGTTGGAGTGTCACTCAAGTAAAGATCCATAAATAGAGAAAAGCACAAGGAATTAGTAGCCAAACAAAGGAAAAGAAAGAACATGCATGGTAGGATAAAGAAAACATATGGATCAAGTTAAAATAGGGATAAACACATGTTGTATATTTAGTCTTAGCTATTTTTAGGAAAGCATGCAGTATATTTTGTACACATACCTATTATTAGGTGAGTGCATGAAGTGGTGAAGGAAAGTACCCACTCTTATATATAGGTGGTGCATCTTTTTTAGAGAGTATACTCTTTTCTAGTATGTGCTTAAGATATATTTTGTGTATTAGAGTGACACATGAATGGAGAGTTCAGTAGTCTAGGGTATGGAGTCTATATGAGTGCGCACATGGTCTAACACATTGATTGAACTATATTATAATCAGATGCTTATGTTATGCTTAATGGTTTTCAATGGATAACGGTATTTGGGTTGCTAAATTGGTCATGTCTAAGTATGGGATTATGGGAATTCAGATCTTGATAATCATTCCTTATGTTGATTAAGTTTCCTTATTATATGTGGTGCTAGAATTGTTTAATATGATTTCATGAATGACTGATATAGTTATGAATATGAATATGCATGCTAACATATAGATTAAAATAATAAAGGAGGTACCCGGTAGTTACACGTGCTTTGGGTGAGCTTCCATACTTGTTTGGATGATGTCTAACACACATAGTTGGGTGTTGAGGAAATAAATACTATAGCTCTCCTCCCGGTGCCCTCTTGTGATCACCGAAGCTTCATACCAGATGATGCCCTAGGTTATTTTTAGCTTCAAATATGAAACCCTACATCTAAAAGCTTCCTTTTTGATTTTCAAGAGTTACAATAGCTGGAATCACTTGAAAATTGGAGAAAATGATCCTAAAAAAATCTAGTTTCACGCCAACCAATTTTTTTACCATGAAGTATCTAATTTTTAGGGATATTGAGGACTATTTTTTTGTCATAATTCTTGCCTCCTCAAAGAATTTTTCAATTTCCAAAATATCTGGTAGTAAAATAATATGAAACTTAGAGCGAAGGATCCTCGAAAAATCTAGTTTTATTTGAACTATTTCTTGCACGATTGAGTTGTTGATTTTTAAGGTATAAAGGATTGGTTTTTTCTCAGTATTCTTCTCCCTCTGATGAAAAATTCATTTTATTTCTCATTCAGATGAAGGAATCATCTAAATTTTTTGACATCCATGGTCCTCTAGATAGGCAAGAAACATCAGGAAGTGAAAATATTGTAAAATTGATAAAAATAACAGTCTTGGCTAGGACATGCTAAAAATAGAAAGTTTCCAGTGTCAATCCATAAAGTTGTGGAAACTATAATTTTACTTATATTGTTTCTTTTTGATGTCATTGAAAGGTTGGGAAGTTTTCTCATGGTCCAACCCAGGGAGTAATTCACTCTAATCAAATTCATTCATGAAAGGAACATTCGAGAGTTACGAAACATCAAGAGCTTCATTTAAGTTCAAGTATCCAAGGGGATGATCGCCATGAGAATTATGTGAGAATATCATGGTGAATTAAAAAAATTCATCTCAAGAAATCCATACCTTGATATGTGTTTATAAATACTTGATCTATGCTTGATAACGAGCTCATATATTGTAAGTCGAAGAGGTGGAGTTTGTAGTGTTTTAGTGTAGTGTGCAGGACAAGAACATGAGACTTATTCTCATTCATTCCTTCAAGTGCCATTAATGGATAAATATTAATATCAATAATAGGTTACTTATTTATATGATAAAAAATTTAGTAGAATGTGTATGATTTGATCTCATTCAAGAAATGCTCTATAATTAGGTAGTGATCTTCATTTAGAGTATTGTGAATCTAAGAATGGGAAATCATCTATGTTTCATTTATTTTCATCCACATGGTAGTGTTCTTAAACAATCATCTAAAGAATTTTAGTGTGAGCATATCTCAAGAAGTATAGACATTTTTTCATCTCATTCCATTCCAATTGGTGACCACTCCTCAAGGATTTCACTCAAGGGTAATTCTTTCACCCACATGATGAAGACTCATCTTAGTAAGAGAAGGATAAACATCAAGAGGTTTGAGAATCATGGAGTTATCTCTCATGATAATTTTATTCCATTTTTAAATCCTAAGGAACAATAAATTGATCCTCACTCTCACTATGAGATCAAGAAGGAACCATCATGAGTGATGTCCACAGTCATCTCAGGCTTGCATCAGAATGTCTCACAATAGTGTTCCTAAACACTCATTAAGTAGTCCAAATTGTATTTTAATCTTGAAAAAGGATAAATTTGTGATAATCATACTTTAAATTAGAAATTTCTTCATCAGAAAAAGCTTCATCTTCATCAGATCAGTCAACCCTTCCTTCTCTCCATCTTCCTTCTCTCTCTCGTTCTAATTTCTCATTAAGAATGTAATTTTTGTTATTTCATCATATTCACTTAAGTGACCCTTAGTTAAACATTTTAAGAGTATATTTTCCAATAATAAGAAAAAGACTCACTTCCTAGGAATATGAAAGGTCATAAGTGATGAGGACAAGTGAAGAGTCATGTGGGGGTAGATGAAAGGATAATTTTTATTGCTATAAATTGAATGTCTTCTCCATTCCAAAGGGTTGGAAATTGTTGATTGAATGTATTTTGTTGAGATTACCAATTCTACATCAAGAAATAAAATATGAAATTATTCTATTTCTTGTCTTATGTTCCTCTACTCTCTCTTTTTCCAACTTTGCATATATGATAATCTTGTAAAACCAAGAAAGGTGTCTGTGCCTTTGATAAATGAATCAATGGAAGTATGTGTCTATGATTTGTTATGTCTTATCATGGTTTGTATTTTTTTTTGATTGGATGTGCAAGTACTATGTTTATTATATGTGAATTCTATAAGCCTACTCACAATAATAACCCTCTCTCTCCTTATTTCGCCAACTCCCATTTACCTATATTCATTGAAAACTCCTCCTCTTGTACTTCGTAAAAGCATTTTCCACAAGTTTAGTGGAGTTTATTGTGTTATCCTCAACTTATTGGCTACCCTACACCTTTTAGATAGTTTACATTAAATAATGGGAGCCTCCCCATACGCAAGAAGGAGGGGCTTAGCCCCACAATGCTGGTAAAAACTAAATAATTTACAACATGACAAATTATTTTGCCAACAGCTTTTGGTGATCAGTAGTGGGGAGAGATATACCTTGTGTTCCCATATATATATATATATATATATGTGTGTGTGTGTGTGTGTGTGTGTGTGTGTGTGTGTGTGTGTGTGTGTGTGTGTGTGTGTGTGTGTGTGTGTGTGTGTGTGAAAATACAAAAAAATTAAAAATCCATAAAAATTGAAAAGATGAAAAATACCAAAAAATCTATTTGAATATTAAAAAGACTTGCTGCAATCCAGCTGAAAAATTTGAATCTTTCCAAATTTATTCCTTTCTAAGTCTCCAAGATAAAATAGTAAAAATAAGGTACACTTAAGCTGGTTGTGCAGTGGCATTTTTGATCCCACATTCAAGGAGAAACAAAGAGCCAATTTCCAACTTCCCATTGTACCGGTAAGAAGAAAAGTTCCTAAAAATCCTCTTAAATGCCATACTAAAGAACCAGTCATTGAACCACAAGTCCTCATTCCTCCTGAAGAAGAAACATAATAAGAACCAAAATAATAATAAGAAGAAGAAATAATGGATGCACATTACCATGGGAAAAAAATACTAGTTCATTGGCTTTGGCCCCACCACTTCATGAACTTCCAAATGGTTCAAGAAATAACTTTCTAAAATTATATGGATGTGGAAACAAAAGTCCTGATGATCATATCAAAATTTTCATCATAACTTGTGGCATTCTTAGAGTGCTGACACAAAGATGTTTCCATGTGGTTTTTCATGGAAACATTACAAGATCCCACTGCATGCTGATTTTACTACTTTCCATCACACCTAATTATTAATTGGGATGATTTAATAAGAATTTGAATCAAGATTCAAGAATAAAAAATATGTTCATGCCCTCATTAATAAACTTACTCCAATGAATAAATAACCACAAGAGCCCATGAGATATTTTTTGGAAAAACTCAATAAGTTGATCAACAAGATTTTAGTTTTTACTCATCTTACTATGGATAATATGAAGATTTTCTTCGTTAATGCCCGAATACCTAAAATTAGTTTCATACTATAGAGAGTTAAACCAAAAATTTGGAAAACACTCAAGAACTTTCCATTAGAGTGGACTATGACTTGATCATGTCGGGAAGATAAAGAATTCTTAAATGAAAGATAAGGTCCAAAATTCCAAAGATGAAAAAATCGATCCATTGTTGTAGAAGTTGGGAAATGATTTGAAAATATTGAAGAAGGAAGTTGCTTAACATGTATCACACAAAAACAAGAATATAAATCAAATTGTAGGAGCACCCTGAAGGATTTCCTTGAAGCTCCATAAATGAATGTAATATGTGAGAGTAATGAAGATGAAGGAGAAGGAATTTTGGAATCAGAAATCGAAGAAGAAGAAAAAGAGGAATGCACCAAAATTGGATATTTTGAATTCACACCAGATGAAGAGTCTGAGGAACCTATAGATAGGTACTCCTATGCAGGTATTCACTTGATCACAAATGGAGAAAGAAAGATCTTCTTCTAGTTCTCAAGCTAATATTTTAGACCCTTAAGTGGTGACTCTACAAAAATAACAATAAAAGGAGGATCATCGATGTTCACTTCAAAGGGATCAGCCAAGAGGAATCTTGAGACTATCTCGGTTAAGAAATATTTTTCCTCTTCAAGTAATTCTCATCCAAATTCTCTTGATAAACCAATGTCTTTTTCTGTTGATTCTAAAAATGCAAATCCTACCCTTGTCAAGACTTCTATAGTCCCTGATGTGCTTACACATTCTCAACCTTTTGAAATTATTGATCATTGTAAGAAAACCAAAATTAAAAATTTTTGAGTCAAGGACTTGAAAACCCATCCTAAGCAATTTGAAATGCTAGTTCAATTTATCAAAGAGAGTAGTTCGAGTTCGTGTTCCAAAAATGCCACCACCAAAGAATTACCTTCCATTCCTCGAGCAATCCTTCTAAAAAAAATTTCTTCCACATCCTCCACCTCTGGGAAGTTTATATATAGCCTTGTTGGTTAATGAGTACAAACTAAATAATTATATCATTGACTCTGGTGCTTGAGAAAATGCCATGACTTTGTGAAAGTTTCTAAATCTCTCGGTCTCTCTCTCCTACCACTGGCCATTATTACTCTATGGAAATGAAATAGGTGCCTCTAGTTGGCCAAGTCATGAATGCTTAGGTAGAATTTATAGATTTTCCTAACAAGAAGATCACAATGAGAATTCATGTAGTGCACATGCCAACCTCATATTTTATGTTATTGATTTGGATCTTCTTTCAAGATGTTGGCGGAGATATTCAAATGGATTGGTCACATGCCATCATTCTAGTCAATGGTAAAATGAAGAAACTTCTTCCCATCAGGAAAATTAAGTACACCATTCAAAGGCCTTATCACATAAGGGAAAATATTGTGTTTCAAGTTTCAAGGTCTTAAAATTATTTCATAACTTTGGAGGAAGATGGTGAACTTCCCATGTTGATAGAAGAGTATCCAAATGTCACAGAGTTAGCTAAAGAACATAATGTCAAAGAACATCAAGGACACTTAATAGAATCAAAATTTTAAAGCATGTATTTCCCACTAGATGTCCCTTATATATTACACCAATGTCTCAACTTCATTTACTATAATCAAGTGGTTATAATTAAGGGGATCCCATTTTTCACTCCATCATCATGACTTGTCCTAACACATAGAACCACCATCTATAGTATGTATATAGAAATGTCTATTTCTTCTCATGCTATCTTTTGTCATATCCCCATTCATATGTCTCCTTCCTAGAACACACACTTTGATCATCAATGGAAACATCCCCTTCGGTTTGTGACTTGATCATGTGTACCACATATATTATCTCTCATGGATATTCTCACCCCCTTCACCTTCAACACATATCATGGATTCTACACCAGTAATACGTGAGCATAATTTGTCTCTTCTACCACTTGAGGGGCTTACATCCCCTCCGCCTACCACATAGATGACCTCATTTTATAGATATTGCAATATCCTCATTCTTTTATATAGTTATTTGTAAAAAAATTCAAAAACATTCCAATATGAGAAAAATACAAAATCAAGAACTTTTCTAGTTTTCTTTGCTAAATTTTTCTTTATACATCATATTGTTACGTTGATCTAGTACATAGTGTTGGCTCCCAATTTTACCACCCTCGGGCCTGACAACACCTTTAGAGTGTAGGAAGGATTAGAGGATGAAAGACTGTGTGATACATGTCATTTGTAGTCGGGGAGGTGTCTGACATTATCTTTAGAACCAATCTCTTGGGATGATTGGAATGCATGTATAAAGGGAATGGCCTGACATCTTTACTTTTTTTTTCTACCTTAAACCATGGTGAGAGGACCCATTGGGTAGCCTAAATAGAGAGAGGATAATTAACACATATTTCCTTTGTATTTTTCAAATGGTGGTTAAATATGAGATAAGTGTGGCTATGAATATAACATTTAATCATAATATTTTTCAAAAAATGTCAAATATACTTAGTGAATCATAGACATGTTACTAAAAATAACATAGCTCAGTTGTTCTTGCATTATTTTTATGGAAATATGGGTATGAAGAAGTGTCTTCAATTATGCTTGGATATAGAACAAAAGGTGGTAAATGGATCTTTTGGATGGAAGTGAGATGGTGTGGGGGAAAGTATAGTAGATTTGATTTATAAAAGAGGGGGAGTAAATGATGATTGATTTCTTGCATTAAAACATCAACAACTACCATGACAACACATTTGTTCTATAGATAAAGAACATATGATTAAGCAGTGAAAATTCTCAAATAAAAGATTTGCAATCATTGATACTCAACAGATGCAAATATTTTAAAGACAATCTTTAGAACCATTTAACATTAAATATTATACAAGAGATCTAATTAAGTACTTTCTATTATCATATGCCAAAGATACACTCAAAGGATAACAAAAATCATCTAACCAATAGGTTGCAATAGGGTTTTATAACCACCTTAGATATTATAGAGTAAATGCTACAAAGCAATACTGATTTAGTGACCAAGAAGATGTAACTTACTAGAAATATGATTTAGTGTATTACATATAGAATCAATAAACACAAAAATACAACAAAAATTATAACTCATTAATCAAATTTCAACATACAAGATCCAAAACAAAAAACTAAAATCATAAGTAGGCATATGTCATTCAAACTTTCAATTTCTTGACAAGGGGACATGAATTAAATGCCCTCAATGTTTTCCAATGGCTGTACAATGCAACCACCTTGACACAAAATATTGAAAACTCAAAGTTCATATGTATTCCATACAAGAAAATGGAAACATGCAGAGTTACATTACTTTATTTCAACTTCTAAAATAGAAAAATAACCCCCTAATATTAGGACAAACCTCATATTTATACAAAAAAATTCATGGATTCATATTTCAATTTCCACCAAAAATAGTAAGAGAATATTCTTTTCCTTTGCAACAAAGGATCCCAATATCTCATTAGAATGGGAAGGAATCTTTTCTAACTGTAGTCACTATTTCTTTACCAATATTCTAGGAATGTTACAACCTCATCAAGCTAGAAGTAAAATGCTCACCCGAAGTGCACAAAGGTACCAGGTCCCTCTTTTGATGCCAATTTTGTCAAGGAGTTTACATGCATGTAAATATATCTCATAATAGCAATAGATAAACCAAATGAACTAGATCTAAGCATATAAGTAACATATCATAACCATGTGCAAAAAAAGCTAAACAATAATCAATAACAGTTTACCATACAAGATCCAGTAACATAGATATCAATAACAAGAATTCATCCACAAACTACATTCTATTAATCACCATAAAACACAGTAACTATATACATAAATAGTAACTCCATAAGATTATGCACATAAGAAAAGAAAAAACATAACCTCATAATCAATCACATCATATACATATATATATGAATAATATATATATATAGGGTGGGGACTTTCCCTTCACCACCCATGCACTCTCCAAAAATATCTTGCATGCTAGAAATAACCATGCGTGTATTACAAGCCAACTACAAGAGCATGCAAGCTCACTAATAATAGATTATATTCTAATATAAATTGTAGATCTGATCTTATTAATAGCCTAAGCTCTGCATGATGCTTTAAATTCCTTCGCATGAGATCTATCTCAAAATATACTTTTCTTTAACTGTAAAGTTTTCATGCTCTATTCTTATCTTCAAAACTCTTGCTTAGCCACTACCCCAACCCTCTATCTTTCCAATTTTTCTCATTGCTTATAATATAGCTAAGTATGGAATATAATTTGTCATGGCACGAGCCTTCATGCATTGTCTATCTTACTCTCACATTTTCCTTCATGCCTAAATTCCATGTGTCAAAACCCCTCACGCCACTTATACTTAGTATCTTTTTAGGGGTTCAACATTACCCCACACTAGTTGGATTGCTGACCTTGAAATTCCTCAATCACCAAGTACAAAAAGCTTCATGAAGACAAAAAATTTAAAATCCAAAAATGAACATCATACCAAAAACTTCAAGGCACTGGAGGAGCTCGGGGAACTCTACATCTACTTCATCCTTCAGCTTCTTCCACTCCTCCAACTCTTTCAAATCCTTCCCTAGTGCCTCCTCCACAATATCGGTACTTGATCTAGTGTTATCTCCTCAACTCTACTCTTCAGTTCCTATATGACCACCACTAGCTCTACGCAAGCTCCATAAAAAACATCCATGTGTTCTAGTATGGAATTTTGGAACTCGCCAATCCTAAACTCAAGATTCTCATGTTTTGTCTTGATTTTGTCCTTCTGCACGGTGGTCTCAATAATTAGTTGAGTGCACTCAAGTTTTTGGTGGGGACCTTTTCTTATATGGCCTTCAGGATTGCTTCCTCATCCACCATTCTAACATCAATAAATGGCTCACACTTTCTAGCATCGGTTAAAGCCCACATCTTCCAATGTACTTGCTTCCTTGAGTTGGGTGAGAAAGTATTCCAACTCAATGATCCGGGCCTCAACTACTATCTTGTTGTTCTCTTTTTCCTTGGAGATCTCTTTAGCAGATGGTCCCATGCCATTTTGAATGTTAACCAATAACATTCCCACCAAGTCCTCAAGATATTCCATTTCATCACCATAATCTGTCCATGCCTAACTAACCAAGAATGGAAATTGTGCTAAATTTTTCTCGAACTAGTGTGCCAGCCCTATCATATGCTTATTTTTTCCTAACATGTTCACCCTTCAACCCCTTGTGTAATCTATCTATTTATCTTTCCTTTTCCTTCTTATTTGCCACAAGTGTGTGAATAGTGGTGCTTGAATCCAAATTTCTCCATACTACTTCAAGGAAAATTTGTGCAACACATTACACGCTTGCTCATCAGTCAGTGTTTGGGTTCACCACTTTGTATGTCACTCCTTGTTTATTCTTCAAGTAAATAGTATTAATTACATGTTCATTTACCTCAAACTATGGCTCCTCGAGAGTGATTGTCCAAGTTCCATCTTAGCATATTCTTGGTTCTGGATACCCCTCATCTTGGTCTAGTATCTCCCACGCATGTAGTTTTTCAGTGGCTACCATTCTTTAGAAGTGTGCATGAAGAACATTTGAAGGATCATCAATGTAGTCCATATGTGGGGACCTTGGGGTCCACCACTTCCTTTGCACCTTCCTCTTTGTTCTTTATTTCTTTGGGGTAGGGGTTTTGGTACCTGTTCCAAGCCCCTTGTCCTCCTTGATCACAAAAGTATCACCTTTTTTTTCTATCCATGCTCCTTAGGATGCATTGGAGTATTCTCTATCACCGGGCTCTTCTTTATCTCTTCATCCATCATAGGATATTTCTTCTTTTTCACGAACCTACTCTCTACTTCTTTTCTCATGCATGCTTTCCTACTCCTCCATTTCTTGTTCTAACTCATCCCTTAGTGTGGCGTGAAGTCCGTATCTTCAAACCCTCCTGTCTTAGAACTAGAGACTTGTTTTACTTTCTAGCACTTTACTTATCACTACTCGATGATTCCCTATTGTGAAGTCATTACACCCCACTGCTACTCCTACATGAATAGTACATTATTTTATGGGAAGTGTCAAGATTCCCTTCATCCTCATCTCCTTTCTTCCTCCTATGCCTCTTCCTCATGAATTACCTTGATGGGTAGCACTATTTTTTCCTCGGCTATGGAAAAGAGAAGTTGTGACCTCCACTTAGACTTCTCCTTGAGTCTTGGGTGAAGTTACAAAATATTCTACTAATCAACCCTTTAATCATCACATTTATTTGTGGTTGTTGATCCAAAATGCTATGGCTCAAAGACCTCCAAGTATGCGGGCCTAGAGTCATATTTGTATGTGGCATGCAAAGTATGCAGGTCAAAATCCACCTTATCCACGTCATATGTCAATTTTTGCATCCTTCAATCTATTGATGGAGCACTTAAAATACTTAGCTATGAATGTAAATGGGAGTTTACACCATGGCCCCATCTCTCCATTCACCATCCTGAATCTCACAAGACTAAAGTGTTGCATCACTAAACTTCACTTGGTCTCCAAAAATTGTGGGAAACTCACATGGAATGCACCATTCATTCTCAAAGGCCCTATGTAGTCTATTGTACCATTTTTTAATTCTTTCCTTGTAAGTACTTATGATGGTGCCATCACAAGTGAACCTTGTGAACTAAACTGTGGGTGATAGATCTACTAGTGGGTAAACCCACATATTCCCATCAGGCCCATCTAGAATTCCTATCTCCCAAAATATGATCAAGAGAAGGATGGAACCCCATGTAATCTTCACTCCTTCCTCATTATGTAGCTTCACCTCTTATATGATACTATTTGTAACATACTGGGCCAAATTATAGTGTGCCCTCTTTGAAGATTTTGTAGGCCATGTACAAGAACCTCTTGTTTATATCAGTCCAACACTCCAAAGTGCCCAATTTTTAGCTCACGAGTTGGGAAGTGACCCTAAGTTCCAAATCATCTAGATCCACGATGGTCTGTGCCCTACCTCCCTTCTCATATATAATTTCTTCAATCTCCTTAATCTTGGCTATGACACAAAGATCTAGAGACATATCCTCCCCCATGTTCCTTAATCTTGTAACTCATCTAATCAACTGGCCTGTGAGATGCATCCTTCTTCCCATAAAGTAGAAGAAGTCTTCATGCACCCCGAACATCATCCACTGAAATAGATGTGGGTTTTGAAAAGAATGGAAGCTCCATAATTGTAAAAACTATTTTTTCCATCTCTCTCTATACAAAGTTGTCAATTCAAGGGTTTCTAACCTCATCTGCTCCTAGGAGTACCTTTACTAAGTCTTCCCTCATCTTCTTTTTTTTTCCTCCATGCGGTGGTTAAAACCACTAATTTTGTAATGAGTGAGCTTCATTTTCCATAATTCCACCCACAAAACACCAATAGGGTACTACATTTCAGAATATATCTCTTCTAATGGCTCCTCCACCTCCACCTAAGGTATCTTTGTTCACAAATTCCTTGGTTTTGGTGTCATTTTACTTCTCACTACGTGCCCTAGGTGTTATGTTATTCCAACATTCTCTACCCAAGCCCTGTGACTTCCAACCACTTCAATTGTATGTAACCCTTCACCACTCGCTATCAAATCCAACTCTTTTCTGCAAGGATCTCTGCATAACTCTCAAGCACTTCTAGTTTGCAAACACTCATCACTTCTAAGCTCTTTATCATTCTTCAATCCGCTTAGTAGAAATTTGATTTCTTTGAAAGCAAGGTAGCCAAATGACTACCCTAACCCCTTATTTATACTTTTTCATGACCTCTTGTCCCTTTGACCCACATGTTTTAAGTCACTTTTCAACAAAGTACTTTTTCTGCTTAATATTAACTTCCATGACTTCACCTTGTGTGTTGTATCATAACCTTCTAGCATGCTAATACTACTTCTCTACCTCAAACCTCCTCGCATGCCTCCCTATCAAAGTACAAAACCTATGTGCCATATCCCAAGTAGTTTCCCATGCCGCTTCCTACCTCACATTACACTACATGATCACTTTTCCTACGTGTGGTCTTCAATCATCTCAACCTTCCTCAGAACACCTTTTACATAACATATAACATCTTTTCCTTTTTCACATGAACATCCCAAAAGAATCCTTCAACCAAACCAACCTATAACAAGAGGGTGCCAACCATTTTCATCTCTGCACTTCAATCCACCCCACACTAAAAGTATGTGCGGTCCTCTACACATGAAATCACTTAGATAGTAATCAGCTATTGGCACACAAGTGCACTTATTTCACAAAACACTAAACTAAATTGACAAAGCATAGTAATGATGAAAGGAAACACATATAAAGGAAATCTAATATACTAATGGAAATAATTCCTTATTACAAACACCTAAAAGACTTATTTATAGTAGGGCTTCAACCTACTCCCATTAAAGTAACTAGGAAAATGTGTGTCATCCAATGTCTGCAACTGGAAAGCTCTGAATCAAGTATGTATGTTACAACATACGGTCCCAACCAATGCACTTGGAACTTTCTAGGGTGGTGCACAAAACTTGGAGTCATATAGAAAGAACCATCTTGTCCAAATTCAAGCTTCTTATTCTTAATATGCATATCATGCCATGCCTTTTATCTTGCCTTTCTCTATCTTTGGCTCCAACATGCTATGGTGCACCACTCATCCAACTACATAAACTTTTTTATGAAATATTCAAGGGATTTCTCATCATCCAATCCACCTACACATGTGATACATACGGGAAGGTAAAATGAATTCCACTGGTAAAACAACCTCTACACAAAACACCAACTAAAAGGTGTGGCCTTATTAAACCTCTTGTAGGTTGTCCTATATGCCCAAATTACAACAAAGACTTTATCATCCCAATCCTTCCTTCCAAATCACACATATTTATCAATGTATGTCCCAATATCTTGATGAAATACTTAAGATCCCATTGGCCATGTGGTGATAGGGTTTTATCTTATGGTGTGCCACCATAAATTCTCCCAATAATATTCTAATAGTCTCATTAAAGAAATGAGCACCCCTATCACTAGTCAAGCTCAATGGAAATCCATACCTGCTGATGATGTTCTCCCATAAGAACCTTACTGTAGTATCTACCATGTAATCCTTTGTAGGATCGCACTTCTACCCACCGTGTTAGATAATATGTATAAGTAATAATGTAGTACAAACCAATCTTGTGCACCGGTGGGGAAATAGGACCCACAAAGTCAATTTCCCATTTCTCAAAAGGTTATACACTAGCTATAGGCCTCAAAGGCATTTCATCTCTATGCTCAAGCTTTCCATGACACTTGCAATGATCACAACCCTTACATACTCTTTACAATCCTTATACAATGTTTCCCACCACAAACCAACCAACAAAATCTTGCGTGTGTAGAATTTCCTACATAATGACCACTACATGTAATCCCACCATGAGCTTCTTCCATAATGGCTTCATGCACATGCTCAAGAACACACACACGACGTGCAAACATTCATCATGACCTAACTTGTATAAATCTACACTTATGAACATATAGGGGGCGACGCGTATGACAAGTTATTTCTTCTCTAGGCTCTTCATCCCCTTAGGTGCCACACCAGTATGAAAAAACACAACAATATATTCTAAGTCAGAGGGTGGTCAATTCAATCTAAATAGCTATACATCTGAAATTTTGTCCTCAATGCTCTATGCATCCTCACCTGAACTAATCCTTGATAGATGATCAGGTCTTAAATTACTTTTCCCTGGATTTACCACAATTGTAAAGCCAAATTCCTAAAACAACAAAATCCAATGACATATGCACCCCTATAAAATGAGCTTATTTACTAATATTTAAGTTCCATGTGATTTATATAAAATATAAAGGGAGTTTAATAGAAAGTATTTTCTAAACTTATGTAGAACGTAAATCATAGAAAATGCTTTGCGCTCTCTGTAGTTGTATAATTCTGCTCGGTTGGTGTCAACTTCCTACTGCAAAACATATATGGGATGATAAAAATCCCATCTCCCAGAATGTGTTAATATTACACCAATGGCCATGTTAGAGGCATCAACATGCACATGAAATGGCTTATCCCAAGAGGAAAGTCACATAATGGGTGCAAAAGTAAGTCTTTCCTTCAATGTCTCAAATGTTATCTATTGCACCTCATTCTAATGGAACTTTCCTTTACTCTTCAACAATTCTTCCAAGGGCACAAAATCTTAGCATACCCCTTAATGAAATTTCCTATAATAACATATATGTCCTAAGAACCTACACACCTCACTCTGATTGGTAGGCTCCTCTAAGCCCAAAATAACAACAACCTTAACAGGATCTACCAACAAGCCTTCTTTACAAATAATATGTCCCAAAAAGTTCCAAAGGGTGTAGAAAAGATACAATTCTTAATGTTAAAAGAGATGTTTAACTACCTACATATTTCAAACATGAGTCTCAAGTTGTCACAGTGATCTTTTACTAGTCCCATACACAATCCAATCATCCAAATAAACCTATAAAAACTTGTGTATAAAGTCTTCAAATGCTTGTACAATAATGCACAAAAAATACTACAGGTGCATTCTTCAATCCAAAAGGCATAACTATATATGAAAAAAATTTCCCACTTAGGTGGTGAAATTTGTCTTTTCTTGATCTTCTTTAGCAATTTACACATGATGATAACCTAAGAAATCATCGATAAAGAGTAGAATCTCACGCCCGTAACGCCTTCCAAGATCTCCTCTATAAAGGTGTGGGAAAAGGATCTATGAAAAAAACAACATTCAACTCTCTTGTAGTCCACATAGATCCTTATCCTACCATATTTCTTTATACTTATTACCATAGGGCTAACCCAATCTAATTCCTCAATGGGCTCAATGATCCTAGATTTCAACATCTTATCAATCTCTTCCTTAACTTTAACACACAAATTAGGATTCATCCTGTAAGGCCTCTTCCTAACCAGGCGTGTAAATTCCTTTAACTTGATCCTCATCTCACCTAAAGATGGATGTAGTCCCTTCAACTCATGATAACCTTGTGGAAATAAATCTTAGAAGTCATGCAATAGCTCAATAATCTTAGAAATCTCTGTTTAGACCAATAGTCACCAATAATGGCCTCTTTAGGTTTTGCATCTATCCCAATATTGACCTTCTTCATTTTCATAGGCTCATGATAAGTGCATGCCTTTTCATTTGCACTTTCCAAGACCTCACGTGTACCTATAGTGTGGTCAACATCCAAATTCTCCACTTCTTCATCATCAATCATATAAACCAACTTTCCTTTTTCTTTTTCTAGGTAGGCACAGATGAGTTGTTCCTCATATGTCTCTTCTTCTTCAAAGCATACCTCCAAATATAACTCCCCAAACATATCTAACATGAGTTCTTCAACCTTTGCACTATCCCCCATCGTAAGGTGCTTGATAATCTGTAATGCTTCATTCACCAGAGGTTTAGTGGAAAAATAATCAAAATTTTGAATCATACCTGAGGTCATCTCCTGCCAATTATTATTTCTCTTGTTAACTCTACATGAACATACCATGTGCATGCGTAACTACGAGAGTGGCGTAGAACTTATGTACCCAAATTGATGGAGGTAAAGGCCTCTTGCCCCTCCATCTAGAGTCTCTCACACTTCTGAACATGGTGCGAAACAAAATCCTTCCCATGAAATTCAAAATCTATGAAGTACATTATTCTAAGAAACCTAGTAGAGAAGGATATTCTCACTTCTTTCCACTCTTAAAGGTTATCTTTGTGTGTAGTCCACCAGTGCACACGCAAATATCCCACATAGGTATAAATTAGCATATGTCTTCTTTTTCTACTTGATTATATCCATGAGCTTTCATGGCACATAGAAATACATTAGGGTTTCCTTCACTAGTGTATTGAGGTACTTGTTTATGACTCAAATGTTGAACAATGTGCAGCCTGATCATGCACGTAAATTTTTTCTTAATCTCCCTCCCACCATTCCATATGTTCCATGTAATTAGTTATCATAGCCAACATTAGTTTGTATCACTCATATACTGAGCATCATCCCATTAATAACACCTTCCTTAGATGGCTCAGTGCTTTATGATCTCTAACTATACATGTGTATATCTTGTTTAAATCCTCTTCACTCAAAGGTTCTACATATGGTGCAAACCCATCTCAATGGAATAATCATCATGCTCTTCTTACTTGTTCTCAAAATGATATATCCTTTAAGAAAGCCTCAACATTATTCACGTATAACACTAGGGTGGCCTAAGTAATGCTTTCAGGAAAACTATCTATTTGGGCCAAGACCTCAAAGTCCCCAGTAAACTTGGCCCTTGTATAGTAATAATGACATCCTTCAATACTCCAATGGGCATGGCTTTAGTCATGTTTTCCATATACAACACATTTGAAGATGGTTGTAATGGTGGTCTTCCCATCTGATTCCATGCATCCAAAGTGAGTACATTTACTTCTGCACTTGTATCAATCAATATATTACTCAACAACCATCCATCAATAACTACATTCAAAGTGATATCTTTATCATATTCAAGACTATGAGGAGGTAAGTTCACATGCAATATTTATCTCTCACGCTCAACTCCAACACGTGTGGTACCTTCTCCCTTAACCATTCCCCTAACAAAGGAATGATGTTTTCTTATCACAACATCTTACAAACCTCTTTTAAGTCATCAACATCTTTATGAGGAATCTCAACTTCCTTTTCCTACTCCAAATTCTATGAATTCTCCTTTAAGCATTGTATCTCACCCTGTAATTTTCTAATAACCTCCATAGTTTCTGATATACTTCCTTTTGATGGGAAGGATCTAGATACTTTGCATGTAATACCTCCTATTTTGTAATAACATGTTTTTGCTTTAGAGTCTCATGAGTGTGTGCATCCTCAACATGTGTAGTCACCAACACAAGTATCATCTCAAGGTCAGGTGTTAACTTTGACATCCACTGATCTTCCATAGCATGTTGTACTCTAACCATTCCCATGCCCTTATCCTACTTTATGCTACTTGCTCATATGCTCATACAAATTCAGGCATTCCTCAAACTTGTGATTCTTTCTCACACCATGATAAAATAATGTTTTGAGGGCATTCATGCCTATAATGATAAGGGGATCCACATGTAAAATAGTTCCTCATGGGAATTCACCTCTTCCACCACCACACCTTCACCACTGAATCCTCCACGGTAACTTATACCTCTATCACCTCCATCAGAGCATCCTTCATTGTGATTATGATTATGATGTTCACCTTGTTCCTTAGAATTTTTTATAACACTGGTTTGATGTACACCAGTCTCAATGACATCATGAATTTGATCAATCAATCTATAATTCTCTGTATCATGAGTGGTAGACTTATAAATCTTACAATAACAAGACACATTCTTCCTAATCGCATGCTACAACAGGGGGGAACCTACTTGAATCATGATCCAAATGACATATCTCACAATCCAGCAACATGGTGCACACTATTTATGAGGAAAATATCCTTAGTATGTCCTTCCACCTCATAATCTATACACCAAATACCATTGCATGTCTCATGGGCTTGAATTAGCCAATAGTTTATCAATTGTGTTTTCCATAGATGCAATCTGCACCTCTAAGAATAGGATAACTCTAGTGTCTATGCTTATAACCACCTTAGTGTGTAGAGCTGCCTCAATTCCTCTCACAGATCTATAAATGTCTTATGTGAGAGCACCCTTTTGAAAGGTGTGATCAAACACCAACAAACCACTATGCATGTTGGCTAGGGTGAATATCATAAGATAACTTTGATAACAAAATTTTAAAACATGCATCATACTCCCTTATGCTCTCATCCATTCCTTGCTTAATATCCTTCAACATGATGATTCTTCTATTCAAATTCAAGTATATGGAACTCTACTAAGAAATCATCACTTAACATGTTGTAGTCTACACAAGTCTAGTTTGATCATACTTCCTATACCAACTATGTGTGTGCCCTTGCAAAGTAGTATAAATTTACTTTCCTTACGCTCAAGAGTTGTGATCCCCTTAGAGCACCATAGTATCTCACACATATGCACATGATTAGCTACATCTTTAATACCTTTGTAATCTAGTATAATAAGAGACATATCATAATAGACTTGTGGGGGTTGGTGTGGGTTGTACCCACTAGATCCAGAACCTATATTACCTCCAGTATTCCCTTCACCTCTAGTTCCACTAGATTCCAACTATATCACCTAATCCTCCCTCCTAATCCTATAGAGTGAGGCCACTGGACTAGAGGATGTGATGCCTTGTGTTCCAATAGTTTTACTAAATTTAACCCCCATGGTATGTGAAGTTTTTATACTTCTAGATGTATTACCAATGTTATGTGCACCCACATTCTTCCCCAAGATGTTGTGCTAGAAAATATACCACCTCATAGATTGGACCCTCAAATAACCAAGACAACATATGCACCACCATAGATGAATGTGTTATCTAATCAAATCTTGTACTCAAAGAAAATGAAATCTATCTATCTTACTACTCAAGTACCTACACTAGATTTCTTATACAAAAATGTTTCAGAAAATCGAACACCAAGCTTAAGGGCTAGGTCACCAGGTGGGATCAGATGCGTGCCTATAGTCCTTATAATTTCTTCTGATGTTCTCTCATATGAAGTCGAGAGGGGTTCTCTACCATGCTTACTCAAATGGGGGAGAACTAAATGCTTTGGCTCCACATATTTCCATGTGAACTACAAATCCTTCATGATCCATCTCTCTCCGCAACACCATTCACTCCTCAATATCATGTTGCTTCGTTAATTCCCTCTCTCATGCTTCATTATACTTAAGCCTCCTTTCTTCTCTTTACTTTCTACTTCCAGGTCCACCATCTTTCACCACACCTTCTCCTTCCCCCATGCATGCATGGGGGTTTAGCTAGCCATAGGGAATTCTTCCAAATCTAGAATTACAATCAAGATATTAATCGCTAAAGGGATAATGTGTAAATATGATCCTTTGGGCTCACACAAAAACTAAAACTCAACAACCTCTAGATAAGAATAAGTCGAAACAACATACTCCAACATGTAACTATTCAAGACACCACTCCACCAATGATCTACAATGCACGTCTAAGTCAAATCAACATCATGTAAATTTTGGTAGTCTTCCTGTGTCTAAATAATTGTTTTATACCTCCAATTTCTCTTCGATGCATATGTTACTAGCCACTCATACAACTCTATAGGAAAAAAAAATAATGTCTCATAGAGCTCATGATATAGATTCTCTTCAACCCATGTGAGTGCATCAAAATCAGGTCTAGTGTTATATCTGTGAGAAAACTCTTCTTCTAAATCATCAACCTAACTTTTAATGTTGGCCAAAGTCAACCAATATGTCTTCATCATGCAACATCCTTGAAATAACTTGAAAAGAGGTCTCGAAAAATGCAGAACCAAAATGTAGTCACTATTTCTTTACGAATATCCTAGAGGTGCACTAACACCTCACTAGTTGGAAGCTTATCGCTCACACCCAAGCATGTAAAGGTAACATGTCCCTCTTTTGATTCAAGCCTTTTCAAGTTAACATGCATGAAGATATATCTCATAATAACAACAGATAAACTAGATGAACCAAATCTAAGCATACAAGTAACAAATCATAACCATGTGCAAAACAAAAACAAGAATCAATAATAGGTTTACCATGCAAGATCCAATAACAAAGACATCAATAATAAGAATCCATCCACAAAACTCCATTCTATTAATCACCATAAAATACAATAATTGTATACATCAATAGTAACTCCATAAGATTATGTGCATAAGAGAAGCAATAATAACCTCACAATAATTCATGGTATATCCATACAATGTGAATCATACATATATATAGGGGTGGGGACTTTCCCTTCACCACCCATGCACTCTCTAAAAATAGCCTGAATGATAGAAATAGTCATGTGTGTTACAAGCCAACTACAAGAGCATACAAGATCACTAATAATAGATTATCTTCTAATATAAATTATAGATACGATCCTATCAATATCCTAAGCTTTGTATGATGCTTTAAATTCCTTCACATGAGATCTAGCTCAAAATAGACTTTGCTTGAACTGCAAGTATTCATGTTCTATTCTTATCTCCAAAACCTTGCTTGGATGCTACTCCATCCCTCTATCTTTCCAATTTTTCTCGTGGCTCATAATGCAGCTAAGTATGGAATATAATCTATCAGGGCATGAGCCTTCACATTCTATCTATCTTACTTTCACGTGTGTCTTTTCTCTTAACTCCCACATGTCAAAATCCCTCGTGCCACTTATACTTAGTATCTTTTTTAGGGGTCCAACACCAACTGAAAATATTCTATTTTTAGTTACCAACTTTGGGATTGGTTTTTAATTTTTTGTTGTAAATGTGGAAATGTAAAAATTAGTTAGCCTGTATTCCCAAATGTCTTTCTATCTTTTTAACCTATCTCAATCACTCATGTGTCTAGTCATAACCATTTTCTTCCTGACATCATTCCTTTAATTGATTTGATTTTTAACCTTTTTTACAAAATATAATTTTGAGAGATGAATGATTATATGTACCCCTTTGAATTTAATATCTTCCTCGTGTAATATCTTATATCAAGACAAAGAAATGTCTTTTTCTAGATATATTTTTGCTCTACCTTTCTACAACTCATGTGAAGAATTCAAACTGATCTTGCATTTAATCCTATCATGATAATTTTCACAAAATTCTATGGGGTTCATTTTCCTATAAATGCATGCTTACTTCCTATGCATTTGCAAGTTCTTTATAGGACTATAAGTGGAATTTATTGTGAGATAAATAGTGACATTCCCCTTTTGAGAAATGATAGACATTGAATTAGAAGGAGAGTTGAAATATATATCCTCATAGACTTTACATTCAATGTTTAATCTCTCTATTCTGAATGATGCATTCATCAAGATGTTTTTTATTGAAGATCAAAAGGATCTGCAAGACCACTAAATCCCCATGTAATTTATTTGGATTTGGTGAGGAAACTCACTATAATGACTCCCTTCTTCTCAGTATTCCAAATTTTATTTCGCCATTTGTTTCACCCAGAAGATTACATAGTTCCTGAGTAATTAAAGAAGTTCAAGACCCATTGCATGGTAATTATTAATATGAACACCATCCATATACCCATTACATTCTTCACCGAGGAAGTGGCTAAGAAATATATCCCATTCAAAGATCCGATAGTACACGAGTCGAGCCTCAAGAGGATATATCCTCACTTTCTCACAAATTATCTAAGTTGGAGAAAAGGCTTGTTGTCATTGAAAAGGCATCACAAGTATTCTCTCAAAAAGGTTCTACAATACCCTCTTCTCCATTGAATTCTGCAGTTCCTTCACCTCTAGTGAAATTTGTAAGGCCTTGAATTCCACTAAATAAATTCAAAAGGATCCCAACAAATCTTGTTAATGCACCTAATCTTTTTCTTGAAAAACCAACCGATGTTCCTAAGTTTTCTTCATCTTCTAAAACTATTTTTGTTGAGGTAATAAGATGTATATGACAAGAGGACTCAACCTTCTTGAATGGGATTCATCTTATAAGAAGAAATTGGAATTAGTTGGGATTTTGGAAGGCCCAAGGGTAGGCATCAAGGAGCTTATGGATAAGGGCATGTCTCGTGATTTAGTAGGAGATATACAATATGTGTTTGGGGCACAAGACCATAAGGAATTTGAGTTCGGAAAAATAAGTTGTTATCTCATATTCTTGCTTATAGAGAGGAATTTGTAGTCATTACTTGACCATATACTAGTTACAAAACCTTATTTAAATGTACACAAAATTGTTAATATAAATTCCAAGGTTAAGCCCCTATAAAATCTACATTTTGATTTTTACATATAAAAACAATATATATTTTATATGGTATTTTATAAATGATTGATTTTAAACTAATTCATCCTCAATTTACTGAGTGTTTTCTTTCAATTCACAATTTTGAAAATACAAAAAAATGGATAGTAAAGAATGAAGGAAAAACTAAGAAGGAAGAGATAAAGATAGGGAACAAGCCTAAGCTGATTAAGTTCAAAACTTCAAATTTCCTTCTGTTCCTTTATCTTGTATTTGAGTGTCATATTTATTGAAAATTTCTAACACCAACTTCTCATCTGGACTGCATAGAAGTGAAAAAGCTTCCTTCTTGGAGAAAACATTTATGCATTCTGTAGATACTCTTTCCTTTTTATTTATGCTTTCAGTTAATTTTTCAATATAATTTTCCAAGTGCATAAGCCTTTGGATGAAGGAGTAATCAAACACTTTTTAGGATTCAGTCCATACTATAACATATTCTTTGAGTATTCTAACTAGTTAATATGCACTTATCTTTTCAGGGGAATACATCCCTTGGATGAGAAGCATCCTTTCTATATAGGATTCAATGTCATCAACATAATCTTGTGCTTTGTTCTTGGCCTCCTAGATTTTTTGTATTCCATTCTCTAGTATCTATATCCATAACTTGATTCCTTCCTCACACAAGAGGTGTTCCCCTTTCCCATCATGGGGTATGATCCCTTCCTTTTCCAATATATTTTCACTGATAGTATTTATACCTTCGAGCTTGGGTAACATCCCCTTCCATCGGTCCAATTCCTCTTGGAATATTTCAATCTATTTAGTGACATCTTCAATATGTTCTTTGATATAGTTGTAACATGTCCCATTTCTGTTAAGGCTTGGCTACTCTTCTCAATAAAATTCCTTTCCCATTATTTGGTAGGTGTATTTTGGGTATTGACATCTTCATCATCTCTCAAAGTATCATCTATGACCTCAAGGGTGAGTGCTTGTGAAGTTGAAGGTAATTGGAATTTTATTTTCATAATATCTGATAGGGATTCAACCCTTTCTCTTAATTACTTTTTGGTTTCCTTATCTTTGTCAATTTTTTGGATAAGGCCCCCTAGGGCCATTGTAGCCTCTTGTTTCAAAGTATATGTGGTTGGCTTCCCCAATGGAATATGTGTAACTTGATAGTCACTCATTGTAACTTCATATTTTAGTATATCTCCTTTTGGGGTGGTAATCTCCAATGTCATGTTCCTTTGAGGATCTACATGGGTCTTGGATAGTTTCCTAGATTTTTAGGGGCTCTTTTGGTTCTTGAAAACATAACACTTTCAATATCTACAGTCTCCACTTTAATTGTTTCTTTTTCTTTCCTTGTGATAATTTCTCCCAACCATCCTATTACAGGGGCATTTCCTCTTATTAGAGGTTATGGTGCTTGTTGTGGTGTGCCATAATAAACCACAATTTCTTTGGAAGAAGTATGAGGGACCTCTGAAATTGGAAACTATATTTGTGGGACTTTAGTCCTCACTAATATTTCCTTTTAATAAATATGTGATGTACTTTTTTACTCATTCCCTCCTTTTGTTCATCAAATATAAGTTCCTAATTTAGCACCACTATAGGAGTATGCTCTTGAGTTTTATCATCAGTTTTCTCGTTGTCCTTTCTTGTGGACACCTCATGAATTATAATATCTTTGTTGAAAATTTTCAATGATTCTTCCATGGGGTAAACAAGAACTTATGGATTTTATTTTGCAGTGGCACTTACCTCTTCTTGAGGCTATACTTTTATGATGACATTTACTTCCATAGATATTTCTTATGTAACCTTCATCTCTAGTGGTAATGTATCAACTATGGGTATTGTGACTTCAAATTGTGACACACTTTTAACTTATGTACTTAGTTCCTCACCATGTATTTCTAATTTTTACATTAATTGGTTGTCCATGAGGGTAACATCAACCTCTTTTTCAGTTGTTAAAATTTGCACCAAATTAGTAGATTCCGGTACATGTGTTTCTTTTTTTTCATCCACATCAACTATCTCAATTTTTGGATTTTTTCCTTCTTGAGCTAGTGCTACAATAGGAGATTCCTATACTTCATGTAATGGGAATGAATCAATCACTTCAACTTATGATTTTTCTCCTTTATGATTTGGTGTTCTAAGAGGAGTTTATTGTACCTCATATAGTGGGACCGAATCGGTGACCTCTAGTTCTTTAATTTATTTTCAATGTCCTCCTCTAGTTGGGATGTCTTTTTCCTCCGAGGTTTCAATAGCTCGTTCCAAGTGGTATATAACCATGGCCTTCTTATCCCTCTCAAAACATTTGAGTCCATATTTCTCTTTCTCTTCAACACTTTGCAATCTGAGTTATGGGTCAATATTAGGTAGAGATACCCTCATTCTCTTGCCTTTACTAGAAGATCCTGGAAAATTTATCATGGTAATTCTAGGTTTTGAAGCACTTTTTATCTTACTCTGTAGTGGGAAAACCTAAGTGATGGGGCATAGTTCATGGTTTTCATTAGTATCTCCTTAGTCTTTTGGGTTAAGAGGGACATGGAGGTACTGTTTTACTTGTAGCTGCAATCCACTCAATTATTCTAGTGGTTAGCTTCTTGTTAGGAAGTTGAGGTGCTTTACCCTCCAAGGGATTCATTTATCTTGCTCCTTCCTCTAAAGAGGAATATCTTCTTGAATAATTCCTATAGCCCTATACTCTTGTAGTACCTTAGTGTTATGTAAAGACAAATCCAAACCTTTTCTTGTTAACCATGTCAATGTCCTCCTCATTACATGTGCAGTTATAGTATGTAGTCTTGTTGTTTCCTTTTGATTCCAATCAAGTGGCTCAATTGGTTGCCCTACCAAATTCATCTCAATGTAATATTTTCTCACAATTTGTTTTTCATCTACATTTTTTGAGGTACAAGTGCAATTTTGTAGTCTACCACCTATTCTATAGTCTTTATAGAGAAGTCTCTTAGTCTAACTTCCTTTTCATCTCTATAATTCATCCAAAAATCTTCATAGTGTGATTCATGTTCATATGAAATTCCTAAGATTTATATCATCACCCATATGATACCATTTTTAGGCCTTGGCTAAAACTTTTCCATCTCTAGTATGTTCATCTCATCATCTATAAGTCTAGCTTTTATGTAAATGTTATGTATGTGTACCTCCCTATTTTGATTAGGAATTTGATATTGGTCTTGTGTTTACGAGCTATTAGTTTGGGAAATTTTTACAACTTCCTTGAGAGCTCCAAAAGTGCCCATTTTCATCTAGATATCTAGGCAACATGTAAGGAAACCCATGGAAAAACTTACTCTTATGTAATCAAAGAATATGAATTGGATGAAGTAGTACCCATACTCACCGATCACCTTTTTGGTAGTTGTAGATATTCTAAATTGTTCCCATTTTGGTTTGAAAAGGCATATAATGGGTGTAAAGAAAGAATCATTTATCTTTATGAAATTTCCCTTGTGCTTCTCGATGTTCAATTGGGGTTATACATCATACACCATATGGGTAGTGAAATATTTCATCCTTTAGATTCTTGGGAGTTCCTTATGGCATGCAATATTATAGACTAGGTAAGACATCATGTAAAATTTACACCTGATTGTAATGCCCTCTTTAATTTGTACAACCATATTTATAATTTGATCATGGATAGATGTGCTTATAATTTTTCCCAACAAACCTTCTCAATACTAAACAAAATGAGTTGGATATAACTCATCATCCATTCTTGGAAGTCATGTAAGCATATTTTAAGTCTAAAATTATACTTAGCATAGTGATGAGGTCTTCAACCTCTTCCACAAAGTTTGAATGAACTAACCTTTTTAGGATCTTGGTAGAAGAAACTTTGTTCTTTATTAACAACTGATTATTCATACTTTTAGTATATTCTACATGTTTGGTGTTCCACAAGCCTTGTGCTGATTTTATGTCAATTTTCACTACCCTCTCAACTGTGGGTAGTCCCAATATTATTCTAAATGTCTCAGGTGACAATGAGAGAACTCTAGCACCACTTCCATCTAGTACTTCCTTGGTTTCTGGATTGTAGTTTTCAGCACAAGTCCATACCAATTTTGGGAAATGTATGGAGGGTGGGAAAGTGGCAGCTAAGGCAATACCACTAGCATTAATTGTTGTCATGTGATCACTTTTGTTGGGAGCACACAATATTTACAGGAAATCCTCTAGGTCAACATTCCCTAGGTTAGTGTCTGTCACCTCATCCAAATTTCTTGTAATATGTGAAGTAACAGGGGTTCCAGTTTCTTTTATCTTCATATTTTTGGATAATAAAAGGAAATTGGTATTTCTAGTACTATGGATTCAAAGGAAGGACCAATTGTAGGAAGAGGAATGTGAACCACCAACACTTCTTAAAAACCCTTATGAAAAAACAAGAAACTCAAGAAATATTTAAATTTTTATAGGAAACTTACCCGAATTTGCAATCCACTAGTTCAATCTTGTAATCCAATCAAAATTAGGGCTCTAGAATTCTTACTTTCATCACAATAAGGTAGAAATGTGAAATTATTAGCAAAATTTCAAACCTATAATCCTTTCATGCAAGCAAAATTAATGAAGGAGGCCATAAATGCATTATATTCAATCTCATTTGTTGATCTCTACCTTTTCTCATTTGAATGAGAACCGTCCACGTGTACTTTTTGTGGGGAGTGGAGCTCGGGGCCTATTTTGTATTTTTTTATGTATCAGAAGAATTGTAAAACTATAAATTCATATGGGGTCCCTGATACCGATCTCATCGGTAGGATGACACATGTCCTTTGTTGGGCCTTATGGGTTTGGGTGTAGTTTGCACTTTTGCATGAAGTGTGAAATTGTAAAGTGTAAATATGCATGAGATTCTCGCTTGTAATCTTGTGTCGTTATGATGACACGTGTCCTTTTCAAGAAATGGGGATTCGAGTGTAGTTTACATTTTTGCATATGAGATACGCTTTATAAAAGTACAATCTTGTAAAGTTGCCCCACTCTTTCTTTAGAATATTCCACAAGTATATTCCCATATCGAAAGTTGGGGATATATTTACATTTTGCATTCTTTCTCAAAAATACAAGTATGCTTGATGGTTCTTCCAATGCAAAGCCTCCAAGAAAACACCATGTCATCGGGTGATGGGAATGAGATTGTATTTTTGCACACATGGACAAAATGCAAATTTTACGAAGGAAAGAATTCTCACTCAAATTTTAATGCATCCATAGTTGATAATTTTGATCTTTAGGAACATACATTTCAAACTAGTTGAATCATTACCACCTATAGATCAAGAAAACTTCTTAAAATAGGTAATGTATGAACAATACCGCAACCTTTACTTGACATAAAAATTTTTTTACTAAAAATGTAGTTTGAAGAATAATTTTATGGGGTTATAGAACTTATGTAAATAAGAGCTTAAATGGTATGGGAAATATCTTGGAAGAATTATCTTAGTTTAAGATATAAGCTCAAAATGAGCACCAACATTGGCTCCATCTCGGGATTGCACCCCCATGGGTGCCACAAGAACCATAGACAATTTCACAAAAAAATAGAACAGTGCCTAATCCATTGGGTGAAAAATTCATGAAGAAAAATACATGTGGCCTTTTAAGAGGATACATAACATGTCGTGAGTATAATAATAATGAACAAAATTATCACTATAAACCAGAACATAAAAAAGAAAATAAAAAAACAAAACAACAAAATTGTACACTATACAAAAAAATAACTTAATGTTTGATTTAGTCCAATAAGTGCTTCAAATTCCTACTATTGATAGGAAATTCTATAAAATTTCCCTCCAAATCTCTCAAGAAGAAGGTGTGGTCTCCAATCCCGATGTTAATGGAGTAAGGTCCTCGTATGGATGAAAATCGACATGCGACCTTCAATACGCACTAGACACCCCGAGGTCATGTCAAGGTGGCCGATGTGGAAATGTGGATGGATAACTATAGGAGAATCATTAGCTAAGATCTGGTAGCATGAATTCTAGTATCGAGAGTCGGCATAGGGAAGATTTAGTGGCTATGAGCAGGTAGCGTAAATTCCCTATGGCTTGATTTGGTTGATTGAATCTAAATGCTAAACTAGTTTGAAGTGTCTATTTAAACAAAGATGAAATTAACAATCTAATCTAATATTGAAATGGAAACTAATCTAAAAAAATCACAAAACTGAAATATTACAATCACAGACAACAAATTACTTTTATTCTAAACAATTAAACTACTTCTACACTAAAACTAAATAAGAAAATAACCTGGTATGGTCATTCACCTGTGTTGAGTGTATTCTAATTAATACTAACATAAACAATGACTTTTCCAATTGATCTATAATATGTAGAAAACTTCCTACATATATTCTTCCCTTCAAATCCACAGGGATAGGAAGAAAAGATCCATCACCAAGAGCTGCTATGAAAGATGTAAACCCTCTTGAAATTAATTAACTACTTGCAAATGAAAGAAAATAGATTTATACTCTATTTGATATGATGTAACAATAATAAATTGTAGAAATGAAGGAAATCAAACAATAAATCCAACTTAGAATTCATATAATAGAGGTAAATCTAGTTGTGTGATAATTTGTCCCCTCAGTTTGTCTTTTCATTCTCTGTGTGTCCACGTGAGTCCAAGGAATTTGGAATGAAGAGGCAACAACATGAGAAAGAACTTAAGCAATAGTAGCTTGAATTCATCAGTTATAATGCAAATAAAGAGAGATAACACAAGTGAACAAAGCTTGGCTATGTAATTTCTAGCAAGATTGTTGCAACAATACTATGCAAGATACAAAAATTCTCAGGCCATTTGCTTGAATACAAGCATTGTATTTATAGGAATTTGGCTGGGCAATGGTTGAAGCCACTTGGCAGCCAAAGGATGACATAAAAACAATGAAGGGGGAGTTCAAACTATTAATAACCATCAATCACAAATTAGAAGTAAAGAAGAGCATGCCACAAGGTAGTTGGGCTTTGGAATCATCTAAAACGAGAAAAAACATATGTACAAAGTGAAGCTAAGTGAGGCATCGTGCATCTTAATTGATGTTAGAACATTCTAAAAATTTCACACATGACCGCTTCCTTGTGCAAAGCGGTGGTTACAGGATCGCCACCCTACTTTGTAGGGTGGTGGTTTTGTAACTATTGGCCAAAACATAAGGAAAATAGAGTGGGAAGTTGCATAAAGCAAGGAAAGGCTAAGTAAAGTATACTAGGCTACAAATATAAGCTACAAGTAAGTAGGTTTAGTGGCTCAAACACCTTCCGAAAGGACATGAGTCAACATTGGGGACCTTTTGTAAACATTTTCTAACAATGTAGCATGCACAAATTTGGGTGTGTACAATCCAATCCATAGGGATCAAATTTTACATGCTTTCCCTTGTCTTCATGCTCGTTATCCCATAATAGAATCATGTCTCCAAATGAAAAATTCTTGGGATAACCTTTTTGTAAAACATTTTCTTGATTTTGGCTTCATAAGGACTTACTCCTTCCCCATCCTCAAACTATTACATGAACTGATAAGAAGATAGTTACAAGTGAAGGGGAAAAAGATCTTAAACCCCATAAACTAATTCAAAAGGGATCTTACTAGTAGATCTCTTGGTGGTAACTTTTTCTTCCCATAGTGAAAACTTGAGTTGCTCACCCCACTTCCTTTTATTTGTTTCTAATGTTCTCCTAAGGATTTTGAGCAAGTTCTTGTTGTTTTATTCTACTTTTCCATTTCCTTGCTAATTTTAGTTTGATGCATAATCCAAGTTTATTTCATACTCATGGCACATTTTTGCAAGGCTTTTCTCTGAAATTTATGGCATTATCAGCAAACAACTTATTTGGGACCCCAAATCTGCAAATTATGTGATTGAGGATGAAGTCCATAACCACTTGATGGGTTTCCTTCTTGGTAGGGATAAATTCAACCCATTTTGTGAAATAATTAGTGGCCACCAATATCCATTTATGGCCAGCACTTGAGGAGTCCAATATCTCACCTATAAAATCTAATCCCCATTGTTTGAATGGAGCCTCCATTGAAACATGTTGTAGGGGAAGATATCCAAAATCTTTCATCCTTCTTGAGAAATGTTGAAAACTCTAAATTTTAAAACCAAAAGGGATACATATTTAAAAAGGGAAGGCCACCAATAGCCTACTCTTAAGATTTTGTGGGAAGTAACTCTTCCAACAAAATGACCACCAAAAATCCTCCATGAAACTCAGTAATAATATTAGACGCCTCATCCTCTTTAATACATCTCAACAATATTCCTTCTGAGATTTTCCAAGCCATTCCATGATTAGTTAAAATGTATTTTTGGGAAACCATCTTGAGTGTCCTCCTTTGATTTTTATATAGGTGAACAGAAAATTCAAGTTTCTTAAGTAGTACACTATGTCTTTGTACCAAGCTGAGGTACTCACTTTTTCATGAGGGTGTTTCTCATCCTCATCAACATTGTGTATCTCAAATACCTATAAATTTCTTTCTTCCATCAACCTTGCTAAGCCCAAACCTCTAACCAACTTTTTGGTTTGAATCTCCATATCATACTCTTGAAGCTTGTTCACCCACCTACACCTCTTTCTTGACATATCCATTTGTGATAGGATGTCTTTCACCATTGTATGAGGTACATAGGCTATGATTTTGGAACTCAAAATATAGGGTCTGAAAATTTAGTAGATTTTACTAAGGAAAAATCTTGTTTCTCCATAATGGAATATTTCAACTTAGACCCTTGCAAGGATTTAATGAAAAAGGAAATGGGTTTCTCATGTCCCTCTTCATCCTTCTGTAATAACAAAAAAGTAATTATATTCTCTGAGGAAAAATAAAACATCTAAAAATCCTTTTTATAATTAGGGTTGGTTAATATGGGGGCAGTTTTAAGTGCCTCCTTTATTCCTTCAAATGCTTAGACAACCCCTTCTCCCCACTTGATGACTTGATCTTTCTTCAACATGCTTATGATGGGAGATTAATCTCAACAAAGTTACAAATAAACCTTCTCACAAAATTTATTTGTCCAAAGAAGGACTAGATGCCTTTCTTAGACATGGGGATGGGGACTTTATCAATTTCTTCCACCCTTTCAGGTTCTATCATAACTCCCTCTTGTGACACTATATGTCCCAAAAATTTCCTTTATACCCTAAAATGAAACTTCTTTGGATTTAATGAGATCCCATATTCTCTACATCTGATCAATATCTTTTCAAGGTGCTCCAAATGGTCACCCCTTTTTCTAGAGAAAATAATTATATCATCTTGATAAAATGCAATGAAATCATTAATAAAACTAGAGAAGGCCACATCCATGGCTCTTTGAAAATTTACTCCAACATTCATTAATCTAAAAGGCATCCTAACATAGACATATGTTCCCTAAGGGGTGGTGAAAGTAGTTTTGAATTGTTCTGATTGTTTCACCACTACTTGGTTATAACTTGAGAAGCCATCCAATGTAGATAATAACTCAGATCCTATCACCTTTTGTAGCATATGGGTAATGGGTAATTATCTTTGAGTGATGATTTGTTTAAATTCCTAAAATCCACACAAAGCCTAATATCCCCATTATTTTTTCTAATTGGTACCAAGTTTTCCACCCATGAGGAGTACCTAGTGGGTTGGATTATCCCACCATCTCTCAACTTTGTTAACTCCTCTTTCATCTTAGTTACAAGGATGGGGTTAATGGACCTTTATTTTTCCTAAAGGGATTATTACAAGGCTCTTAATGAGGTATCTCATTATTACTGACTCTAGTAATATTAACCAAGTATGGACCCCTATAATATTAACCACATAGAAGCACATAGGTGCACGGTCCCCTGATTATGAAATGGTGTGTAAGGAAAAAACACGTGAGAGAAAGGTTTAAGGAAGCACATAACACGCGCAATGTGTGAAAGGAGGCTCGAGACTTAGTCAATTTGAGCACCCAGGAAAACACGTGAAAAACATGATTGGTTGCATGTGGATAAGGTGCCAACCTGGCGATAGGCTGGCCCAAGAAAGAGCATGCCTTGGATGGAATCTTCTAGAAGAACATCATGAGATAAAGTGGAAAGCTCAGGCCTAGAGAAGCATGCTCACATGGACCACATTTGACACTTGGCACCAGATCTAAGGGCACTTTGGAAGGTGAGTTGGTAGTATAGGAGAATTATAAATACAAGCACCTATGGAGTAAAGGATAGAGACTAGGGGTTTGATATACATGGCGAGTTTGAGATATAGTATGGGTGAAGCTCTGCAGAACTATTGCGAAGACTCTGTTAGTAGATAATTGATTCAGGAGAGAATGTCTTGGGCATGGAGTTGTAATTTTTCTTTTGATAGTTTAGTTACACAAGTCTAGTGATATGCATGACTGCGGTCTACTCTCTGCGACACTCTGTAATGAATCAATGAATGTAATGAGGTTACCAATATAATATATATGGTTCTAATGCATATTTCTCTCTTATAAGTTCTCCTTCCTTTCATGCTATGAATGAATGCTTGTATAATTCTTTCTGTCATAATGCATGTTCTAGATTATGTTAAAACACTCGGTCTAAAGTGACTGCAAGGATCTAGAGGCCATTTTGAGCCCTATGGTTCTTGTGTGTTTCAACCCCCCCTCATAAAAACTCTTGCACTAATCATAGATGATGTTTCCCATTAAACTCACATAAAAGAGAGACTTGGTACCCATGCGTGCCTCGGTGAGTGCTTAGCTTTCGATGGGTGATAGGCCAAACATGCATGGGATTCCTTCCTTTTGTGATGGGGATAAAAATGACTACACTCATGTTGAAACAAGTCTTCCCTATAAGCCTTTAGCTTAGAATAGACCATGCAAGACAATCCCGATACTTTCTTAGGAGTTTGGTATAAGATTGGCTGTTAGAATAAAAAATGGCTAAGTATGAAGCACACGGAAAGCGAGGATCACATGTGAGGATCATGTAAGTACACAAGGGCTAGTAAAGTGGCATGCGAAGTCTTGCACCCATGAAGATATAACTTAATACTTAAATAAAATAGAAAAATAGAGTTGGAGTGTGGCCTAAGAAAAGGAAAGTCTATTTTTGGGATAAAGCACATGAAGTACAAAGATGAAATTTCATTCATGGATCAATATATTAATAAGATTAAATAAAGTCTTATTTATAGATAGTCTATTATTAGCCAATGTAAAAAAGCATGCATGTAGTCTTTTTTGAGGATGCATGGGCGGTGAAGGGAAAGTCCCCACCCCTATATATATCTATGTATGTAATTTTTGGGAACATGGTTACCACATTCTATTGTTCATGTCTGAGTGATGAGAGTATTTGTATGTAAGGATATGGATTAGGATTTGATGTTTGTGCATGTTCCAACACCTAGTTATGGTGATGTATTCAACTTCTGTTATGTAAGAATTTATTATAATGGATTACAAAGGATGTATTTTAGAAGTTGATGTATCTGAATATGGTGATTACATGGTGCAATTTATCTTGAATTTCTATCTATTTTTATGTTTCTTATTACATGTGTTTCTATTATAAGCTCATGATATGGTATCTCAAATGGTCTACACTTAGATATTTTCTTTGTTATTTGGTAATGGTGAATATACATGCTAACATCTTGAAAAGAAAATACAAAGGAGGAACCTAGTAGCTTTGTGCGCTTACGTGAGCATTCGGATCTATCCAATTAGGTGCTAGTGTGCATATCATATGATTCAGTAAATAAAAGACTACATTTTGGTTTCGTTATTGGGACCTCTTTTCGAACCCATGTCTGCTAGGATGCTTCCTGCAGATGGTGTATTGATTAACTCTGGAGAGCATTGAAATTTGAGTAGAGAATGGTCAGGATCAGTTTGTTCAAAGATATAACACTGGACCTAATTTCAATACACGATGGTGGGTGGAAGATAATATTTATCATGAGATCTATGAAACATTATTTAGCTTCTTTCTAGTAGAATTATATGAGTGGTTGGTAGCATATGCACTAGGGAAGCATTGGGGTCCTAGACCAAAAATTTAGACCCAAGAAGATTACCAGACTCTTTTTGATGTTGATGTGGAGTGGACTAGAGCTATAGATCATTAGTGGGCTAGAGTATTGCATAATTATACATTGGAGTATGTTATTTCTACTTATTTGTGCTTGGAGGAAGTTGAGTTTAGATTCTTTCATGATCCTAGAGGATCTTACTTGCATGTTATACCTTTATCGATCAAGATTTTGATTATGGAGATGGATTTAGCAAGCCTCCCCATGGCTAGCTAAACCCCCACCATGTAAAAGGGTTGGAGTGGGTGTGGAGAAATATGACGGACCGTGCTACAAAAAAAGATATAGAGAGGAAATAAGGCTCAATTTTAATGAAGCGTGAAAGAGGGACATGGCACGTAACTGAGAGATTGAGGACACACTAGAGTTAAGGAGGATGATGGATTTTGAAGGTTTTAAAGCTCTCAGAAGGCTAGGAGACACATCACTAGGATCTCCCAACTTTAGGAAAGCGCGGTAGAGAACCCCATTTAACTTCGGATGAGACCATGTCGAGGAGAGAATGAGGACGACAGGCATGCATCTAAACCCCCATAGCCACCTAGCCCTTACACATGGTGTTCTAGATCCAAAGGTATTCATTAAGAAGATGACTAGTGTAAGTAAGCAATCGATATGGGTAGATATCATTTTCCATTGAATTTAGGTGATAAAGGGAACACAACTGCACTGCACCATTATATTTGAAGTACCTATGCATGATTGTTTTTCAAGTTCATCATCAAGATATAGTGTTGGTGTGTATACCATTGGAAGTGATTCATTATAAGTTGTGACCACTCCAAACATTGGTATCCATTCTAGTACCACCATTGGGACACAAAGAAGTTCATCATCTAGACCATAGCCATGCAAGTAGGTGGCACGGGGGTTAAGTAGGATTAGGTAGGTTAGGTTAGCCACCACATGGAGGAGGAGGTTATGGTTTTAGATCTAGTGGACATGGACTACAACCACCACCTCATCAACCATTACAACCAACACCTTAGGTTTACTATGATATGTCTCTCCATTTTCCATAATATAGAGGTATTGAAGATGTAGCAGAGCATGTGCATAAGTGTGAACTAATATGGTGTGCTAATGGAATTATAGCCTCGAGACAGAAGGAAATCCATTTTCTACTATGATACAAGGGTGCAAACATAGTTGTATATGGAAGTATGACCCACATCGAATATCTTAGATTATAATGCTTTACACATGGTTTTTTTCGGAGAGTTTCACATTCCAGAATTTGAACAACAGAGCATCAACACACTCAAGGATATCAAATAAGGTTTATTTGAAAGTGTAAGGGAGTATGATGTGTGTTTTAAGACTCTGTTGTCTAATTTGTCTTATGACATTCATCCTATTCAACATGCACAATGGTTCTTTGGAGGATTATTGACTTTTTCCGAAGAGAACTTTCTCATAAGACATATGTGGACCCATGTGAGGCCTTGGAAGATTTTTACATGCTAAGGTAGTTGGAAGTGTTGATATTGGAGTGAGCCCATTCTTAGAGGCACATATCATGACTATGGAAAAATAGTTAGAAAATATTTCTACTAACTCAATGACATGAGACACATAATGGAATATGGTGCACATATTGTGAAGTGGAGGGACATACTAAAGATAATTACCCACGTAAGTCATTACCCATGTGAGTACTATATTATGAAGTATATCACCTAAACCATGATGTCTGGGATAGCCCTCTGTTGTAGCATGTGATCCGTAAGAAGGTGTCTATGTATCGCAAAATTTTAAGTCTCGCACTCACAAAACCAATCATTATAGACTGATTGATCACATCCACAAATCCATTGAAATATGAGTACACCAGACTAGTGTGGAAAGTGGATATAATGAAGTGGAAGGAGAACATAATGAAGGGTGAAATAATGGAGATAATAGGAATGGAGGCTTTCGAGGAGGATATCGAGGCCGAGGTCGTGGTGGTGGTAGAGGTAGGTATGCTTGAGGAACCTGTTACACTTGTAAATCACCTGATCATTACTAACAAGATTACCCTCAAAATATAACTTTCTCATGGTTTGGGAATCATAATAAGCTATAAGAATGCCTAGACTTATACGAGCACATGAGTAAAAAAAAGAAGGAAAAGGGAGCAAGGATGATCACGGTGAAAAATATGAATCCTCATCAATGGAAGCCTAAGAAGATTGATTCGAGAATTACAACCTATGCTCATTACAATGCACATTGAGGAAGCACACACGTGTGAACCTTTGAAGGAAAAAATTGATACATGCTAAGTACTCGGACATGGCACATCATAAGGAAGTCTTCTAATAAACTATACTAATTCATTTGATACTTATAAGGTGAGATACAATTTTTAAAAGAACATGCACATATAAGAGAACATGTGAAACATGTTGAGCTCCCACATACCGATGTGGATGACTTTAAATAGGTATGTAAGATGTTGCACTTGGGAAAATATTATTCCACTTCTAGGGGAATGGCTTTGTAAGAAGGTACCACATGCGGGAGTTGAGCATGAGAGGTAGATACTTCACTTAAATCTACCACCCTATGACCATGAATTTGATAAGGAGATCACACTAGATGCAATAATTGATGGTTGGTTAGTAAGAAATATCTTAATAGATACATGTGTTGAGGTAAATGTACTCACTCTGGAAGCATGGAATCAAATGGGGAGACCTACATTGCAGCCATCTTTGAATGTGTTGTATATGGAAAAAAAACTAAGGTAATGCCTATTGGGGTACTAAAGGATGCATCCATTATCATTCAAGGAGCCAAGTTTACTAGATAATTTGAGGTATTATATCTTTTTGAAGTAGACAACTTTCCATCATTACTTGGGTGACCCTGGTGATGTGCAAACAATGTTGATTTGTGCTTTAATAAGAGATACATCAGTTTTGATAATAAATATGAGTGCGTGATTATACCTCTATTTGAAAAGAAGGCAAATCCTTATGTTGATCTTTGAGTGAAGAAGAGATTAATCAAATTTATACATAGACGGTGTGTGATCTAGAGAATTTAGAACCATCAAAAGAAGGCATTCTTCAGTGGGAGGATGCACAATCTATAAGTGACACTACTAGTGTTTATTGTGATAACTGGGCACATGACACATATGAAATGGTTGGTGTAAAGTTAAAGGGTGAGTCATAAGGATGATTAGGCCACACATGGTGAGGCATTTAGGATTAGCTCAAGTACCAAGATATATTGGTGAAGGAAAGCCCGATACATTCTTGTGCATGTATGGACACTCAGTGGTCGAATGAAGGAGATAGAAGAAACATGTTGGTCTATAATTTTTGTGGGACAACAATGAATTGGTGGCAAACACATAGAGATAACCTCTTTAAGTGGCGAGAAGTGAGATTCACCTTTTCCACTAGGTTCACTCATAGAAATGTACCTACGCACATTTTTGAATTTCATGGTAATAATTTGGCTTCTCATCACGTCCATACTTGTGAGATACTATTGGCGTAGGGCCACGGATTTACCACCATTATTATCGATACATAATTTCTACTCCACATTACATGGATGCGCATGCACCTTGATATGTACATCCTAAGCTAAGAAGGAGACTACAAACTAGCAAGCGATGACTTTGGGTGTGATTCAAAATTTTTATTACTTTTCTACTAAGCCTCCATTTCATGAAGCTTTGTAGATAATGAAGTGCATCACATTGGGGGATAATGCGAACTCAAAAACATCTCATGTTAGAGCTGTTTAAAGAACCTGATCTTAAGGAATTCCTTGATCTAGAGGAGACATAAGAAATACGGATGGGTCACACTTGGAAAGGGAAAGAGAAAGGAAATATAGTATACATGATTGATGATGAAGAAGTAGACAACTTGGATGTTAGCCAAACTGAAGGTGCACATGAGGTAATGGATTCCATAGATGAGAAGGCATGCACGTACCGTGTCACCATGAAAATAAAGAAATTGAATATTGGAACAAAGGATAATCCCAAGGAAGCCATTATTGGTGATTATTGGTTAGAGCAAGAAGTGGCAAAGATCATCAAAATTTGTGTGTTTTTTAAGATCTCTTTCTAAGGGGTACCATGAATTAAATGGTTTGCATATTTCTTTAGGAGAGATGAAGATAACATTGAAAGAAGGCACGCACCCGATTAGGAAGAGGCCTTATAGGATGAATCTTAATCGTGTGTGAAGGTGAAAGAAAAAATTGATAAGATGCTCAAGTCTTGAATAATTAAGCCTATTGAGAAATATGAATGGGTTAGACCCATGGTTATTAGTATCAAGAAGGATGGGAAGATCAAAATCTGTTTGGACTACGAGAGAACTCAATGCTCCATATTTGATAGATCCCTTTCCCACCCCTTTCATAGAGGAAATCCTTGAAGGAGTAGTTGGGTGTGAGATATATTATTTCACATATGGTTTTTAGGTTATCACTAGGTACACATCATGAAAGAATACAATGATATACTAAAATTTTCCTCCGTAATTTCTATTTCATTAATGTATGTATTAGGAATAATTAGTAGTGGTGTCTCGATAGAAGATAATGACACTTCCAATAAAGTATAGTATGGTAACAATCAAAGTACAATAGGAATGTTGTGGTAAAAAGTAAATATTTTTCGTAAGTGGTCTTGGTAATGTTAAAATGTCAAAGTTAGGGTAAATGGATAAGTAGGGTCTACATGATTTAGAATTAGAAATATTATATTTGTAATAATGACAAGGAGTGATGTCATAAATATTTTGTATATTAAATTTGTGTAATATCTATAAAGGTGGAACCCATGTGAGATGATAAGGTTTATCTTATCTTAGAAGATAAGCCTACATGTAAAGACAAGAGTTGAGGCATGAAATATGATTGGCGGAAGAGATTTCCTATCCTATCTTAGAGATAGGGTGGATAAGCTTGAATTTCTATAAATAGAGAGGCCACCCCTTCTCATTTATCATAGAACAAAGTTGTAATAAGTATTTTATGAATAAAAGATATGTTATGAAGGTGTGTTAAGGAAGCCATCAAGAGGAGTAATTGTGAAGTTTCTCCCATAACTATTGTTGGAAAAAAGTGGAGTTGGTAACACTTGGAATAATTCATGGGTGAGATTATAACAATTTCATGTTAATAATATATTTTATAGTTGTATTTCAGATTTTTCATCATTCTTTTATGTCATAGTTTGTGGTATTCTTGTGTTATGTCTATATTGTGTTTCCAGATTACTACCACCAAACCAAAAGTTGTGCATTACTAAAATAATCATAGCATGAGGAGTTCTTGGTGAAATATTATCAGTGTGTTAGATTGGTGTTAACATTTTGGTTCCATTGTTGAGGACCATTCCTCGTTGGTGGATTTTCTAGAGAGATATTCCCACTTAGTCAGAAATCATTTGGAGGGTAACCTTGTTTTTACCATGTATAGTAGTTACCATGGTAAAGTCACTTTTTACCGTGAATAGTATTTACCATAGTAACTTCACTTTTTACCATGAATAGTATTTACCACAATAACTTCACTTTTTATCGTGAATAGTGTTTACCACAGTAAAGTTAGTTTTTACCGCAATAAGTCAAGTTTTACCATAGTAAATATAAGTTTACCATGGTCATTCCTATTTTACTATAGAAAGGTGTAAAGTCACTTTCTATTATAGTGATTCCAATTATTTGTGCACATAAGTCTTTTTGATTGTACTTGTGGGTTGGTATTTCACTATGGTTACTTTTGGAAATGGGAAAGATTCCAGTTTTTTCAGCCCAATCTAATGAAGATGCTCCCTCTTTCATTCAAGAATTTAAACGATCTTGCATTTTTAATGGCCTCACAAGAAGGGAACAATGGACTGAATTTTTCCTACCTTTTTGGATGGTTCAACCCTTAGGTGGTTTGAAACACTAGGTGATAATGTTAAAAACTCATGGGATTTATTAACTGAAAGTTTTCTTGAAGAATTTGGTGAACAACAAAAATATGTAGATCTCATGATCGATATCACAAAATCTATCCCAAGGAGAGAAGGAGAAGATAAGGGATTATCACGCTCGTGTTCTAGAGCTAAGGAGGAAGCTCAATGCCTAGATGTAAAAGGAAGGATTAACGGATGGGTTGATGAATGGCATGGATAATCTCTTTGTAATCACTTCATTCTTGGGATGAAGCCATATATTAGACAAAGAGTGAAGTATGACTACTTAGTAACCCTCGACTAAGAAAAGGAGATTACAAGAAGGAAAGAAGAAAGTATGGAAGAGGAGCCTAAGGAAATTGTTGCTAAGGTGGAGCCTACACCAACACCTTTGGTCCAGAAGCCACAACCACTCTTGGTGAGCACAAATCTTCCCCCTAGTACATCTGTTGAGTATGAATATTTTCTCAAGAAGATGGGCCAGTTAACTATTAATCTTCTTCAAGGAAAGGAATATAGTTCCCAGGGAGGAGATAGAGGTCCAAAAAAAATGTATCTGAAGTTGTATGTTATGGTTGTCATAAAAAGGGTCATTATATGTATAATTATCCAAATAGAGCTTCTACATTTGGTACAAGAGATAATGATAAAGGAAAATCACATGTGAATTCTTTTGATGTAGTAGATAGGAGCATAAATAATGAAGCATATGTGTTTGTAACAAAAATAAATAAAGAAAAAGATAACCAAGATGGAAATGATCCTAAGAAGATGAAAAGGAGAAACTAGTAAGAAACATAGGAGAAGAAATTTGGGTGTGAAATATTTTTTTAATTTCACGGGGCAAGACCATACTCCATCTTAGAAGATATGTCCAAAAGGCCTACAAATATTACATATGGTCAAATTCTTGTTATGTCTTTTGAGAAGAGGCGGGAGTTGTGAAGTGGACTCAATGCTCGGTAAAGGAAGGAGGTTAAGGTCCATGTTTTGGAAGTAGAGGTGGATCCCTACACTCCACAAGCTGAGGTATTATGTAATGGTATTTCAATTCATGATGTCTTAGTAGATGGAGGTACTTGTAGTAAATGTAATGACCGAGTATGTAATGAATATGTTGGGTTTAAAAATTGATCGACCCTCAAAACTTATGTTAAGGTCATTAAATAAGGGAAAAACTAAACCAGAAGGTGTTGTTTCAAATGTGGCAATATCTATCATGGGTGTTGTATGTGTGGTAGACTTCCAGGTGATGAAGAATGGTATTGTTGCATACCTAATGTTGTTGGGAAGGCCATGGCTAAGGAGAGTTCATGCAAGAAACTAATGGAATGAAGGCTTCATGACACTTGAATGTGCAGAGAGAGGGTGAAGATAAACATGATCCCTCGGCATCATAAGGCAGAACTTGTGGATTCAAGTGATGAAACTGATGATTGGACATCCTCTTGATTACTCTAGTACCAGTGAAGTGGACACAAAAGATGAAGAAAGTGAGGTTGATGTTTCAGTCATGGATATCCTTCCAATCACATCGACTCATGAACCCATAAAATTATCTGAACAAGAAATTGATGATCATCTCCAACAAATAAAGATTAGTGATGTTGTTATGGAGACCGAGAAGGAATCTTACCTCAAGCTCTTTCAAAGTTGCATGCACTTATTCACTTTTGATTACAAGGAACTTTGTCAAATAAGTTGGATAGAACACTCTATTGAGTTGGTAGATGGTGTTAAGTCCATAAAGTAAATTCCATATAGAATGAATCCTAATTTCTCCAAGAATAAACGAAGAAATAGATAATTTACTTGATGTAGGATTCATATTTCTTTGTGGAGAATTCGAATGGGTTTCTCCCATTGTGATCTCAATAAAAACTAATGGGAAAGTTACACATTTTTGTTGATTACAGGAAGCTCAACAAGGAGAAAAAGAAGGATCATTACCCTCTTCCATTCTCAAACTAGATCTTGGATGAAGTAGCTAGTCAAGAGTGTTATAGTTTTGCAAATGGCTATAATGGATACAACCAAGTTCGTATAGTAGAGAAAGATAAAATGAATACTATGTTCACCACTCCTTGGGGAACGTTTTCTTATAGAGTTATGTCATTTGGGTTGTGTAATGCTCCAACAACATTCTAGCGCTTGATGAATAGGGTTTTTGAACCCTACATTAGAAGCTTCATCAGAGTATTCTTGGATGATTTTTACATCTATGGGAGAAAAATGGACCACCTGCACTAGATGGAGACAACATTTCAAAGGTTATATGGAGCATAAATCTCACTAAACCCTGTAAAGTGTGTCTTTGGATGTTAAAGGCATTTTGTTAAGGCATATTGTATCTAGAGATGGTATTGGTGCGATCCCGATAAAGTTTCAAAAATCAAAGAGTTACCATTTCTATGAATAGAAGAAAGTTGAGTTCATTTTTAGGCCATGTGGTTACTATAGAAGGTTCATAAAGAATTTATCAAAGCTTGCACAGCCACTAACCTAGTTCTTGAAGAAGGATGTTACTTATGAACTAGGAAAGAAGGAACATGAAGATTTTGAATAACTAAAGGAAGATTTGGTTTCTTTTCTTATTTTAAAAAATCCAGATTGGAGCAAGCCATTAATTGTGTATAATGATGCTTCGGATGTAACAATAGGAAGTACTCTAAGCCAAAAGGATGCAAATGGAAATGATCATCTAGTTTACGTTGGGAGAAGACAAATGAGAAGTGCTATGGTAAATTATACTGCAACTGAAAAAGAGGATCTAGCTATCATTTTTGCTATAAAAAGTTTAGAAATTACTTGCTAGGGTAGAAATTTATAGTTGTAATAGATCATTAGGCTCTAAAATATATTGTAAATAAGCCTAACCCATCAAGAAGGATAGAAACATGGATAATTTTTCTAAAAGAATTTGAATTTGATATTATAGATAGGCTAGGAAAGAAACATGTCGATGCAGATGCACTCTCTCTCAGCCTATGTTGGTTTAGGTTCATCTTGTGATGATGATGATTTCCGGATGCAACATTGTTATCCCTTAACACAATCCCTAGTGAATACATAGATATTTGGAATTATCCGAATTATTTCAAGTTTCTGATGGTGCCAATGAAAATACTAAGATGAAGATTACTCAAGCCGTCATCCATATTCTATCGTGTATGGAGTATTATTTCATATAGGGCCTAATGGACAAGATAAGAGGGCGATTGGACGTGATCAAGGTAAGGAGACAATGGAAGAATTCCACAATGGTAAATATGGAGGAAACTTCTCTGAAAACTTACAACAAGAAGGATCTTGGATGTAGGTTATCACCGCCCACTCTTTTTAGATATTTTTATAATTATTGTAAGACATGTGATATTTTTCAAACACATGGAAACTATAAGACTTCATCAGCTCCATTATTCCTATTCTTCCACTTGGTCCCTTTGAAAAGTGGGGAAAATATATTATATGTCCACTTCCAACTACCCCACGCCAAAATAAGTATATTGTAGTTGTCATAGATTATTTAACCAAGTGGGTTGAAGCTAGGCCCTTGAAAATAGTTTCCATGGATGAAGTGGCAAGGTTCATGTATGAACACATTGTCACCAGATTTGGTTTTCCATTAGAAATTGTAACAGATCAAGGAAGCCACTTCATTAATGAGGTGGTAGAGGCCCTAGTAAACAAGTTTTATATTAAGCACATGAAGGAAACAACTTAAAAGCCAAGTACAAATGGACAGGTGGAGTGAACAAATTATGTATTGTGTCAAATCCTAGCAAAAGATGCAGATTTATAGGTACATAAGTGGGATAAAAGGATTCATGTAGCATTGTGGGAATATAGGAAACAACAAAGTCAACAACATGATACTCCCCATTTCAATTGGCTTATGAAATTGATCCAGTTCTTCCTATTGAGTTTGATATTCCCACTATGAGAGTTATGAAAATGAAAGGATGGATGAAAGTGATTTAGTAAAGGAAAGGTTGGTACATCTTCATTTTCTAGAGGAAATGAGAGAAATAAAAAGGATACAAGCTATAAGAAGAAAATGAAGCAAAAGGAGTACTTTGATCAAAAGATCCTCTAGTCTCCATTTCAGGTGAATGACTTGGTCCTAGTATATGATTCTCGATACAAAAAGAGGAGGCATATAAAACTTCTTCCCAAATGGACGGGGCCCTACAGAATAGTAGTTGTGCATGAAAATGGTACATATCGACTAGAGGAATTGGATGGTACTCCCATTACAAAATGGGTCAACCATGATAAGCATAAATATTTTCCGGGCATTTGAATAGTCTAATCCGAGGATGGAGTAGAAGATAGGAGGGGGAAGATGTCAACACTAAAATTTTCCTCTGTAATTTATATTTTATTAATGTATGTATTAGGAATAATTAGTAGTGGTGTCGATAGAAGATAATGGTGCTACCAATAATGTACAGATACGGTAATAGTCAAAGTACAATAAGAATGTTGTGGTAAAAATAAATATTTGTCATAAGTGGTCCAGTAATGTTAAAATGTCAAAGTTAGGGTAAGTAGAGAAGTAGGGTCTACATGATTAGGAATTAGAAATATTATATTTGTAATAAGGACAAGGAGTGATGTCATAAATATTTTGTATATTAAATTTTTGTAATATCTATAAAGGTGGAACCCATGTGAGATGATAAGGTTTATCTTATCTTAGAAGATAAGCCTACATGTAAAGACAAGAGTTGAGGCATGGAATATGATTGGCCGAAGAGATTTCCTATCCTATCTTAGAGATAGGGTGGATAAGCTTGAATTTATATAAATAGAGAGGCCACCCCTTCTCATTTATCATAGAACAAAGTTGTAATAAGTATTTTATGAATAAAATATTTATTGTGAAGGTGTGTTAAGGAAGCCATCAAGAGGAGTAATTGTGAAGTTTCTCCCATAACTATTGCTGGAAAAAAAGTGGAGTTGGTAACACTTGGAATAATTCATGGGTGAGATTGTAACAATTTCATGTTAATAATATATTTTACAGTTGTATTTCAGATTTTCATCATTCTTTTATGTCATAGTCTATGGTATTCTTATGTTATGTATGTTATTATGTTTCTAGATTACTACCACCAAACCAAAAGTTGTGCATTACTAAAATAATCATAACACGAGGAGTTCCTGGTGAAATATTATCGGTGTCTTTGGATTAGTATTGACAAGACCAGGAGAAACTACTTTCACCACCAGTGTGGTATTTTTCCTATACATTTCTGCCCTTTGGATTGAAAAATGCATTGGCATTATTCTCATGCATTGTAGTGTAATCATTTTAGGATTTCATTCACAAGTTCTTACAGGTATATCTAGATGATTGGATGGTATATGGCTTAGTCAAGGATCACTATGATAATTTGAGGCTTATGTTTTAGAGGTATAGGTAGTTGATCATATTTTTTTAAATTAAAAAGTGCATTTTTACTAACCTTTTGACACCTTGTTGGGACCAATCATCTACAAGGAAGGATTGTTGGTAGACCCAGCCAAGATAGTTGTGATCTTGGGCTTGGAAGATCCTACCAATCAAAGTGAGGTGCACGTATTTTTGGGACACACATGATACTATAGGAAATTCATCAAAGGTTATGTGAATATTTCATGTGCCCTGGAAGATTTACTCAAGGATAAAGGGAAATTTTATTGGGGTGATGCGTAACAACAAAAATTTGAGACATTGAAGGAGAGGCTTACTACTGAACCTATTTTGTGCTTTCCTTCATGGGATAAACCTTTTCATGTTCATGTTGATGCCTCTGGCATGGTGATTGATGCAATGTTAAAAAAACCAAGGAGAAGGAATTATGGATCATCCTATTTGTTTTATAAGCAAGAATTTGACACCCATGGAGCATAATTACACAACTACCGAGCGTGAGGCTTTGTCCATGATTTATGCCTTACATAAATTCGAGACAATACTTATTAGCTACTCTATTTATTTTCTATATAAATCATATGGCGCTCAAGTATTTGGTCTAAATCTTGTTTTACAAAGGGCACATCTGTAGATGGATCCTTCTATTCTAATAATTTGATTTCACAGATTGTTGAGAAACCGGGTAAGAGGAATTCAAGGCATGATAATTTATCAAGGATTAATTTTGATGGGGACATGTAAAGCATATAAGACACTATGTTAGATGCACAATTTTTTAGATTAAACTACACACCGATAGATTTGGAAGATATTACTACATTTTTGCGTACTAAACACGTGCTTGAAGGAATGAAGACATTGAAGAAGAAGTAACTTGCAATATGAGTGGTGCCTTATCAGTTGATTGGTGGAGACTTGTATAAAATGGGAAGAGATGAGATCTTTCACCATTGTGTACTTGAACATGAGTTTGAAGCCATTATGGAAGAGACCCATGGTGGTATTGTAGGAGGACATTATGCAAGAGATGCTATAAAGCATAAAATATTTATCATTGGAATTTGGTGGGAGACCTTGGACAAGGATACCAAGGAGTATGTAAAAGCATGTGATCATTGTCAGTGCCTTGAAAACTTAGACATAAAGATAAGATACCACTTAGACCTATTGTGAGTGCGGAACCTTTTGAGAAGTGGGATATTGAATTTATAGGTCCTATTTCACCACATGCACATAAGGTTGGCACACATTACATTATTACTTATATATACTATTTGACAAGGTGGGTAGAGGTTACACCTACCAAGGACTATACTACAGCTACAATAGCAATATTCTTATGGGAAAACATTATTAGTAGGTATGGCTGCCCATTAAGCTTGACAAGTGATAGAGGAACTCATTTCTTGAATGAGACTATAAGAATTATATTGGAAAATTTTATGGTAGCACACCATAAAACCAATCCTTATCACCCTCAAGCTAATGGTACTACATATAAGATTTATAACAATATTTTGGGATAAACATTGACAAAAAATATGTGATGTTGGAAGAAAATATTGGGATGATAAAGTGTCAATTGTACTTTGGGCATACAAGACCACTTATAAAAGGTTGAATAAAGCCACACCCTTTTAGTTGGCATTTGGCACAAGTAGTACTACCAGTTGAATTTATGTTACCATCCCTATGTATGGTTATACACACAAGTGGACTTGATAATGAACAAGCTATGGAAGAGTGCATTAACAAACTAATGTAGTTAGATGAGAGGTGCACCATTGCGCGTTGGAGCCAAAAGAATGAGAAGGTGAGACAGAAGGCCTAGAATGATAGGCACATTAAGAATAAGACTTTTGCAAGTTGGAAAGATGGTCCTTCTCTATGACTCCAAGTTTGTGCACCACCCAAGAAAATTGAAGGTGCATTGGTTGGGACCTTTTGTAGTAACCAAGATACTTGAATCAGGCACATGTTAGTTACAAGTGCTAGATGACACCATGTTTCCCGGTTACTTCAATGGGAGTAGGTTGAAGCCCTACTATAAATAAGTCTTATTAGTTGTTTTATAATAAGGTAGTATTGTCATTTAGATTAGATTTCCTTTTCATGTGTTTCTTTCCAGTCATTGTTATGCTTTGTTATTTTATTTCCTTGTTTTGTTGTAATAAACACGCTTGTGTGTAGGAAGTTGATTAATATCTATTGATTTCATGCATAGAGGACCACACATAATTTTAGTGTGGGGAAAACTAGGTATAAATGCGTAAAAAAAAAAAAGAAATCCATTGGTGTTGAGAAAGTTATATATAGGATGGCATGGATGACACAGTACTTCCGTGATATAAGGATGTCATTCAAAAAGTTGTTATAGGTGCTAAGGATGATGGTGCTCATAAGGAAATTTATCAAAATGAATACCACATGTGAGAAAAGGGTCACATAGTGTAATTCAAGGTAGGAAACAACATGGTGAACTACTTGGTATGAGGCACAAAGGATTAAGTACTTTGGTCCATAAGGGCATGCGTAAGGAGGTTTTGGCCAGGAAGTAGCGAGGGTGCGCTAGAAGGTTACAAATGAATCATGAAAGAAAGCAACAAAAAAGTGTGGAAAAAGTGAAAAATTATAATTAAAGATGAGTATAGTGGTAGGTGGAGTAATTAATATGGGAAAATTTCAGAAAATATATAAAAGGAGTATAAGTGAATTCATTCTTACCTTGTATGTTATAGTGTTTGATCCTTGAAGATAAAATGTTAAGTGTGAATGAGTGAAAGTGTGATTGTAGAAGAGATTCCATTGAACTTGTACAAATTTGGTCATGACCAAATTGGATCTCCTTCAAGAGAAGTGTGAGAGAAGTAAAAGGTGTGAAAAGAGTAGGGTTTGAGGAGTTAGGGTTTGGAAAGAAGAAATCATAGAAAGGGCACACAAAGACAAGAACAAAAGGTAGAAAAACACAAGGTTAAGGGTAAGTTGTGAAAGTTGGACATGGCACCAAAAAGAGCACTTGTAGTGGCCACAAGGAGTAAAAATTAGAAGGAACCCGAGAAGTGGAAGTAGAAGAAACACCCGAAGAGAGATTTTCTAAAATGCAGTATCCCAAAGGCATGGTTATGGGGCATGTTTTGGATTCCCATGGTCAAAAAGTAAAGTGAGTGATTATAATCATCACACCATTTCAAAGAAGGATCGGATAGAGAAATAGTTGATAAATAAAACCAATCTACTGGACTGAAGATGATAAACCTATTTATGATGATGAAGGATACAAGACCTTAGAGAAGGTGGGGTTCTACAAATTTATGAGTTGCTATATTTTGGAAAACCAGAGTGAATTTACCAATGACTCATGTCAAGATCCATGAGGACTTATTTTACTTCATGGGAAGACAGTGCGAATCATGACACCACTTATTGGGAGACTTACATGGTTGCGAAGCTCGGGAATTGAAATCGCCACACGATATAGATGATGAAGTAGGTGTGGAGGCCACTACAATTGAGATGGCATACTAGAAAGGAGGGTGTGTGATGGATATCTCAAAGGTAATTGATCTTGTTGTTAAAATTGCCATGCATCTTTTGACCAAATTTAATAACCAGGAGAGATGGGGCCAAGTGAACAAGAAGTGGCTCCACATCACAAATAAAATAGTAGAGGGGATGGTCTATAATCTTGATGCATTCATCATAGAAGGAATTATCGAGGAAGCATGCATGAGTGACAAGATTACATAGTTCATGCTCCTCTTATCTATTGTTTTTATAGAGGTGGGGTACCAGATGACCCTAAGGACAAGATGTGGAAATACCCACAAGAGAATTAGTCATTGGCTTAGAGGCTAACAAAATACATAGGCGATGGAATGATGGGTTTTTATAAGATCATACTTTGGAGATGTGGTATAGGATAATGAGTGAGGAATTTGAGCATGAGTGGTGCATACTAAGCAACTTGTCTACATGTTGGATGGGAATGAGAAATTTTACTTTACAAGCACTCCTGCATTGGGATATTTTTTATGAAGAATGGTAAGAAGATCCCTTGTTCAAGTTGTCATATTCCTTTATAGTGCACTACTTCCAAGCTTTAGTGAATATATTTTCAGATGCATAGAAGATAATATTCGATGTGGAAAGGTAGACTTTGACTACCATACACTACAGAAGACTTATGTGTATCCTAGTAAGTCAACTTATATTGAGACTATGATATTAGATGATATCATCATAAACTCTATGACTTTAGTAGTCGGGAAGATAGATGTAGCTAAGGTATACATCTACCTTAATCCTAGGATGGTTAATGGAATATACATCATGGAAAAGTTTAAACTCTTGAAGATACCTAAGGGAAAACATATAGTTGTAATAAGATATGAGCGTGAGGCCACCCCTCCAAGGAAATAGGAGGAAGAAAATCCTAAGGATGAAGAGGAAGAGATGGAGGATAGTGGCAGGCTTGAGCATGACACCAGAAGACAACCAACTATATGCACCAAATGAATGTGTGAGGATACTCCTTCGAGGTAGGAAGAAGAGGTATGAATTAACCTTGAGTCCAGGAGACAAAAGAGGAACAAAGTGACACACACAAGAGAAATATGAGAATAAAAACCAAGGAGAATAGCGGTGGTGAAAGAACCTCTAAGAAATGAGAAGGTCATCGAGAAAATGTCATCAAGCCAAGCCCAAAGAAGAAGATGAAGAGAAGGCATAAGCTCATGACTCATAATGATAGTGAGGAAGAGGGAATGTTGGATGAGGATGCACGCAACATAGGGGCATCACCTATTGTTAATGTGGAAGATGAAGTAGAGAAAAAGGATGAAGATACCCACATGATGAAGAATTTCTTAGTGAGTGCGAAGAAGAAGGCCCCATTGGAGGAGATGAAGAAAAGGAAAGGATTTTAGGTGAACCATCCGGTGCATGGGGAAGCTTCGGAGAGAGAAGAAGGTATTTTTTAGTCATAAAAACACATATAACTATAGGTAGATGGTCTAGTAGCTAAAGGGGAGAAGAAGTTGTGTGCACAAACGGACCTTGGGTATGTTAATAACCCCACTAAAATCATTCACGTGAAGTTCCATAGTACACTCATTGTGAGAAATTATATGATTGGGAGATGATAGAACCCAAGGGTATGAACATGCACAAGAAATATGATGAGATGGAAAATTAGATGCACATGGATAAACCTACATTCGATGTCTAGCGAGGAGCATATATAAGGTGTATGATGAAGAAGGCACCCAAAGTAATCCATGTAACAATAAATATGACCAAGTTCATGGATGAACATGACAACAATGCCTTAAAAAAATGGTGGTGGAAGAGGTGGCTCAAGAAATTTGGATAAGGTGGTTGTGCTCGGGACATTGTTAGAGGATAATAAAAATAATGAAAAAGAATGGAGCAACTAACTAAGGCACGCGAACATAGTTGTGAAGTGTAAGAAGGCTATTCTATAATTTTTACGCCAATATTAGAGATGAGAATTTTGGAAGCACATCCATCATTTGATGAGAGAACATAGAAGGTGTACCCTTCATAATTGTATTTTCTACAAGATTTGGTTCACATGCTACTTCAGGAGAAGCCAACCATGCAAGGGGTAGCTCAAGCGAGACACTGTGGTGAAGAAAGAGAATAATAATAAAATTATAGCATGCAATATTATGGATTATGATGCCATGCTACAAATGTTGAAGGATGAACTGAAGAAGGTAGGTTTGGCACTAAACAACTGCCAAAATATAGAACATGTTTGTAAGGTGTATGTAATCTAAGAATAAAATTAAGTGCTCATGGCTAAGAAGGATGAGGCGTTTGGAAGAGAAGAGAAAATATTTGTGATTGTGAAGAAGCACGACATGCTTAAGGTAGCAAGGGAGCCACATGAAGTAATAATAAAGGAGTTGGGTCATTGGTGGCATGAAGAATGGATTTCATGGAAGGAAAGATTTTGGGCCTGGTTGGAGTGACAAGGGAGCTCAAGCACAAAGGGGAAGATATGACTCTAGAGGAGATGGAAGGGATAGTTGGGATAATCCCAAATACAGTGAAAAAGGGGTTGGTGGAATGGAATGAGTTGGAGAGAATGATTAACAAAGAGTACCCTAAGATTTTGATTCCAATTGAAGAGTAGGAAAACAATATGCACTGAGAATTCCTCCATTATTTCATACTTTCATTCTTTATAAAAAAATCTTTATTCATTTATTATTTGAAGTTGTAAGATGAGTCAACCCCATTGTCGAGGGTGGAAATGTAATTAGTGTGGGGTAATTTTAGATTGAAAAAATGGATAAGTATAAAGAGCACATGGGAAAGTGAGGAGCACAAAAGGGGAGTGTGTATGTGTACAAGGGCCAATAAAGTGGCACATGGAAGTCTCACACCTAGGAAGATAAAACTCAGGACTTAGCTGATTTTGTAGTTATAGGCTAAAAATAGAAAATAAAATTTGGAGTGTGGACCAAGAAAAGGATAAAGGAAGGATGAATTGGTGGCCAAGGAAAGTCTATTTTTGGGATAAATAACATGTATTACGAAGATGAAAGATCATATATGGATCGAGATATTAATAGGATTAAAGAAAGTCTTATTTATAGATAGTCTATTATTAGCTGATGTACAAAAGAATGCATGTAGTCTATTTTGAGGATGCATGTGTGGTGAAGGGAAATTCCCCAACCCTATATATATTTTTGTATGTAAATTTTGGGAACACAATTATCACGTCCTATTTTTCATGTCTGAGTGTTGAGAGTATTTGTATGCAAGGTTATGGATTAGGGTTTGATGCTTGTGCATGTTCCAGTGCCTAGTTATGGTGATGTATTCAACTTCTGTTATGTAATACTTTATTATAATGGATTATGGAGGATAGATTATGGTAATTTATGTATCTAAATATGGTGATTACATAGTGAAATTGATCTTAATTGTTCTATGATATGTTATGTTTCTTATTACATGTGTTTCCATTATAATCTCATGATATGGCATTTGTAATAGTCTGCACTTAGATATTTTCCCGTTATTTGGTTATGGTGAATATGCATGCTAACATATTAAAAATAAAATACAAAGGAGGGACTTGGTAGCTTCACGCGCTTGGTGAATGTTTAGATCTATGTGAATGAGGTGCCAACACACGTATCATCTGATTGGGTGAATAAAATACTACATTGAATTTCTTCTTTATTCATTCTACTTCCTAACTAGACCTTTCTTGGGTTATGATAAGTTCCCAAATTGTATTCCACAACATCTCTAGGTGCATGGATAGGATTTCTCATAACTCTTCTTGTGTTGTCAAAATTTGATTCGAGGCTAACAATTCTTCTAAGGATGGTGTTTTTTTCTCAACCGAATTATATCCTTCCTAAAGAGGGTTTCCTTTCCTTCACATAACACCACCATAGGTTCAAGGTTAATGAGTTGATTGGTGAATTCACCTCTACAATTTAAGAACCTTTGGATCTGAGCATCATCTTCAAAAACTTTTCAATTCTAAATGTTATTAGGGACTAAGAGCCTAACCAGTAATTCTACTTCATAATTTCAATATGGGGACACTATTTCATTATCATACTAAGAAGATAAGATAACCAATTTTTTAGTTGTTGCATTCTGAGTTCTCTCATGGTAAAGGATATTGAAAGAATCAAATAATTGATGAGATCCCGAATGCATTTTATATTTCTTTAGCCTCTGGTTTTTTGTTGCATATATTTTTCTAACTTGTTGTACAACAAACTAAGAATCTCATTTAAAATGATATATTTAATCCCATTCCTCCATGAAAATATTAAACCAAGGATCAATGCTTCATATTCAACTATATTATTAGTACAATGAAATTTTAATTTGAAATATAAATTGAAAGAACTATGGTTTAGAGAATACAAAAAGATCTAGCTCCATTTCCAATTAGAACATGCTCCATAAAAATTCATATTCCGAGAGGACACTAACATCCTCGAGGAGTGAATTTATATCCATACATTTAGCTTTGAAATCAATATAACCTATAAAGTTACCTAAGTCTCTATAAAATAAAATTAATACTTCATAAGAAGCGTTCAGAGGGTCTTTAATAAGGTACAAAATTTTATCCTCTCTATGTAGCTTACCTATATTTCCCTCAAAGGATTTGGAAACAATTTTAAATTTCCATTTGAATCAGTGTACCCTACAATGGAAGCCCATTTTCTTGAAAAAACATACCCCATTTAATAGGGAGGTCATATATAACCACATTCATAGTTAAATATTTGTTAGGATAAGGAGAAATATGCACTACCAAACCTTTGACATATCCAACAATAGGTACCTCTCTAGAATCCATGGAAAAACACTTCCCAAAAACAACTATTATTTTGATGTTCAAATCATTCATGACTTTTAATGGCATGATGTTGCAGGAGGCCCCTAAATCAAACATGTAATTATGGAGAAGCCACTCATTGACAATAAGAGTGGTAAATAAAGGATCCACATCCAATTGTGACTCTACCAAGGAGGTACCCAAATACACTTCTGGGGGTTCTTATGTGTTTTCTTGGTCTTCTTTTATTTCAACTTCAGCAATAGTGGGGGAGTCACCATATTACTTGCACTCCTTTCTTTGACAACCACATCCTCCTTAAACCCAAATATTCAAATACCATTCTTTTGTGTTCTGGAATCCTAAGTAATTCCACAATAGGGACAATGATTTTTATTTGACTTAGATCAGGGCGATGTCATGCAACATACTTAGGTAAGGATGTATTAGGGGAAAGGGTGACTTATTTTTTGATGAGATATTGTCCCGTATTGCTTGAGATGAGGCAAAAGTACTTGGTATTGAGATAATGATATGGCCTTTATCTATCATGATTCTCTTGGGAGTATCTTTAAGGATATTATTCAAAAAGGCATCTTTGTCTTGAGGGTTGGGATAGGTACCTTAAATTGTTTTCTATGAAGGTTATATTCCTTCTCTTGGTCAACAAAATCATTCATTAATAATTATGTATCCTCTTCTGAAGAAATTTTACCATTATATTGTTTAATCATTAATGTTCTTAGATATTCAAAGTCATGATTTGAGAGATCAAATTATTGAGCCATACCAACATCATAATTAAATACAAAGGGGAGGGAGGATACCTGATGGGTGAAATCCCAAAACTATTCCACAATTTTGGCATACATGAGGTTAGTAGAAGTGGCCCATTGCATTGAATCTTTTAGACATTACTTCATACATATATCACCAAAATCAGCTTAATAATTGTTATCATCATCCTCTTAAATAGGATACTCACAAGGATGTTGAGGCAAATAAACATTTATCACACCAATCAATAGTGTGCTCCTCCTCTACCATAGAAACTCTTTTATTAAAGGATCAAGGAATGCTTTTTTGTCTTTGAATGCATTTTTATTTCTTGAACCCATAGGTCCCTTCCCTCTATCCTCAGCCTAGTGATCTCCTTTGGGATGATTCCCAAATCTATTATGTCTAGGGGCTTGATGTTGAGCTTGAGGATTTGGTGTTAGCCCTTTTTTTCTCTATCAAGTTTTTACAAGATCTCCTTGACTACCCTAGCCAAGGTTTTTATCACCTCCTCTAAATCCATAGATTTGTTTACTTGAAGCTTTTCTAGATTCACCAACATGATACCTTCTCTCTTAGGAGGCTTCCTAGGTGATTTGATAGTATTTTCTATCTGTATTTCCATAGAGAAATCTTTCCTCAAAGTCTGAACGGACTTATCTCTCAAATAATAAGCTATTTTTTTCAAAAGCATCAGAGTATTTAATTAAACAAGACTCATCATTGGGCCTTATATTAGTTGGTAATCTAGTCAAAGTCTTATTGATCCTAGTGTTGAATCCTATACACATTCATTAGGATTATTATTAATTTTTAAAAATTCTAATAAAAGAAACATGGGATTAGTTCTATCACCATATTTCAATATAAAAGCATTCTTCATTTCAACACAAGAGTCAATTAAATTTATAGGTAATGAATTGTACCACTCTCTAGCATCTTCTTGTATGTATAAAAATTTAACATAAACATCTTCAAACTCAACTTCATAATCATCCATGATATTTTGGAAGAACTTGATATGTTGATCTCCACTAATAGCATTGTTCCCTTAAAATTGAGGCAATCTATTTCTGATCTCATTTGGCACTTCATTAGGATAACCTACCATATCATTGAAATTGATTGGTTTATATGTAGTGACCACAAAAGGAGCTCTTGGTGGAGGGTGATCCATATTATTTGGTGGTGGATTTTCAAATGGAGGATTAAAATGGTGGGGAACTAGAGGTATTTGGGGTAGAGGAGTATGGTCCACACAATGAAAGTCTTTGGGGATTCACTTTCACATAAAACTCTATTTTCTTGGGTAAAAAAATGTGGAAGCTAGGAATACCCTTTCTATTTGTAGGAACTAAACCTTCTTGAAACAAAGAATTCAAATATACTTGAGGACTACATGTATTAGAACTATCAGATGTAATAGAGTAATATTCTACTAAAGGAGGATCAAATTAATAGGATTTAACACCCTTACCTCTTGAACTTTGACCACCCAAAGTTTCCAAATTTGTTTCCTTTTTAAATGTGCACTTTCTAATTTTGGGAGTAACCTTCTAGCGGGTCGATCTGAAAAAGGATCTTCATCCTTCCAATTTTTAAAAGGGGAGAGTTAATCAACAAGGTGGGTAGGATGAAAAAATTGCACTGGTCTAACCCATATTTTCTTTGAAAGGTGGAGTCACCACTAGGGCCTTGCACCCTAGAGATATAGATTAACAAAAAATATTTAGAAAAAACTATTGCATAACCCCCGTAGGTAAAAAAATTCTACAAATATTTGTGGTATTCACAATAGTCTTGATAACCAACTTCTAGTACCCTCTTAAAACACAAGTTTTATGCAAAGCCTTTTTATAATTGGAAATTTACATATAACACTTGAAAAATGGTCTCTATTTACATAACCTTATCAAATTTCGTTAAAGGTAAGTATTCTTAACCTTTTTGGAGTAAAATGGTCCCCAACAACAATGACATAAGTGTGTTTTCTCCTAATTTTACACCCTGTGGCTCCGAGAACACTTTAAGAGTGTAGGAAGGCTTAGATGATGAATGAATGTGTGATACATGTCGTTTACAACCAAGGACATGTCTAACATTCTCTTTATAATGAAGATATTAGGATTACTAGAAGGCACGTATAAAGGGGATGGACTAATCTTGCTATTTTTGGTTCTTCCTTAAACTAGGGTGAGAGGACCCATTGGGTAACCTGAATGGAGAGAGGATAATTTACACTTAATTCCTCTTGATTTGTCAAATGGTGGGTCAATCTGAGCTAAGTATGGCCATGAATATAACATTCACTTGCAATATTTGTCACAAGAATGTCATATATACTTAGTGCATCAGACACAAGTTACTAGAGACAACATAGTTCAGTTATTCTTACATCACTTTTGATGGGAATCTGGGTATGAAGAAGTGTCTTCAATGATGCTTGGATATAGAAAAACATGGTGGTAAATGGATCTTTTAGATGGAAGTGTGATGGTGTGGGAAAAATATAGTAGGTTTGATTTATAAAAGAGGGGGTAAATGATGATTGATTTCTTGCAAAAAACATCAACAACTACCATGACAACATGTTGTCCTGGAAAGTAAAGAACATATGATTAAGTAGTGAAAATTCTCAAAAAAAAGATTTGCATTCATTAATACTCAACAACTGCAAATATTTTCAAGACAATATTTAAAACACTTAACATAAAAGCTTATGCAAGAGCTCTAATGAAGTACTTATTGCTTTTATTCTCATACACCAAAGATACACTCAAAGGATGAAAAATTCATCTAACCAAGAGGTTACAATAGGTTTTTATAACCACCTCAGATATTATAGAGTAAATTCTACAAAGTAATATTGATCTAGTGACCAAGAAGATGTAACTTACCAAAAATATGATTTACTATATTACATATAGAAGCAATGAGCACAAAATTGTAGTTAAAATTATAACTCATTAATCAAATTTCAACATACAAGATATAGAACACAAAAATAGAATCATAAGTAGGCATATGTCATTCAAAATTTCAATTTCTTGACAAGGGGACATGAATTAAATGCCCTCAATGTTTTCTAATGGCTATAAAGTACAACCACCTTGACATAAAAGCTTAAAAACGTAAATTTCATATGTATTCCATATAAGAAAATGGAAACATGTAGAGTTACATTACTTTATTTCAACTTATAAAATAGAAAACTAAACCCCCATGATATGAGGATAGGCCCTCATATTTATACAAAAAATTTATGGATTCACATTTTAATTTATCCCCAAAACTTTATGGATTCTCCATGCATTCATCCTCAGGCCATTCTTTGAGGCCACCACAAAATAATAGGAATATTTCCCCAAAACGACCTTTAACTTTACTCACCGCCAACCTGTCACCATCATGCCATCATGAAATAGAAAAACCTTTTCCATGTCACATTAATTTAATATCACATTTTCCACATGAGAATACATGTGACCTAGCAAAATATTAAATTGACAAGACTTTATTTGAAGGTGCAAACATTTATTCACCCTCTAGTGACACACTTCATATGAATACTCAATCTTAATTTAACTTCCACTCATACCTGCTGATCTAGGATGGATATGACATTTATGGCTATATGATTTCTCAATAAATGTCATCTAGAGATACATGACTATTTAAACGTGGTTTAATGGACCACAAACTTGCCATTCAAATTTCACATAGCTTCCCGCATTTTGCCTCCATCAATAATCCTTCTATCATGGCCTTTTTATCCCTATGAGTGAATCCCATTGGGGAAGAACTCACCAGTTTAGGTGAATTATTCCAACTCACAGGACCCAAGGAGGCCTTTGTTAAGCATGTTTTCAATGTGCCTAATCCCTCGAAAAATCCTTTGGATAGCTCCTCCCAAGATGCCCCGATTCTTTTTTTTAAGCGATTGGACGAAATGTGTGCTTTGTTTCCTATCTTCCAAACCCTTCACTTTCATCTAATCTTCCTTGAGCATCATCTAAGCATGGGGCACCTGAAGGAACATTGGTCTCATCACTACCCTCATGTCCATGATGATCATTGACACATGTACAAATCTTACTATGATCCCCCTCTACTAAATACATAGCTTCCTATGTTAGGGCCCACTACATGTATCAAAGGAATAAGAATTACTTTTAGAACCACATGAAAATGAGATAGAGAGGCAGCTTTCTACCTTTGAAAATTCCCTTTCTAAAATCCAGGATGTGTTAGGTACTCATGCTTCCCCTCCAAATAAGTGGAGAGTTATCCTTGATGATCCATCTAGTAGAATGAATCCCAATTTCACATGGCTCAAAATTCCATAGTCCGAGGAAAAAAACATACAAAAGGGGGGACTCTCTCTCTTCTCTCTGAGGGGGTGAACTCACTCAAGAAGAAGAGGGATTTTACCTAGATTCTGAATGGACCTTGGGTAGAAATCCTTTAACTGTTGGAAAAGGGGATGTCACGGGGCTTGGATGGGGATGTCTAATTTGTCTTTAGTGTCATGGGCCATAAATATTTTTACATTATAGGGACCAGTTGTTGAAGTGTGTGCCAACCCTCTCGGAAAAGTAGTGACTTTCAAAATCAACTTCTCTTTTTGTAGTATAATCCTTTATATTTTCATCATTTTGTTCATATATATATATATATATATATATTTTAGGCGGGGACCCTATAATAGAACCCCCATTTTTTTACAACACATATCATTCTGAATTGTTGATTTTCTTCATTATTACATGGCATAGATTTATTTCTTTTGTTTTAATATTATTGAGACATATTATTTATTTCATGTTTACTTGCACTGCACCATAGAAAAATCCACACAATCAATCCCTTCACGCATTGTCCACTACTGTATACATACACTTTACATAATTGTACACTATCCTGTAAGAATAATCAAGTCACTCACTCCTTAATTACTCCCAAGTTTTTCAAATGGAAAATACTAAGTACTTCTCCTTCCTTTTAATACATGCTAGAGCAACCATAAATATGTACCAAGCATCCACCCATTACACAACCAAATGATTAAGCCCATGGCGAGAACTTAAAACATTTCCAAACAAGGAAGAGTGTAAACTTGATTTCGGGCTTGAAAAATACGAATACATTGCAAGCTAATCATGCATACCTTCTCGGATTCGAGTCAAACCATCACTTTGAACATTCTCGAGCATTAAACAAAATTTGACATTATTACAATTTCCTTGGGCATTTACTTATGTTTTCTTTTACATCATGGGTTTGAGAACCTAACCCATTTTTCACACAAATGCCAAAGAAAAGTGGAATACACCTCATGATGCCTTCACGATTTCCAAAACATTTCCCTACCTTGGGTACCGGGGAGAAATATCCTTTCACACCTAATACTCATACTTTGCAAAAGCAATTGATTATTTTGATAACATGCCAAAGTACCTACTATCCCGTTTATTTCATAAACCCTTGAAAACGTTGATACTTCAAACAGAACACAAATCAAATGAGCACTTGGTTTTTTCATTGAATAAGAGAATTTGAAGGGAAAAATAGAAACACATATACCAAGTGTAGAACCAAACCAAAAACAAGAGCAAATCCAATTATATGGTACTAAAATACAACATGAGGATTATGGGCACCAAAAAGAGGATATATCCTCACTTTCTCACAAATTAGTTGAGTTGGAGCAAAGGCTTGTTGTCCTTGAAAAGGCCTTGGTGAATTATTCTCCTGAAATTTTTCTACAATGCCCTATTCTCCATTGAATTTTTCAATGACTTCACCTCCAATGAACTCTATAGGGCCTTCACCTCCACTAAAGAAATGCAAAAGGGTCCCAATAGTTCCTGTTAATGCACCCAATCTTGTTCCTACAAAACCAACCTATGTGTCTAAGTCATCTTCATCTTCTAAAACTAGTGTTTGTCAAGGTACTAAGATGTATCTGATAGGAGGGATCAACCTTCTTGAATGGTCTTCATCTTATAAGAATAAATTGGAATTGGTTAGTATTTTGAAAGGCCCAAGGGCATGCATCAAGGATTTTATGGATAAGGGAATGTCTCATTATTTAATAGGATATATACAATATGTTTTTGGGGCACAAGACCGTAAGGAATTTGAGTTCAGGAAAAATATTTTGTTAACTCATATTCCTACTTATAGAGAGAAATTTGTAGTCATTAATTGACCATATGCTAATTACAAAACCTTTTATAAATGTATACAAAATTGTTAATATAAATTCCAAAGGAAGGCCCCTATAGAATCCCCATTTTTATTTTTTCATATACAAAAATATATATTTTTAATGGCATTTTATAAATGATTGATTTTAACTAAATCATTCACAATTTACCAAGTGTTTTCATTCATTTCATAATTTTAAAAATACAAAAATTGGATAGTAAAGAATAAAGGAAAAATTAAGAAGTAAGAGATAAATATAGGGATCAAGCCTGCTTGATCAAGCTCAACAACTTAAACTTCCTTATGTTCTTTCATCTTGTCTTTGAGAGCATCATATTTATTAAAACAAATTAGCACAAACTCCTCATATAGACCTACAAGGAAGTGGAAAAATTCTTCCTTCATGGAGAAAACATTGATGAATTTTGTAGATACTCTTTCCTTTTTTATGTATGCTTTTAGTCAATTTTTCAAAATACTTTTCCAAGTACATAATTACATGGATGAAGGAGTAATCAACCACTTTCTGGGCTTCAGTCCCTACTGCAACATGTTCTTTAAGTATTCCAATTAGTTCTACACTTCTCCTTTTAGGGGTGTGCATCCCTTGGATGGGAAGCATGCTTTCCATATGGGATTCAATGTCATCAATATAATCTTGTGCTTTGCTCTTTTCCTCATAAATTTTTTGATATTATATTCTCTAGTATATTATCCATAACCCGATTCCTTCCTAACATAAGAGGTGTTCCCCTTTCTCGTTAGGGGGTATGATCCCTTCCTTTTCCAATATATCTTCATTGATAGTATTTATACCTTCGAGCTTGGGTAACATCCCCTTGCATTGGTCCAATTCATCTTGGAATCTTTTAATCTATTTAGTTTCATCTTTAATATGTTCTATGATATAGTTGTAACATGTCCCAATTAAGTTAAGGTCTAGCTAACCTTCTCAATAACTTTCCTTTCCCATTCTTTGGTAGTTGTATTTCGGGCATTGACATCTTCAACATCTCTCAAAGAAGCATCTATGACCTTAGAGGTGAGTGCTTTTGAATTTGAAGGTAACTGGACAAATTTCATTACAATATTTGATAAGGCTTCCACCTTTTCTCTCAATTTCCTTTTGTTCTCATTATCTTTGTCAATTTTTTGGATAAGGCCCCCAGAGCCATTTTAGCCTCTTGTTTAAAAGTGTCTATGGTTGGTTTCCCCAATGGAATATGTGTAACTTTATATTCACACATTTTAAGTAAATATTTTAATATATCTCCTTCAGAGGTGGAAATATCCAATATCATGTGCCCTTGAGGATCTACATGGGTCTTGGATAGTATCTTGGATTTCTTGGGGATTTTGCAAGTGTTGAAAATAGAACACTTTCAATATCAACAGTCTCTAGTTGAACATTTTATTTTCTTTCCTTGGGAGCATTGCTTCAAATGATCTTGTTGTATGGGCATTTCTTCCTGTTTCACCACTTTCTTTATGTTTTTGATGAAACATATAAGGTTATGGGCCAAGGAGGAATATATGTTGTGATGGTCAATTTAAAGGTCATGCACGTGTTCTAATTCTTGATCTAATGCTAGTTGTGAGAGCTTCCTTTTGGCTAGGAGGAACTACTTGAAATACAAAACAATACCATAAAAGAGAGTTAAAATATATATGTTAGTGGTTTACCTAGCACATGATAGATCCAAGAAGTGTGGTACTTCCTTGGTGGAAGTCAACCCACTGTTTAATACAACTTAATGTAAGAAATTTCATAAATAAATAATGTCATATTGTAGTTTATATGATTTAGGTATCTCATCCAAATATAATAAGAAAATCTAATATAACAAGCTAGGTTATGATCAGATCTGGAAGTAGGGTAGGTAGTCAAGGTGCTTGGAACAAGCTAGGGTTAGATTCTAGGTAGCTTGGGTTACTTGGATGTAGGTTATTAGGTTTCGTTATTGGAAGGATTACCAAACATGAAAGACTAATTCCATTCAAGTATGACCAATGATAACTTAGAGAGAACTAACGGCAGTCATGGATAACTAGCTTGGTGTAGGTGGGATGATAGAAACTCAATGAAACATGGTTTTTGGGGTTTTTCTAAGATTATCCGAGAGATAGTGAGGAGAATGGTTAGGTATGTGGAGGTGTTGGGAGTACTCAGAAATATTCAGGAATCGGGTATAGGTGATCAAATGATTATGGGTGGTGGAATGGTTGGGTTCACGGGGGGTAAGATTGGTGGGATAAAAATGTAAATAGAGGTTGATAAACAAAAGTGAAGAAACTTTGTAAACTAGAATAAAGATGAAATGATGCAGGTTATAAGCACACTTACTGGTGTTGCAAGTTTGATGGTTGGATGTTGATGATGGTTGATCTATGAAATAGTGCTCGGTGTCACGGCAGTGCTTCCCGAGAATGCTACCATGAATGAAAATACCTTTGGATCAGTCTTGGTGTTGGTTATGGCTATCTGGAGGTGTGAAAGGGCTCTGGTTCTTGCTTACATGCAGATATCCTTCATTCCAAAACTTGAGAATGTGTCCAACCTCTCCAAAAAGGTTACCAAAGTGAATATATGGTAACCGACGATGGTTTAGGATGACCGGTGGTTTTGGGTTGACTAGCATTGGTTAAGGTGGGATATCCTAGGTTGCCCAAAATAGTAGATCCTGGCTATCTTTTTCCAGCTTTTCCCATTGGTGCTGGGTCTAAAATGGTGTTTGGCACTTAGATAAGCGGGCATGTTGTTAGAGGAAGAATAGGCATGTGATTTTAGGGTTAGACTAAGTCTTGGTTAATTAAAGTAAGAAGAGGTTGAGTCCTAGTTAGTTAGGAAACATGCTAAGAATAGGTCCATGATGAGGTGTCTAGGTGAGGTGGAAATTAGTTTAATTAAGGTAATTAAATAATGAAAATTGTGGGAGTGGGCATTAATTTAACTATAGATAATTAAATTAATATATATGTGGGGTGAAGGGGAAGTGTGACCTAAATTTAGTGTCTACATTTTTCCCTTTTTTCATGTAGCTTGTATTGGTAAGCGACGCTAAAAAAAATAGGAAGTGGTTTCCCCAAGTGTGGGTGCATGTGATCCCACTCAAACCAAGAACTGATGAGTTGAAAGATGGAATCAGTGAGTGGTTTGATAAAATGTGGATGGGGTGAAACATGAAGGTAAGTGGGTAAGAGTGTAGATGTGGGCATATTGGGTAAAGGTAAAGGTCAAATTGGTGAAATAGGTAAATGGGACAGGATCAAAGGTAGTGGTGGTCGAACGCATGCATACGTATAAAATGTGGCACAATACCATGTTGAAGAGCTTGCAAACTCAACATCATATAAGGTCGATAGGTTTATCCAAATAAGGGTGAAATGATTTAGGTATCCAAGGTATAGGATATGGTCTAGAAACACAATGTAGGTCAGGTGCAGGAATGTTTAGGTATGTTCTGGTACACCAAAGGTTTGGTTAGGATAAACAACATGATAATAGGCAAGGTAAGGTCATTAGGCAAAACAACACGGGTAACAACGTCACAAGGTACAAGTGACACACACGGTCAAAGGTCACAAAAATTGGTTTAGGTGAAGGTATATAGGTCATGGCATGGGTAAGGCCAAGGTGTGGGTAAAATAACAAATCCCAAGATGCAACAAAGGAAATGTAGGGGTAGTTGGGGCTTGTAGGTATGGGTCAATAAGTGTGGGAAGGATAAAAGGTGTCGGGAAATGGTGAATTTAGGTTAAAGTTGTAAAAATGGGGTATAGATGATAATAGAAGGTAACCAATGTCGGTTAGGTTCTAACAAATGTTGGTTTAGTAGGGTACAACATGACCGACATTGGTGAGGTCGATTAGGTTTATAAAGTTAAAATTATATTTTTACGGAACCATTATTGTGGTGTGACTTGGACAAAAGATAGAGTTGGTGACCCTTACGATTTACGTGGAGAAAAGGATAATGTTACAGATTTAAGATGAGGTAGAGAGTATGAGTTGGTAAGAGAAAATAGGTAGATGGGTCCACGAGCATGGTGGGATCGATTAGATTGGTTGGAGGGGAGAAGTGGATTTGGTGATGAAAGAGGTGAGAGAGGGGTTTGGGAGGCCATCGGTGCAATGACTAAACATACCAACATGTCGATGGTAGCAAGATTAGGTAAAATATGATTCAAATCTATGCATTTATTTTGAAAATGAGTGTATGGGAGGTGGGTTGGGTAAAACCATGTTGGGTGGGGGTTTAATGTTGAATGTGGTAAAAATGAAAGGATGGAGGGGGAGGTCATAAGTGGTTAAAATAGGGATGGGGGTGAGGGTAGGTTAGGTGGTGGGTAGGGTAAGGTAGGCATGGTGGGAATTGTGGTCAAAATTTAGAGAAATGGGAGGGTTTGTGGATTTGGGAGTCATGACATGAGAGACTACATCGGTCCAAGGGTTAGCCGACATCGGTAGTCCCCGACCATCATTGGTCCAGTAAGTAGTGACCGATGTCGGTCGGGATGAATGGATGTCGGTCAATAACGATAAATGTTGGTCAAGTTTTGGAGGAAAGGGGGCAATAATAAGAGGTAGGGTGGGTAGGAATGATTGGCTTATAAGATGTAAAGGCATGTTTAGTGAGAATGAGTAGGGTAGTAGGTATAAATGGGACAAGTTGGTATGTGGTCTTTTAGGGTGGGGTGTGGGTTTGGGGTAGTAAATAATATAAGTTTAGGGAATGGGTTTAGTGGGTAATAGATATATAGGGTATGATCAAGGCTTAAAAAATGGTTTGGTTTTTGGATGTAGGCTAAAGACCAACTCACGGATGAGGGACATGGTACCACCCTTATTGAAAACAATATGGGGGAGTGTGACTACCAATGAGTCGCATCACATTACATATGTTGGATTGACCAGATCTCGATGCTTAAGGCGTGTAGCTTGAGATCCTAGCTTGATGGTTGCACTCATCGATAGATGGGATGCTGCGACCAACATATTCCATTTACTAATGGGTGAGTTCATAGTCACCATGGAGGATGTGAACAGGATCCTAGGGTTACCAATAATGGTGACACAAGTGTATTCTATTACCTTGGAGGTGTCAGAGGAGCCAATAGTGGTTGTCTTTGGAGAGGCAATGGCAGAGTTGAGGTACCATAGATCTAGCTTGAGCTATGGAGAGATGTATGTAACCCACCCTGAGGAGATGAGATTGGTTGTGCTAATCATGGAGGTAGTATGTTGTTTTTCATTACCAGATGCAGAGGGTGGGAGATTCCTATGATCACTGATAGGGGTTCTCTAGGACATGATGGAGGAGAGGACTAGTTTTGCTGGGCACCAACATTCTTGGTACAACTATACAGGAGTTATGGGCCTATGGGAGACTATGGAGGTTCAGCGTATGTTGTACCTTCCTCTTACACTATTGGGCATATGAGCATATCGTATGTGTGCATCCAGTTAGGTTGCCCAACCGGATACATTTGAGGCAGGTTTAGTTAAAGTGGGCTACATGCGGTGGATACCTATTGGGGAGATCACAGCCAAGGCCACACATGATGTGGCATATTATGGCAGATGATCTTTAGAGGGGTTATCCAGGGTTGATATTATTTGGAGGCCGTATGTGGATTTCCCTTCATACGGGCACATGAAAGTCAAGTTGGATGAGCTATAGCTGCGAGGTGGATAGATGGGTGCGTGTGGGGTAGCACAAGATGATACCCATTGATAGGGTTAGATGGCAATTTGGGCTGCCCTAGGATGTGCCACCACCATTCCCATAGTATAAGAGGGATGACATGGAGAGACCTATGTCTCCACCTCAAGCTCCAAGATCGACGGAGTCGAGAGGAGCAACCAAGAGACCGAAGATTGATGATGAAGTTTGTACATATGGATACGAGACGGTGGTGGGAATTCTAGCTATGAGCAACACCATCTAGGCTAGGGTAGCTAGACTTGGCTACCCTCATAATTTAGAGGAATACATTATAGGACATGTGGCCACCTTACAAACCTAGATTATAGGTTTATAGAGGGCGATTGAAAGGTCACAAGTAGAGGTTGCCACATTACAGACACATGTGGTGGCCCTACATACACAGTAATAGGGTTACAGGGCTAGTTGGCTATTACATAGGCTCGGATTGTGGTCCTATAGGCCTAGCCATAGCACATGCACTAACATAGGCTCATGGATAGTGTCCCATGGTACAGAAACAACGCGACATGGGCCCATGATATAGGTACAAGGTTTGAGACCGATGGTATTGCCATAGACAATATCGATTGCTAGGTTCAGGGATGCCCTGAATGAGGCTAGGTACTACCAAGATCATTTAGATATTTCGAGATGAATGTCCCTTCCTATGTGGAGTACATGGTACAATAGGCCTCAAGTGAGAGGACCGTGATCTCACACACATAGTGTAGAGAGTACATGGGGTTAAAAAGCCTAGAGATAGGGTCAGGGAGAGGTGACTAGCTCACGGAGAGGCCAAACCTAGTTGCAAGTTAGGAAAGGTGACAGTTAGACCCATACAGGGTGGAGAGATGGTGGCAGGGTGTTGGGCTAGAGGAGAGGAGGAGGAGATAGATGAGACCAGCTTGGACATTAGGTGGGGTGACGATTAGTCACCATATATGTTTAGGATATAGATTTTTGTATATTTTTGATATATATACCAGCCTACGTGTCGAAGATAGTGAGGATGTACATGAGAGACACATGTGATATTTATTTTTCTTTAGAGATGTGCATATTTATATGATGGACACATGTTGTAATGATTTATATAGAGATGGTGATATTTATGGTATGATGTTGTGCTTATGTTGTAAAATTTTCATTGTTATATGCATATGGGTGAAAACCAGGTGGATTAGGCATGATGGAGTTAAGTCAATTTAGGCATGAGTCAGGTCGATTTAGGCATGATGGAGTTAGGTCAGGTTTAGGCATGATGGAGTCAGGTCGGTTTAGGCATGATGGAGTCAAGTCAATTTAGGCATGATGGATTCAAGTCAATTTAGGCATGATGGAGTCTTGTTTTTAATTTTGATTTAATGTCCAAGTTATCGGTAACATGGGAAATAAATGACGAGTTATATGTATGTTATGGTGTAGATTTCCAAAATCTTTGATTTTATAGAAATGTGAAATGATTGATTGGATGTTGTTATGATGTGGTAACATGGGAGATATGTATGTTTGTATTATTTTCCAAGTGTTGTAGAAAATGGAAACTAAGATAGAATATGAATAGGAAAATGGGGAAAATAGGTTAGGGTAAAGAGTGGCCAAGCTAACCTCCAAGGGCCCCATGCCCTAGGAGTGCTGCCTACATAGCCCCGATAAAAAGGGGCCTCATGCCGATGTAGTTCTCCCATAAGCTAGGGAATAATATGATGAATTAGAGGAATGGGTTGGTAGATTTTATGCATGATTGATTATAGGTCATAGGCATGGTTGAGTCTTAGGTGATAGGCATGGTTGAGTCAAAGTTATAGGCATGGTTGAGTCTTAGGTGATAGTGAAAATATTTTAAAATGTAGGTGTCAATGGTCTAGTCCTGTATAGGATAATCAATATGTAATGAGGAAGGTGAATGGTAAGAGGTGGTAAAATATCCGCTTAATTGATAAGAACTCTAATGAGTCTACCATACCCAAGATGGACTTATGAACGTAAGACCTAAAAGGCATTGCATAATGGACTATTCTAAGGGTGAAGAAAGTTACATGATCACGAAATGTCACAGCCCAAAAATTCCCTTGAGAAGAGAGAAAAATAGGGTGAAAAGGCAAATGAGGTGAAAGTGGTTAGTTTAGCATAACTTAGTGTACAACAACATGTTTACCTACAAGAAACCCATGATAAAAAATAGTCAAGTCCATGACAAAAAAATGTTATCATTTTTTCTTTTTTTTTTTTTATAGAATAATTGATGCGGGAAGTCTACATGGGATGAGTATATTATCTCCTTGATGTCTTCATGAATCTAATTGATGCGGAAACTTCTAAACATTTTATTATTTTTTTGCAATGACTTTATATAGTTATCCTTTTAGGGAGTAGTTTATTTATAACGACAAGATAAGAGATGTCCTTTTTGAGGGATTCATTTGTTTGATATAATTTTGACTCAAGAAGTTGAATCCCATTTTGTTTTTGGATGTTTAAGTCATATAAAAGATTATAGAGGAAGATTAGGTTCTTGTTTAGAAGACAAAACCATAGCACATAGAGGTTAACTATGAAAGAGATGGTTTCAAGTGACGAACGGCCATGGGATTTCATATTTGAAAAAATAATAAAAGTATCCATGATAATCATGCCATGAGTAGAGCCATGGTACTCATATTAAAGATAAGGCTAGAAGGTGACGGGTGATCACATGATTCTTGTTTAGTCGTTGATTCTCCAAATGGATAATATGGAAGGTGAACAATGCTCAAGGGATGAGCGGTCAATAGACAGAAGGTGATATAAGACTTGATTTCAATAATAAAATGGTCTAAGATGTAAGGCATTGGGGGTCTCAGGTTTAGGTTTACCTTCAAGTGAAGATAAACGATAAGCACCTGATCCATAGGCATGAGTAACGATATAGGGTCCCAACCAATTAGGAGAAAATTTACCCCGTTTACTTTTCTCTTCTTTAGTTACATGTTGATTTTCCTTCAGGACGAGATCACCGACCTGAAAGGTTCATTCATGGACATGTTTATCATAGGAAAATTTAATACATTTTTGGTAGATTTGGAGATGGCTAAGTGCATTAAGACGACTCTCCTCTAACAACTCAAGTTGTGCAAAATGTTCTAGGTGAAATTCATCATCATTGAGCATGTCTTGTAATGAGATGAGGAGAGATGGAATCTGGAATTTGATAGGCAATACAGCCTCGGTACCATAGACCAAAGAAAAAGGTGTGGCAGCGGAAATAGAAGTGCGAATACTAGTGTGATAAGCCCACAAGGTGAAAGGAATGTGCGTATGCCAATACTTCCCAATATCGTCAACTACTTTCATAAGAATTTTGTTCAAGGTTTTATTGGTTGATTCTTCTTGGCCATTGGTTTGTGGGTAATAAGGTGATGAGAAATTGAGTTGAATTCCAAAATAATCACATAACTTGTATAGGGTTTTGTTTTTGAATTACTTTCTATAAGCAGTGATGAGGTGGTGAGGAACACTAAAGCAACAAATGATGTGATGGTTGATGAATTTTCATATCTTCTTAGCTTTTTTAGAAATGAGGGGAATGGCTTCTACCCATTTAGTGTAATATTCAAGAGTTGCTTATAATCCATTGATGGTGCTTGTGAAGAATTAGGATTGATCTCTCCGAGAAGATCCAAACCCCATTGAGAGAAAGGACAAAGGTCTCACTGACCTGTAAGGCATGAATATGTGTGTGATGAAGATTAGCGTGTTGCTAGAATTACAAAAAAGTTTGACATAGTCGTAATAGTCATGGTTCAAGGTTGGCCAATAATAGCACAGGTGAAGAATGTGTTTAGTGACAACTAAACCACTAAAGTGGCCTCCACAAATTTTTTCGTGAACTTCCTTGATGGTGTAAGGAATTTTAGAACTTTTAAGGCATCGTAAGAGAATACTGTCGAAGCCATGCTTATAAAGGAGACCACCCATGATGACATAGCAAGAGACACTTTTAAGAAAGGCACGTTGTCCATTATGAGTGAGATAGGGAGGTAGAATTGAAAGGGTAAGGTAGTTTGTAAAATTCTTATACCAAAGGTCACATGGGTCAGGTGCAATGGTTTTGAAGGAATGGACCTCGTGAGGTAAATAAGAGGGTGATTGCAATCTTTGTATTGTGAAAAATATTTTGGATTTAGCAGGCAAAGTGGGTATCTGAGAAGCTAGATAAGCCATGGTATCTCGCAAAATTTATTGGTATAACATGGGGTGGTTTGAAGTTCATAACAGTCAAAGGTAGTCAAAATGTTGTTGACATGACATTTGTACATTTCCAGTATTTCATTAGGACACCGATATATACCATTGACTTGGTTTACAACCAGTTGGGAATCACCAAAGACATTAATTGATTTAACATCTAGGGAGATGGAATTTTAAAGGCCTAATGTGAGTGCTTCATATTCGATGATGTTGTTAGTGCACTCAAAATGAAAGTGTTTTAAACCAAATCGAAATGTGATATTCGATGTAACAAGTGATGAATAAGAAGAGGGATGCTCTTTCACTAATGTAATACTAATGGAAGAAAGATGTATTCTTTTTATAACACCAAAAACATGATTACTTTTAGAAAATAGAAAGAGGGGGAAGATTCTAGAGAGAAAATTAATGTGGAAGCTTTTAAAAAGGAAACAAACACACAAATTTTCACCTAGGAATGAATAAAATGCAAAATAACCCCTGATGGGTCCCATCAAGGGCGTGCCAAAATGTTTCATCGCTTTCTTTATGTTTTTGAAAAAACATATAAGGTTATGGGCCAAGGAGGAATACTTGTTGTGATGGTCCATTTTAAAGGTTGTGCACACATTCTAACTTCTTAATCCAATGCTAACTAGGAGAGCTTCCTTTTTGCTAGGAGGAACTACCTAAAATATAAAAACAAGACCAAAAAGAGAGTTAAACAATATATGTCAGTGGGCTGCCTAGCGTGTGCTAGATCTAGGAAGTGTGGTACTTCCTTGGTGGCATTCAACCCACTATTTAATACAACTTAATGTAATAAATGTCATAAATAAATAATGTCCTAATATAGTTGATATGATTTAGGTATCTCATCCAAATACAATAAGAAAATATAATATAATAGGCTAGGTTATGATCAAATCTAGAAGTAGGGTAGGTAGTCAAGGTGTTGGAACAAGTTAGGGTCAGATTCTGGGTAGCTTGGGTTAATTGGATGTAAATTATTGGGTTTCATTATTGGCAGCATTACCAAACACAAAGACCGACATTAGTCAAGTATGACCTATGACAGCTTTAGAGATAACTAATGATGATCATGGATAACCAAGGTCGGTGTAGGCGGGATGATAGAAACTCAATGAAACTTGGTTTTGGGGTTTGTATGAGATTAAATAGAGATGGTGAGGAGAATGGTTAGGTATGTGGAGGTGTTGGGAGTACTCATAAATATTTAGGAATCGGGTATACGTGATCAAATGATTGTGGGTGGTAGAATGGTTGGGTTCATAGGGAGGTAAGATTCGTGGGATAAAAATGTAAATAGAGGTGATAAACAAAAGTGAATAAACTTTATAAACTAAGTAAAGATGAAATGATGCAAGTTATAATAAAACTTACTAGTGTCAGCAAGTTTGATGACTAGATTTTGATGATGGTTGATCTGTGAAATAGTTCTCGGTGCCCTGGAAGTGCTTCCTGGAATGCTACCATGAATGAAAATGCCTTCGGAATAGTCTTGGTGGTGGCTATGGCTATCTGGAGGTGCGAAAGGGGTCCGGTTCTTTCTTGCATACAAATATCCTTCTTTTCAAACCTCGAGAATGTTTCCAACCTCTCTAACAAGGTTACCAAAGTGAATATATGGTAATCTACGATGGTTTAGGATGATCGACATCGGTTTTAGGTTGACCAACGTCGGTTAAGGCAGGATATCCTAGGTTTCCCAAAATAGCAAATCTTAGCTATCTTTTTCTTCACTCTACCCATCGGTGCTGGTTCTAAAATGGTGTTTAGTGCTTAGATAAGAGGGCATGCTGTTAGAGGAAGAATAGGCATGTCATTTTAGGGTTAGACTAATTCTTGGTTAATTAAAGTCAGAAGAGGTTGAGTTCTAGTTAGTTAGGAAACATGTTGAAAATAGGTTCATGATGAGGTGTTTAGGTGAGGTGTAAATTAGTTTAATTAAGGTAATTAAATAATTAAAATTGTGGGAGTTTGCATTAATTTAATTGTAGATAATTAATCTAATATATATGTGGGGTGAAGAGGAAGTGTGACCTAAATTTAGTGTCTACACCTCCTTTTAGAGGTTTTGGTGCTCTAGAATAAACCAAAATTTATTTGGAAGTGATATGAGGGACCTCAAACTAGAAACTGTATCTATGGGACTTAATTCCTCGCAGCATTATTTCTTTTATTTAATCGGTGATACACTTGTTGCCTCATGCCCCTCATTTTGTTCATAAATTGTAGGTTCCTCAACTAACACCACTATAAGAGTAGGTTCTTGAGTTCTATCACCAACTTGTTCGTATCCTTGCTTGGACACCTCATAAATTGTAATAGATTTTTAACCATTTTAAATGCTTCTTCCATGGGGTTAACAAGAAATTATAGCTTTTATTATGAAGTGGCACTTGCCTCTTCTTGAGGTTGTACTTTTTTGAATAAAATTACTTCCATAGATGCTTCTTCTGTAACCTTCATCTCTAGTGGCAATGTCTTAGTTATGGGTACTGTGACTTCAAATTGTGGCACACTTTGAAATGTTATACTTATTTCCTCACCATGTGTTTCTAATGTTTCCATTAGTTGGCTATATAAGGGGTAATGTCAACCTCTTTTTCAGTTTCTAAACTTTGCACCAAGTCGAAGAGTCATGTATATGTGTTTCTTTTTCTTCATCCACATCAACTATCTCAATTTGTGGATTTTTTCCTTCTTGAGTTGGTGCTGCAACAAGAGCTTCTTGTACCTCATGTAGTGGGACTGAATCAATCAATTCAACTTGTGATTTTTCTCCTTCATGAGTTGGTTCTGTAAGAAGATCTTCTTGTACCTCATATAATGGGACTGAATCAGTGACCTCTGGTTCCTCAATTTATTTTCCATTTCCTCATGTATCTAGAATTTCCTTGGCCTCTGAGATTTTAGTAGCTCATTCCAAGGGGTATATACCCTATACTTCTTAGCCCTCTCAAATAACTTGAGACCAAGTTTCTCTTTCTCTTCAGCACTTTGGACTCTGAGTTATGGGTCAATATTAGGTAGAGACCCCTTCATTCTCTTGCCTTTACTAGAAGATCCTGTAAAAGTTACCACAAGATTTCAAGGTTTTAAAGCACTTGTTATCTTAGTCTCGCACTAGAATAACCTTAGTAATAGGGGCCTCCTTCATGGTTTTCATTAGTATCTCCTTAGAATTTTGGGTTAAGAGGGACATGAGGTACTTGTTTTACTTGTAGATACATTCCACTCCTCAATTATTCCAATGGTTAGTTTCTTGGTGGAAGTTGAGGTGTTTTCCCCTCTAAGGGGTCCATTTGGTTTGATCCTTCCTTCAAATAAGGAAGATCTTATTCAATAATTCCTGTATACCTATACTCATGCAGTACCTTAGTGTTATATAAAGAAAAATCCAAACCTTTTCTTTTTAACCATGTCAATTTCCTCTTCATTATAGGTACAGTTCTAGTACTTAGTCTTGTTGTTTCCTTTTGATTCTAATCAAGTGACTCAATTGGTTTCCCTACCAAATTCATCTCAATGTAATATTGGCTCACAATTTTTTGGTCATCTACAAAGTTTTGAGGTACAACTAAAATTTTTAGTCTATCACCTATTGTAGAGTCATTCTAGAGAAATATCTTAGTCTAACTTCCTCTTCATCTCTAGCAATTCATCCAAAAATATTCATAGTGTGATTCATGTTCATATGAACTTCCTAGGATTGAGCTCATCACCCATCTGATATCATAGTTAGGCCTTGGCTAAAACTTTTCCATCTCTAGTCTATTCATCTCTTCATCTATAAGTTTGTATTTTATGACTGTAGGTATGTGTATATTACCTCCCTATTGTGATTGGGAATTTGATGTTGGTCTTTTTTTAATATCTATTAGCTTGTGCATTTCTTCAACTACCTTGATATATCCAAAAGTGCATATTTTTCATATAGATATCTAAGTAGTATGCACGGATACCCGTGGAAACCACTTACTCTTATGTAAGTAAATAATATGAACTAGATAAAGTAGCACCCATAATCACCAATTTACTTTTTGGAAGCTACATATATTCTAAATTGTTCCCATTTTGGTTTGAAAAGGCATATAATGGGTGCAAAGAAAGCATCATTTATCTTTCTAAAATTTCCCTTGTGCTTCTCTAAGTTCAACTAGGGGTATACATCATACACCCTATGGGTAGTGAAATATTTCATCCTTGGGATTCCTGGGAGTTCCTTATGGCATGAAATATTATAGAATAGGTAAGACATCATGTAAAATTCACAAATGATTGCAATTCCTTCTTTAACTTGTAGAGAAATATTAATAAGTTGATCATGGATAGATGTGCTTATAACATTTTCCCAAAAACCTTCTCAAGACTAAATATGATGAGTTGATATAACTCATCATCCATTCTCGAAGTCATAAATAGATTTTAAGCCTAAAATTCTGCTTATCGAGTGATGATGTCTTCTACCTCTTCCAAAAAATTTGAACCAACTAATGTTTTTGGGATCATGGTAGAAGAACCTTTGTTCTTTATTAACGATTGATTATTTATACTTATGGTATATTCTTCATGTTTGGTTTTCCACAATCCTTTTATTGATTATATGTCAATTTTCACTTCCCTCTCAACTTTGGGTTGTCCCAATATTATTCTAAGTGTCTCAAGTGACAATGAGATAACTCTAGCACCACTTCCATCTAGTACCTCCCTAGTTTATGGATTATAGTTGTTAGCACAAGTCCATACCAATTTTGGGAAATGCATGGAGGGTGGGAAATCAGCAGCTAAGGAAATACCACTAGTATCGATTGCTACCATGTTATCAATTCTACCGATGGGACACAATATTTGTAGGAAATTCTCTAGGTCAACATTCCTTAGGTTAGTGTTTGTTACCTCATCTAAATTGCTTGTAATATGTGAAGTAACGTGGGTTCCAGTTTCTTTATCTTCATCTTATTGGGTAATAAAAGGAAATTGGTATTTTAGGTACTATGGATTCAAAGGAAGGACCAAGTATGGGAGGAGGAATGTAAACCTTAAATGCTTCTTAAAAACCCTTATGAACAAATAAGAAACTCAAGCAATCTTTAATTTTTCTCGAGACTTACCCAAGTTTATGTATTCTTCATAATACCAATCACATATGGATGTTGATTGCTTCAATTTTCCCAAACACTACTCTTTGTAATCCATTGTTTAATCTCATAATCCAAGTTTTAACTTTAGGGATCCATAATTCTCAATTTCATCACAAGAAGGTAGAAATTTGGAATACTTAGAAAAATTTCGAACCTATAATCCTTATATGCGAGAAACATTATGGTGGAGGCCATAAATGCATTGTATTCATTCTCAGTCATTTATCTCTTCTTTTTATCATTTGAATGAGAATTGTCCATGTGTCCTTTTTTTGGTAGGGAGTAGAGCTCGGGCCCATTATAATGCAAAAGGACTCTCATAATGTCAAATTAAAAGGACTCTTATAAAGTGAGCCTTTTTCTTATTAATGCAAAAGGACTCTTATAATGTCAAATTAAAAGGTTTTTAAGTGAATAAGAAAAATAATGAAAAATTACATTCTTAATGAAGAATTAGAATATGGAGAGAGAAGAAGAGATGTATTAATTTGATGAAGATGAAGCCTCTGTTAATGAAGAACTAGCCCTCAAAGTGAATTCTAAGGATAAATTCCTATAATGATCTCTTGGCCTTTTAAATTTTTACTAAAATGATCTACCATAGATGTCATTCTCTCTTCTTGTGGAATGCAAACATAACCCAAAACACTGATCCAAGTTTCAGGAATGCTATTAAGGTTCTTACATTGGTTGAACCAGACTTGATGATATTTTTCAGTATTAGAGATTGAGCCTTTAATTACCATAAGGAATTCCAAAGTATATTTATTAACGAGAAAGGATCTCCTACTTCTTTCTAGACCGAACCTAGAAAGACTTAAGGATCTCTTCTAAGAATGCCTATTCGTTGAGTGAAGGTGATTCGATCCTCTACACACTGTTAGTGAACCTTTCCAAGATATCATATGCATGATCTCCACAAGACTAAATTTATAAGATAGCATCATTTATCATATCATAGTTGGAATTCATCATGCAAGACCATATGGGAGAGAAATTGTTAGAGAAAGAGGTAAATACATTTTTGCTCACTAAGGAGTGAAAATCAAGACAAATTATATTAGGAACCAATGGGAATACACTTTCCTAGTGAGTCTTTTCTTTCTCAATCTACTCCTTGGTCAATATTACCTTGGAAAAAATGGAAAGGGAAAATTTGAATAGTGAGAGAACCTCTGACAGCAATACCTTTCCTTTCTTAAGAATCATTTCAACCCACTTATCATTGGATTTCCCTTGCATGGTGTAACCTTGGGATCTCTTTATCAACTGAGGATAAAAGATGCTGATGGGAGGGATGAATTGTGTAGGAGGAAGGGGTATATCATTGGGCTCTAGGAAAGATCGCACATAGGTAGTGAGAGTTCTCACATGCTCCTCCAATTGCTCCATAGTTTTTTTGTACTCTTCATTCCTAGCAAGAAAGTGGAATAAAATATCCTTGAACATATGTGCATCTTCTTCATGTGTGGAAGATTTAGTTCAACTAACTTGTCATCTTGAGTCATCTCTTCCACAGGTTTTGTAACCTTTGGTTGAGAAACCTCCACATACTGGGATTTAGAGGCCCTAGTGAAGAAACAAAAATTGTTTTTGATTTATTTCCTCACTTGGTTTTTATGAATTTTGAAATGACCTCAAAATTAGGTGTTACATATTTTTGCACCATTATTGACTCACTTCCAAACATCTTATGTACTCATGGGAATGTTTTAGTCATAGTAGACATAAAATCAGGCATAGGGGAAATTTCAGTGCTTAATAAGGGGTCAAAATTGCTTGTGATGAGATGACTCTTCCTCTAAGAAGGACACACTTGGATGTTAGTGATGAACATGAGACTATGATGGATCAATTTCTCCTAAATCAAGAGGTTCAATGGGATATTCAACTATCTTCACCCTCTTGTGAATATTCCTAGGAGGAGAATCTTTAGTGCACTCTACCTCCATAATTTTTCTCTTGGAGGATTCCTTTGAATGAGTAGAACCCATGGATTTCTCATATGCCTTGAGGGAGGAAGTGTGAGAAACTTTCCTACATGGAGACAAAATACCACCAAAATTGATGAAGGAATATTTCTTCTACTTGAACCATTCTTTTGACCTTTGATCACTACCATGGTCCTCTCTTTGATATCACTTGATTCCCTGATGTTCCATGGAGTGGGAGGAAGAGGGGAATATTGTATTGTTTGGTATTTAGGATCAAAAAGGTCTGACCCACAATCTTTTATATCATCCAAAACCATTCAAACTTGAATTCTTTCATTTGGTCCACTATCATCCGCATGTGATCCCATTTTTGACCTCATCATAATCTATGCACTTAACCCAATAGTCCTCAATTTGTGGAACATGATGGGATCTATGAAAGATGAAGGTATCTGGATTCTTCCTAATATCAAATTCAAATCATGCTATGTAGGAATATAGACAAGTGTTGTGAAAGATGTTTCAATGTTTGCTAAATTTGTGACATTCTTGCATGTGTATATCCCTTCGAAATAGGAAATGACACACATTTATTCTTAGCATTCTCACATCTAGTATGAACATAGGAAATTTTTCGGATAGTTCAAACATGAAAATTTTATCACTTGGGTACCTAGGTAGCCCGTGAGGGGAAAGATAAAATCCTATGACCTTGATGTAGGTTAAAGTGAGGAACTCGATGAAGTGACTCCCATACTTCTCAATCAATGCAGCATATTGGGATAAGATCCTCCATTATGGATTGCCTTTGAGTAATCTTATGATGCACATGGTGAATGCATCATTCACCCTATAATAGTGAGAATTTCTCTCCTGTGAGTGATTTGTGGATACTTCTCATAAGTAGGTGACTTTTGAGGCAAATTCGGAGCAGTGGATAAAAATCATAAGGTTATTATTAAAGCAAGGGCATGCATCATGTAAGAAGTAATTATGAAATTTTTAGTGGAGGGAAATTGCAATGGTTGGAAATGGATATTGTCACTGATGATTTAACCCCAATACACCATTTGGTTTCCTTTTGTTAGCACCAGGATGAATTGAGCCATTAAATCCTAGAAATATTTTATTGTATCCTCTCCCATTATTCTATTCATAAGTACAATGGTGTCTCGAATATGCATCATGAAATCCATTCCTTGAAATATTATTCAGATATGTGAGGGATTTATTTCGTTTTTGAGCCATGAACCAAGTCTTAGGCCTTGTAGATATGATTCAGCTCTTTTCCCACTTCTATGAAGAATAATCCTTATTTATGATGACCATGTTGCTACTGGTGGGAATTTGCAAGCAGTGGTAAATTTCATTTGGCGTGAGGAATGACAAGATCGAGCTATCATCTTTCATGATTGTTATGGTATTAGGATCATAATGTTGTGTACTTTCCAAGAAAAGTTTAGTACTATGAATAAATACTGAGTGGTAATCCAATTGATAGGATATTTTCTTCCACTTCTCTTCATGGATCATTCAACCTTATGAATTTTAGGTCTTCCAAGTCCATGTGGGTGATATCATTGTCTCCCACATTGGGATATTCAATGATTAGTGTGGACATTGGCTCCAAAATTGAATAATTAACATTCATGATGGAAAAAAGTAATGAGATAGGAAAAATTTAAACTGATACAAGTTACTTGAGCCTGATTGCAAGACTTTCTATTTTGAGCAAGTTCTTACTAGGATGGCTAATTTTAGTATGTTTTCATAATTTTCAATTTTTGATTTTTTTTTAATTTCAAGGAGTAACACAGATGTTGAAAGTTTACTATTTTGAAACTTACTATATTTAGTCATGGGATACTTGAAAAAACTTATTATTTTTATTTGGAGGTCATTTGGGTTTCAGATTGGAATGAAACTGGTCTAAAAAGATTAGATTTTGTCTCAGGGCATTCTACTCAAGTTTTCAGGAATTTTTTATTTGCTAGAACTCAGTAGATCTTAAAGGGAAAACCTAGGGGCTGAAAATTTAAAATAGATACTTTAAATTATACAAATCAATAATGTAAATTCTCTTATAGTCAAAATGAAGGTGTTTTGGGAGGAGTGAACTAGTAAAATTTGATGGAAATTGGGTCCCCATATTGTGAGATATGAATAATTTTTAGTTTTGGAGCATGCCGGTACTAATAAACTTTATCACCATCACTGGAAAAAAACAAATTTTTGGGAGGGAAATCATAGTACCTTGAATTTAAAAAATTATTAAGTTTTTATGATTTGGGAGTTAATCATATTCACTTTGTAAATTTTAACTTGAATTTGACCCAACAAGCTAAACCATGGTTAGAGGAGGATTGGAATGTGGTTACACCCTAAAAAATAGGGGAAAAGAGGTGCAAGGGGACACAAGGTGCAAATAAGTTCACTTTGCACCGATGATGATAAGTGGCAGGATGTGATGCAATGTGAGTGAGATACATGGGGCTGAAAATGGCTTTTGGGGTTGCATTGAGGTTTTCTATATGTCATGGATCTAGCTAAAAGAGGGGAGAGTAGTTATGTGTCATTCATGTCACTTTTTCTATTGGTTCAATCCAAGGGTACACTATCATTGTAGAAATTCACCATGGGGGTTCTATTCATGATGAGGGTCCAAGGGTTAAGTGAATTTGCAAGTTTGTGGCTCCCTAGGTGTACAAGTGGTGTTAGGAAAGTTGCAAAAAGTAAAACCTCATGGGAGAGCACAATTTTGTGTCCCTCATTTACCTTTACAACTTGGGGACAAGTTCAAGGGGACAAAAAACCTTCCAAAATGTGCCATGGGCTTGGGAATATGAGAAAGGGGACTAGGTTGAGTGAGTACAAGTTAGAGGTCTCCGAGGTGTGAAAGATGTAAGTCATAAGTTGTGAAAATGGAGACAACATGGGGGACCACACTTTTATGTCCCCCACGTCCCCCTTGCACCTTAGGGAAAATACAGGGGACATGACATGATCCAAATTGGGCTCATGCCTTTTGGTATGCTAATATCATCCGCTAACTCCATCTTAGGACACCAGAGTGTTTTTTCTGCTCTTAGAGAATGGACTAGTGTTTTGGTTAAAAACTTATATGATTTGATTCCAAATTTGAGATCATCCTAACCATTATTAGGATCCAATTCTTCCCGAAAATTGAATTTTAAGTCCTATTCTACTTTTGGCTCAAAGGGGCAAGCTCTGCGAATGTCATTGATTATCACAAAATAATTTGGAGTCTTGGAAAAAAATGATATTTTCATCATGTGGAGGATTCCAAGATATTTCCATTTACTATGTTTACCCCCAAACTCCTCTCGTAACTCCTAAAATCATCTAGGAAAGTCATATTTCTCCATTGGAGTATGACATTGCCTACACTTGAAATGACCATGTTTTGTTAGGTTGATTCTCGACACTCGCTTGGATTTTCATAATATCATCAAACTATCTTGAATGCATTTAAAACTCCCTTGCATAAGTTTTATATGATTCATTATCTTGTAATCACCTTCTAGAGGGTATTCAAAATTGCAAAATGGCCAATAATTGCCCTTTCTATGCCTCTGAGAATAGTTGTTCCACTTTGGATCTCATTAACTTCTTCAATCATTGAATGCATGCATCTATGCACATTAAACACACTTGAAAATATTTTTATCACATTCCTCCTAGCAAGAATGATCATGACACATTGGGGAGGTTGGATAGAGGAAGGGTTCACAATGACTATGAGAGGATTTTTCAAGTGGGGGCTTGGTTGTCATGGCCAAAACATTCAATTTTGCATGTTACACATTTAACATGAAAACATAAACTAGAATGTTTTAATTTTACATACACCAAGGGCATTGATTTTATTGTGACACCATGGGTGTCCTATATTTTTGGATTCATGCCTACTTTGTGTGTATGCACTTGCTTTCTCTCGATTGTGGCACATTGTGCCTTCTATTGCAAATACTTTATGAAACTCAGTGGGTGTCCCATGTCTATGTGGACCCATGCATATATATGACTATTATTTTATATGTTATTTATTACTTGTGATTTAACTTAATTTTGATTAAATCTAATTATAGAGTAACTATTGTAATATGTGATATAAAAATACCAAATATACAATAAGATGCAAGTAATAAATCATGTAAAATATAAAACCCTAAGAAAGAAGGAGAGATAAGAAGACTTAGCTAATTTTTGAATGAAAAGGAAGTGATCCGGGTAGATGGAAGTACTAAATAGGTTGTAAACTATGTTGTAAATCAAGCTCACTATAAATTTTGGACCTTGGGAATAATGTTAGACAAGGGAGCTCATGGTAGCACAAGGGCGCCCGGCACTAGAGACTACTTTAGGCAATAATGACCGTGTAAAATCTAAGTATTTTCTCCTCCTATATCGCAAGGGTTTTAAGGTTGTTCCATGTTGATAATTTTTATTCACTCCTTGATTGCCGAAGGTTACTATAACCTAAAAGAAATAGATTCACTTATACATAACCACAAACCACATTAAAAATAAAAAGTAAAATGTAGAATGGGAGTCGGATTGACCCTAGAGGCACCCGATCGAGTGTTGCACTACATCTCAAAATCCATGTAGTTTTTGTGTGTATGTGTAAAAATTATGCCCTAGGATTCCCTTATGTAAGTTACACAAATTATAGTGGGTTGTAGTTAGAATGTAACAATGTAATAGTATATGTGAATGGAATATAATATACTTCCCCTTCTTATGTTGTGTATGAATAATATGCATCCCTTGTCCCTTGAATGGATGTTATATGGATGCCTTTGGAGTGTTTTAGTGCCTTTGGAAAGAAATATTAGGTGATGATATTAATTCTTAGTGCTTGATCCTCTATTTTGAACACATAACTATGTATTTATATTATTCACTTATTTGAATTTGTAATTAACAACTGGAAGGCCGACCCATAAGTGAAAAATATGCCCAAAAGATAAAAGAGACCCAAAAAGAGTGAGTAAGGTAAGAAAGGGTCAGGGGTTAACCTCATCACCTAAACCTTACACAATTATTTATTAATTACCTTATAATTAATAAATCCACATCGCCATACCTGCCACCTCATTTCGCCACCTCATCATGACCTAGTCCTAACCCTAAACTAACCTAATTAAGACCTATAACTTGGTCTACATCCACACCCATGACTAATTACTCCTCACCCGCACCTAAAACCAACCTCATAATGACTTGACCAAGCCCACAACTAATCCCTCAGGAGAAAAGGAGGGAAAGTTGGCTATTTTACTAAAAATAGCCCACTTTGACTTGACCGATACCGGTTCCTACTCGACCGCCGTCGGTTACCTGAACCGCCATCGGCCTCCTCGTAAATGACCTCTCCCAACCAAAAACAAGGGGTTGGATTTTCATTGATCCGAATCAGAAGTCATTGAAGAATCCGAATTTACTTGGCCGAGCAGAGACAAGTGAAGGAAAGAGAGGAGTTTGCAGAGAAGGACATCAAGCCCAAGACTGCAACTGAATAACCAGAGCCCAATGACACTCATCCAAGCATCAGGAGAGAAGATAGCTCATCTTGGATTGTCAGATCATCCTACCTGAACCCTGCCTTCATCATCACAGTCCTTGAACCCGCATTTTCATCAGAACTAGTAAGTAAGTCTTATACGTTCTTTTAATAATATTTCTTGGATTTCTGAATCACAGTAATTACAAGTCTACTCCTAGATCCACTACCCGGTAACACTCTCCATCTAACTTACATTCCTCTACCCCTACATTGCCCCAAGAACAGCCCCCATACTCTCTGAGTCTTCTCCATCACCTCATTACCTATCCCCAATCATTTTACCAGCCTTATAAACACCATAGCTATCATATAGCCATCTTATAGCCAACCTTCACCAAACCCCTTAAATCACTACCCCTACCGATATCGGTTATCATCAACCTACGACGGTGACACTGACCGGCATCGGTCACTGTGATTCAAAACCAAGACCAACCTTTTCTCTATTGTTCTAACAAGGTAAATAAATTGTAAATGGACAATAGCTTATTTGTTAGAATTTGTGTTAATTCATATTAGCAGGGGAACTGACCACCTTCGAAAGGAAGTCTCATATTTCCTGGGCCCAAGGCAGTTCCCTCACTTATTATCTAATTAGAATCTGGTGGTCTTGTATTCTTACTTGCAGGTAGTCCTTCCCAGACAAAAAGGAGTTCTTTGCAATCGATCTGATCTCTCTCTACGGTACGCGCACACCCTCTCAACATTCAATAGGTATTCCTCCTAGCCCTAACCCTTATCTGTTTCTCAAAGGAATGAAAGGATAGAAGCAACTCTATCCCGGGAACGGAAGCATTTCTGTGTGAAACATTTTGGCACGCCCGGTGGGACCCATTTCGGGTTTCTTTCTTTCTTGCTTGCTTTCATATAGGGAGCATACTTGCTGTTTTCTTCTTCTAAAAATTTCACACGATATTTTGTTATATTTGGTAAAAGAATTTGTCTTGCTTTCCCAGCTTTTGCATTAGTGAAAGTCATCTTCTTTGCTTCATCGAATAACATTTTCAATTTGGGTTTAAAACACGTGCATCCCATTTTTGCGTGTTGTTTTCAATTCTAGTGAACGTAGATTAAGTAACAGGTCGTACACGTGGGGGTGATTTCCATGGTATTGACAAGAAATTAATCTTACTTTCACTGCACAACACATACCGAATCACTTCACAATTAACACAACAGCTCAAAACATCCCCCTTTTCCGCGGTATTCCTCCGCCCGATTGAGGTAACCTTATAAGCCAAAACAAACTTGACATTTCCCCTAAGTCTTTTGTTTAGGATTGACATCATTCTGCATCTAAGGGCATAAGCCCAAATTGATTAAAACTAATCCTAGGGTTAGTCTGTTAATTTGCTTGTGTATCTTGCTTGTTTTCAGTTCTGTTTCTCTGTCATACACTATTTTCTGTGATCACTTCAGAACAGTTTGGTAGGCATACTAAGCACTGTTAACCCCAAATCAGCAACTTCCTACAGCTTTCTTATACTAGTCCTTTATTATACCGACATCGGTTAAGTTACCGACGCCGCCATAAAGATAACCGACATCGGTTACGTCGACCGATATCGCTTATCGCTTTTTACATAGCCCTAAAACCAAAGAACCTACCAATTTCAACATTTTGGGTTGCTTCTGCTCTCGATAGATTGAAACCCACTGTACTCTTGCCCATGGTTGTTATCACTGAAAGCAAGCCGCCACCATGGTTTCACATGCCTCGCTCCGTGCCTTTCGCCCGAATCACCCTCTTCACATTCTATGGGGAACCCTACTGACACCAAAGTGAGGTTCCCAAAATCCTCGTAGGAGATAAGGAATTTGTAAAATTTTGACGCTAATCCTAGCGCTGCATAATATATTTGTCTCATGCCCCCCGACCGTACGCCCGATGGTCAACTCCTTGTGGCATGCCTATTAGTATAGCTGCTCATTTAGCTCCTTCTCCGCCTCGATAACTCCGCTTTGCCTTCTTCATCCTTAGCCCTGCCTCCCAACCAAAAGCTTTGGGGTTCATACGGCATGATTGGCTTTCCTTTGGTTAATCTTGGGCCCACATATCATTACCGCCGACCACTCCTACCTCGTCTCTCTTGCAGACTGCTCCTTTCATGACTTGCTCTCTGCCACCTATCCACACGAGCTTTCCTTCTCAAGCTCCGCCCACCTTTTCATTTCCACACACGTATCCGGTGACCTCAACATCTTATATAGGACATCCCTATTCGGTCGCCTCAACATATTCGTCCTCCATACCTTATCAACATTTAACCCCACCATTGTCTAGTGGTGGCCCTTGGCCCAATCTGCCTCCGTTTACCGCAACCGCACCATCATCTCATCCAACTACTGATTTAATCAAACAAATGATGGACAAAATGCAAAATCTGGAGGCTTCTGTTTCAGGAAGTCGTAGCGCCCTCGACATACATACGAGCAAGTTTGTCGAGCCTATCCACCCTTCTCGTCCCCTTCATTCATATCCTCCTCAATGGGAATTACCAAAATTTACTCGTTTTAATAGTAAGGAGGATCCTCAACAACACTTGCGATCATTTAGACATGCCTGCTATCTAATTGCTCATGACGATGCCTTACTACTCCGCACCTTTCCCATGTCCTTATCAGACCCGCCTTGAGTGGTACAAAGTGCTTTTAACCCAAAGACTCAATCTTCTCTTTTAACCAACTAGCCCAATCTTTCTTGGATCATTTCTCCATTAACATTGCCAAGAAAGTATCTATCACCGACCTCTATGCCATCCGACAATTTGAAGACGAATCTATCGCAGATTTCGTTGGACGATGGCGGGGCCTTATCAACCAACTTACGTATGCCTTGCCTCAGGCCGAACTTATCAAACTTTTTACGCGGGCTCTGCTAAGCACATCTCTCCTACCCTCCAAATTCAAACTTTCCACACATTTGACGAGGCCTTTACTATGGCTCGAAAACTAGAGATTCGAGCCTTAGAGGAAGAGAAATTGCATGTCAGCAACAAAAAAACCCCAATTTCAACCCAAGATTCCACCAACAAACCTAACACCACCAATCCTCACACATCGACTGCTTCGAAATCAAAAGGAGCTGTGCACGCGGTGATGGTCAAATCCCAACCACCGTCTAATACCCCGCCAAAAACCACCTATAAGTATAAAGTTGAGCCCATCAATTACACTCCCTTGGGAGAAACTTATGGTGTGATATTGGAAAAATTGCTTAAAGCAGGAGCTATTACCTTACCTCCTGTTAAACCTCACTCCGGGTTTGATTCCACCCGCGCCATACCTTCTTGGTACAAAGAAAATGACTTCAGAATTCCACCGCGTGAAGGGACACAAATATGAAAACTCGCAAGATGTTGAAAACATAGTGCAGAAAATGGTTGATGTAGGGATATAGCCCTCGATAATCCTAACGCTCCTGCTAACCGAAATTTGAAAATTTTCAACAAACCATTCCCAAATCACTCTTCTAACAGTAACATAAACCAAGATATCTTAGCCGAGGAGAGTGTTCATGAGATCCATGCAGTCTTCGACTCCCAGCCAAAAGCCTCTATCGAAAAAATTCTGAATCAAGCCTCTTCACTAACGCAGGAACCCGAACCCCCTTCACCACCATCAAGACAAGACGAAATCCTTTCCGTTCCTTTACCCATCAAGGAATTAACCGCCCAGAGTTCTCTTCTCACAGATGAGCCTTCTTACACCACATCCTTGCAAGACTGTGAGCGGATGTTATCTAACTTATCTATTTCCCAAACATCTCCTTCTACCATTCTTGCTGCACAAGAGGAAGGCTCGCCACTTCTTTTGTCATCCTTAGACGAGAAACCTCTCAACCGACATCACCAAATTCTTTAATCATGACGGATCCTCTCAAACATGCCCTCCTACCTATTAGTTCTTCATCGCCTAAATCTTTTCAGCGACCGGTTGACCTCTTAACGCCCATTGATACAGTGCCTCATCTACCCCCTGTATCACACCCACAGTGGACCGGAATCACAACCCACCTTTCTTCCATACAAAAGTTCCTATTCACACGTGAGGATTGTCATCCCTCAGAAGATAGACGAGTCCTATGGGAACGTTTGAGTACCCCATATTCTACTCAAATGCAGATGACCGATCCAGACGCCTCTACCATATACCCGAAGTGTTTACAGAAGCTTAAAATGCCTATGTCCTCATCTTCACCCCCCTCATCTCTACCAAATACCTCATCCACCTCTATTAGCCTAACCAAATCTTCCCCTACGCTTGGGACCTCACCAATACCCAGTCTAACACACCCACCTAAACGGCTAGATTTATCCAAAAATAAAGCCGTCCATCCACTTAGGAGACAGACTCAATCTCCTCAACCTATGCCTCTATCACAACTAAAACCATCATCGTCACACCTACCTTCCATATTGGGACCTCATCCCTCCACCTTGCATCAATATATCATACCTCCTGCATTTTCTTTAAAACGACCTACGCCTTCTGCACCCATACAGAGATCCAAGGGTATATCAACACCGTCACCCCGCGTATCCTGTCCACCTATCAACCCTAAACAAATTCCATCATCAAAAGATTTGTTTGTTGTCACTCCTATTTCTCCGTGGTTGTTTTCTGATACCACATCATCTGTGGCCTCATCATCTAACCAGCTAAACATAGCTTCTGCGCCAAAGAAGCCACGTTTAGTTAAATCCCATTATCAAAACCCCTTGGCTAAACCGCCACCCATACAAATCAACCATACCCCATCATTACCAAAACTACCCAGTCAATAGCCTCATCTTCCTCTGACTTTGACCCACTCAAAGGGTCTTACGCCAAAATCCTTGCTATGTTGGTGGAGAATGCGACCATTTCCCTACCCCCACTTAGACCTTATGATCCATCTAAACCTCGACCTATAGGTTATGATGAGTCTAAAATCTGCGCTTACCACCGCACACCAGGACATGATGTAGAGGGATGCAAAGCGTTGAAAGCCATACTTCATCAGTCACCTCTCTCGGATAGAAAGGTTAAGAAAGACAACTTACGAAGGGAGAGACCTTTAGCTTCAATCCCCTCTCCTATACCACCTATCCCCGCCTCACCAAGATCTATCATTATTACAACCCCACCTCTCGAAGACCATGACTTATCCATACCATCTTCCTCCTCTCGTGTTCACGAGATCAATATGATTAGTGTTGCTACTCGAGGGCAGAAAAACAATGGGAAAGCTAAAGAAAGCACACCTGCGCCTCTCTTTCTCCGTCCACCATCCCGATCGCACCACCACCTAAAGTGGTTATTCGTGGACCCGCCTACCCCGTCTCTAATGGAGTTTCCCACCGAACCATGATCAAACAGCTTCACCAATCACCTGGTAAAATGACACTGTATGATCTCATTCAAACTTCTGAATCTCATCGACAAGCTCTCGTTGAAATCCTTCAAGGGATAGAGGTCTTACCTAATGAAACCTTTCCTGTTACCTCCATTCTAACACCCAATCACGTTGCTTCACTCACCAAACAACCTATCTCCCCAACCACTTCTGTCTCTGTACAACAAGCCGCCGCCACGCTTTCTCCAAGACGAAATTGTCGACTTTGGTGCGAAGATCCTGACCCTGCTCTTTTCATCTCAGCTTATGTCCGGACATTCGGGTGCATCGTGTTATGATTGACGGGGGCGCTAGTCTAAACATCATCTCTTCAAAAGCCTTCCAACAAATGAATATCCCTTCTAGTTGCATGTGTGCCAACCCCATCATGTTGCGGTCATTCAATGATGCTATTACTTCTACCTTAGGTACCGTGATCCTTAACATTCGTGTAGGGCCACGCACTTTACCCGAACTCTTCTATGTCCTTGAGGGAGAGTTCCAATACAATATGTTGTTAGGCCGCCTCGATCCGGCTATGGGATGCGTTCCTCCACCTTACATGATGCATAAAATTTGAGTACGAGGGGAAGTCCTACACCGTAAAAGCTGATCCTCCCCCCTTCAAAACCTGCAATATGTTATATCGCCCTAATGATGTGCTTGTACCAGTCAAGACACCCATTCATCCAACCCAACCATCCACTTCAACCACACCTCTACCATCCACTTCAACCGCACCTACACCTTCAACCAATGAAACCACCGTCGCAAATACCACTTCCTTTCCCGCAGCCAACATCCCAACCTCAGACCCCTTAGTAGATGTTTTTCAATGCCTTACGCTGGGGAGTATCACCTATATAACGTTAGTTCTTTCCATACCCCACAGGAGTACGGACAGTTACATGCGCATCCTACCTACGACTGTCGCGTGGGGGAGGTAATCTCTTACGGACCACCTAATTGCCGCACCAACCTAACGTATGGGGGTGTCGACGCATCCTCCGTTACCCCTGAACCTCCTCTTGGTGTGGTTCCCTTCCAATCCGATTTTCAATACCTGACAAATCGTCGTTTTGCCCTCACCTTCTTGACTCGCTGTGCTTGGAAAGGCTTTGGTTTTGGTCTTTATGAACAAGGCCGACATACAATCATTCCCGTGACTACACGCAAACACAATGATCGTAGTGGTCTCGATTTCCTGAAACACTTACACCGAAGAAACCTCGTGTCAGTTGTATCCTGGAAGATGACGACGTCACCCCTACCAAACCATCATCACCCATTTTGCCATCGTCACCCACAGAGTCGATAGACCCTGAATCTATCCCTCCTAACTTTTTTTTTTCATAAATGCTATCTTCCTAGGTCCTCTCACTTATCAACGCGATAATGAGGACCCATCTTCTCTTCCCTTCTATATCCAGACATGATCAAGAGGATTCACCTTCAATTAATGTTGTTGAGTGCCAGGATGATGACTCCATCCTCACTTACCTCGTGCGGAGACTCCTATATTCAACGCGCCTTACCGTCTCAAACTCAAACCATGTCAATGAGTCGACTATAGAAATCAACATCCACACAGAGGAGGATCTCACATTGTGAAGATCGACAATCCCTTAACACATCGTAACAAGCCGCCTTTACTACCTTTCTCTCGTACTCCGCAACCAAGCTTTCGCTTGTCCTACGCCGACATGCCAGAATTGATCCCGACATCATGTCCATAACATTACCCTAAAACCCGATTCCAAACCAGTAAATAAAACCGAGAAAATGCATCCACGCATTGCCCTCTTCGGTCAAAGAAGAGCTTCAACGACTCCTTTCTGCTTCCTTCATCTTGCCTATTGACTATCCTCAATGGATTTCTAACATCGCACTGCTACTAAAGCAACGGGGACTTCGATATGCACGGATTTCCGAGACCTTAACCTCGCTTGCCCAAAGGATGACTTCCTCCCAAGTATTGATCAACTTGTTGATCTCACCGCGGCCATGAGATGCTTTCTCATGGATGGCTTTTCGATACAATCAAATTTTGGTAGCCCCGCCCGATCAACATAAAACTACCTTCATAACTCCTCGGGAACCTTCTCGTTATCGTGTCATGCCGCTTTGGCCTTAAGAATGCTTTGGTGCGACCTATCACCGGCTATGACTTACATTTTTCATGACATTATGCACACTATCCTCGAGGATTATGTCGATGATCTTCTTGGCAAATCTAAACATCGCAGTTGAACATCTCGATGTTTTAACCATTATTTTCGATCACCTCGTTACAATATTCTGTCCGCTTCAACCAAAGAAATGTGTCTTTGTGTCCTTTCGAAAACTTCTTGGTTTTATCGCTCTTTTCATGGTGGCATCGAGGTCGATCCATCTAAAGTCAAAGCTATCCTAGAAATGCCCCCACCCAAAACCTCAAACAATTACGCGTAGTTTGCAAGGTAAACTTCAATCTATCCGGCGTTTCATCTCCCAACTCTCGATCGATGTCAACCTTTCCATCACCTTCTTAAAAAGGACATTGCCTTTCAATGGAGCGAAGAGTGTCACCAAGCCTTTGAGGCTCTCAAAGCCTATCTCTTGCAGCCACCCGTGCTTATCCCACCTCAGGATGATCGCCCTTTCTACCTTTACCTTTCTGCCACTGACCATGCTGTAGAGCCATGCTCGCACATCGTGACTCCGAACATCGAGAACAAGCCGTTTATTATATAAGTCGTACTCTCGTGGATTACGAGACTAGGTATACACATGTAGAAAAATTGTGCCTAGCCCTATCATTCGTAGCCACCAAACTCCGACACTACCTCCTGAATCACAAAACTTTTGTCATCACCAACACGGACCCCATTCATTATATGTACGCCAAACCACATCTAAACCAACGCATCGCCCGATGGCTTATGCTCCTCGCTGACCTCGACCTTGAATTTATACACCAGAAGTCAATCAAAGGACAAACTATTGCACCAACTCGCGGAGGCCCCTTTACCTGGGGAACAATTTACCAATTTTAATTTCCCCGACGAACTCATCGCCACTCTTTCACTCAGGGAGGAGTCCTATCCAATGACCCTCTTCTTCGATGGATCCAAATGCCAGCGCGGCAGGGAGGAGCCGGCGTTGTTCTCATTCCTCTTGATGCGGAGCCTATGCCTCTTTCATTCCGACTCGATTTCCCCTGCACTAATAATACAGTGGAATACGAGGCCCTTGTTTTGGGTCTCCAGTGTTACACACTTAGGTGTCAAATCTATCAATATTTTCGGTGACTCTCAATTGGTAGTCAATCAAGTTATGGGCATCTACCAATGTAAAAATGAGGAACTTCAAAAGTACAAACATTACGTGGATTCACTTTTGACCTTATTTACTCATTATTCTATCCAAACCATTCCCCGCTCCACTAACAAATTTGCGGATACTATGGCTTGCTTAGCCTCGCAAATTCCTACCTCACCAACTGACTCTGACATATTCGTCTTGGTCCAACAACTCTTTGCCCCATCTTACTCAGCCCCGGTTGTTTGTATGATAAATAATGTGTCTGCTAATTTGCAGGATACCTGGTATCACCAATTTCACGACTACCTTACAACCTCTGTTCTCCCACCTGACCTTACTAGTAATGGAAAACGTGCTTTTCTTAAAAGTGTTTCTCGTTATGTCATCATGGGGGGACTCCTTTATAAACGTGGCTTTGATGGCATCCTCCTTCGATGTCTAACCGGCACGGAGGTCACCTATACCATCCAACAAGTCCATGACGGTATTTGTGGTGGACATTTTAGTGGCTCGCCATGGCCAAACGGATCCTTCGCCTAGGCTATTATTGGCCTACTTAATAACGACGCTACGAATATGTTAAGCGTTGTGTTATGTGTCAACAACATGCCAACCTTCAACATACTCCTAGCCATCCGCTACAGGTCGCACGAGATCTTTGCCTTTCTCACAATGGGGTTTAGACCTTATTGGTGAGATTCACCCGCCTCTTCCAACGCCACCGATGGATAATCACAGCAACCGAATATTACACTAAATGGGTGGAAGCCATTCCACTCATTTCAACCAAAAAAGAAAAAATCGTCGAATTCATTAACCATCACATTATCTGCCGTTTTGGTGTTCCTCATCGCCTGATAACAGATAATGGTAAATCTTTCAAAAATAAGTTGTTACAAGACCTTTGTGACAACTTTGGTATCAAACTTAGCTTCTCATCACCTTACTATCCACAAGCCAATGGTCAAGCTGAATCTTCTAATAAAACCCTAACCAAAATCCTCATGAAAGTTGTTAACGATTCTGGAAGAAATTGGCATGATCACATCCCCTTTGCCCTTTGGGCTTATCGTACTAGCATTCGTACCTCCACTAATGCCACACCATTTTCTTTGGTATATGGTACCGAGGCTGTCTTGCCTCTCGAAATACAAATACCCTCCCTCAGAATATCTCTTCAGATATTCTCACCAACGATGATTTCCGCCAAGAGCGGTTAGCCCAATTAGAGCTTCTTGACGAGCCGCCTTACGGCTTTGACCACCTTCAAATCTATCAAAAACGCATCAAGCGTGCTTATGATAAGTGACTTCATGAGCGTACCTTTAAGGTTGGTGATCTTGTCCTCAAAGAGAATCAACATGTAACCAAACTAGAAAAGAGCAAACGTGGAAAATTTGCTCCTAATTGGATTGGGCCTTACATTATCACTCATACTTACGGATCAGGCACTTACCGTTTAGCTTCACTTAATGGTAAACCTGAGCCTGAACCCCTTAATGCCTTGCATCTTCGACCATTCTACTATTGAATTTAGTGTTATATCACTTCTTATCTACCTTGCGCTCGTCCCTTGAGCTCATTTACTACCTCATACACTTTTGTTCCATCCATCTCAAAATAGAATCAAACTCACATGGTCTGGTCATTACCTCCTTTTAAAGAGGCCTTCCCCTTTTTAGTCTGGTCCATGACTTAGAAGTATCAAAATAACATGTTCTCAATTGAACATTTATGGGATATTCTTGAGTCAAACTTCCTACAAAACTAGATGCTTCATGCCAAACGGACATCTAGATCTCTAAGTTATACATAGATCGCTCCTCGAAGGACAACTATGCACAAAAAATTATCATTTATATATATATCGCTCTCCTACTATAAATAGACAAACGCCGCTTCTACATAAATAGACAGCTCCTCAAGGACAAATAGTCACAAAGTCAGCCTTTATCAGAAGCTTCTCACATTGATCCGCTTCGTGAAGACCTCAAGAACAACAAAATACATATCCCATGTAGACTTCCCGCATCGATCAGTCTATATCCAAAAAAATAAAAAGCAGTATTCCAAAAGCACTTTTGAGTCATGGACTTGTCTATTTAGGTTTGGTTCTCTTTCGTCAGAATAATCACCTTATAACAAGCTCTCAACACCCCCGCCTATATCAACCACCTCACCTCACCATTTGTCAAAGCAACAAAACTCAAGGGACGTGACGTATATCCGATATATTGTGATTATACAACTCTTTTCACCTATCGACTTCTCGCCTATGCAAGGTACCTAGGGATTCAAGCTCATCCTATGTTAATATGTGGTTTGTTTAGCTCTTCTCAACTACGGGACACTTTTGCCTCTTTTTGCTCGACTCTAGGATTGTGTGTTGACCTTAATCAGGATACGATTCCCTACTACTTGGGTAAGCTAACTTTCGCTTTACCTATACCTACATCAACATCGCCAATACCTTACCAACACCAACAACATTACCCTACCAACATCAAATTTTTACCAACCAACAAATTGCCTAACCACAACCAAATTGCCTGAATTCACCTCTCCCTGGTTCTAAGGGAGAACTACATCGGTCTGAGGCCCTCCTTGCTTTGTGCAATGGGCTATGTAGGCAAAGACTTAGGGAGACATGGGGTCTCCCAAGGTTAGCTCGACCATCCCCTACCATACCCTATCATGTGTTGTAAATATAAATATTTTTGTGTATTTCTATTTTGACAACATTCATCTTTATCCTTTTTCAAAACAAACAAAAACAACATTCAAAACACAACCATTCTTATTATTATCATCACTCAAAACAACATACATATTTAGTTTTTAGATGTTAAACAAATACATCTTCTCTATCATCGACTCGTAGGTCAGCATCCTTATTTATTCTTATACTCCTATGAAATTCACTTAGACCTCGCGCCTCCTCCCGAATCGTGGTGATCGTGATCGCCGACGCCACTCACTTGGCCTCCATCCTCAAAGGTGCCACTGCTATTGGTTCCTCCCACTGATCCGCCAACATCTCCTGTAACATACGAATACGTCCTCTCGCATGGAGGAATCTTGCCTCTAGTCTCTCCACTCGTAACTGTGAAACCTCTAACAATCCCGTTGTCTCATTCACTTGTGTTTGAAGTTGGTGAACCAAATCCTGCAGATGATCTCTCTCCGCTGTAATCACAGCTATGTCAAGGCGCTCACGTGCACCTCGCAGCTCTCTACTACCCACCATACTCTATAGCCTCTGCGCTCCCCGCATCCATTACCCTACGATCGGCTCTATCTCTTCTCGCCCTTCTCGAGGTGTCGCCGGGAGGTGAGAATGCCGCCTCGCGCCATCCTCATGTATGGTCTATATGTCATAGGTATATCCTGAACGAACCCAAATTGTCACCGCACGCGATCTAGAGGAATCCTCTCGTACTCACCCGGCCTGTGCCCTGCGATCCACCTCAAGCGCTCTACACCCCTCAACTCCTCAGCTATGTTCTCTGTCACCATATAGTTCCCGTAAGGCCTCCAACAAATATCCGCAATCGTCACCATCTCCCATACCTATCTATAATACTCGATGTCATCTATCACGGCCTGGGATCTCGCCTCTTGTTCTGTCTGACCCATCGTCTGAATCCCAACCTCTGCACTCCTGTCTCTCCCGACTCGATGGGTCGGCCTATTGGGCGCACACAAACAATGTGCTCATAGGCCCAACAATGTAATAAGTACGAACAATCCAAAGTGTCGCCTCCGTGTTTTCACCGCAGCCCATAAACCCCGTATAACTCGCCAGACATATGCGGTGCCCATGCGAAAGTCACGCTCATTTCTATCATTTCCCAAATAACACTCATCAATGCTTTTGGAAATCTTCCACCATCCGCCTCGGTAATGCATAATACCCCACCGCTATCATTAATACCATGCCAACCTTGTTTCTCAGTGGTGTGTTGTATACATTATACCATAAGTGAATGTCAAACCTCGCTGTGTCAAATCTCGTGCATGTATGGACCAAATACTACTGTTATCGCTCCCGCCCCACGCTAGGCAATGCCTCGATATACTGTCTTCCTATATTGGGAGTCTCAAAATACTAAACACATCTTCCAACGCCACTGCTATCTCCCCTCGCTGCGTATAGGGTATTCTTTTCTGATTCCATCTCTCAATCAACGCCTGCAACATAGCATGGTTACGTGTGATTCGTGAATAATAGCGATTCCACTTAACCCCAAACGATTTATCAATGCCCATTCAACTGGTGTTACATCCGCTCGATTCGTGACAACAACGCTGCACAAAGATCATTCATCCTTAACCCTCGCTCCCCGCATACATCAAAACGACACACAATTATTCAATAAAACAAATCTCCACGGGTTTTTTTCTCAAATTCTGGAAACTCCTACAGTAACCGGTATCGGTTATAGATAACCGATACCGGTTTACTAACCGATACCGGTTATCTCTAAACGATACCGGTCACTGTCAAAAATATACAGCCTGCTTAAAAACATACACCTACGATAATTATTTTGCCCGTTTACTCCTCTCTATACCTAAAAACATACGTGAACACCCTGCTTACCTACCCCATAACACTCACCCCATCCCAAACCCTTGCCTATCACCTTTTCTTTCTCATCTTTACCCACTTACTCTCTCTCATCCTATTCATAAAACATGCAAGAATCAAATTACAACCAAACAGCTTTACCTCTCTGGGATGCAAAGCAGCTTGAGGTGGAACTTGTCTTCCTCTCGCCTCTACCTCGCTGGATGCTTCTCCTCGTTCAGCCATGTTCACCACCCTCTTCAAATATAACTTGTCTTTCTACCTTCTGAATCTCAGCCCACACTCACTTCACCTGTCTCTTTCCTCCTTATCACTCAATTCTTTCATGCAATTACCTGTATCAGTCGTCAAACAGCATCGCATTCACGTATTTAACTTGTTGCATGACTCTAAAAATAAGAACGCTAAAAATAAGAACTTAAGTTGCCAACCAAGCAGTTCTATTTTTAGGAAATATAATTTTGGCATAACCGATATCGGTTACATAACCGCTATCGGTCATATAGCTACCGACATCGGTTACATAACCGATATCGGTCATGTGCCCCGTTTTGCTTAAACCTAGGCCGTTTCTTTGTTTTTTGCAAAAATTTGTGGCGCCCGCCTCTTTTTCCTGCATCACAACACCATTACCAATATTTGTCATCAAAATCACATCAATATATTATCGCTATTTCATCAACATCATCTATCTACAATAAAACAAACCATCGACAAAACACATACAACATTTCATATACACCATGTGGATCAAACTCATCATACATTAAATTTCACAAACCATCGACAAAACACATAAAACATTTCATATACACCATGTGGGTCAAAATCATCATATATATATATATCAATGGTTTCAAATATACAACTTGCCCTACATAGGGGCCTCTGTGATCTCAAAATAATACAAAGCCGGCACGCAGCCGCAATAATCGCTGTCAAAATCTCGACTCGCTCGCAGCCGGTCTCTCATATCAAAAATATACTTGGCTCGCAGACCGGTATCAACTATACAACCCGTACTCGGCTCGCAGGCTGGTATATACAACAAGATGAATAAATGAATGAAAGAATCATATGTGGGCACGCAGGCCTCTCTATACATAACCGGTCAGACCGGTGTCTCTATCCAATATCCAAAAACAAAAACTATCTCCTCTGCAAGGATACCTCTCAGCTTCTCCACCGCCTCGGCCTCCTCCCTCGCTGGTCCTCGTGCCGCTCTCGCCTCCTCCCCTCGTAACCGACCCACCGGCCGTGGCCGCACCCCCTGGGATCTCTCGGCTCGCGAGGTCTCGGCTCAGGCGCCGCATATGGCCGAGAGAGTCACCCTGCACTATCAAGGACGCCCCGATAGACCGGCCTCCGCCTCGCCTCCATATAACGGGCCCGTGCCACCATAGCCGCTGGGCTGGTCCCCGACTCCTAATAATAATGGCCCTCGCCCTACCGGTACACCCCGTGCTCGTGGCCGTGCCGCGTGCTGCGTGCTCTGTATGGTGCGTGCTGCGTGCGCCGTGGCCGTGGTGCATGGTGCATGGTGGCTGCGGTGTGCTCTATGGCTGTACTCGTGGCCTGCGTGCCTCGTGCTCGCACTGCGTCTCAAGCAATCGCCCTCGTAATACCCCGATTCGTGCATGCAGTGCAGCAGCAAGCCTCCCTCGTAATAACCGCACTCGCCCCAAGAGCGGTCCTCTCTCGCTATAATAAATGCCAAGCTAAATTGGGCGTGGCGGGCTGTGCTTCTCGCCGCTTCTCTCGACCGCCCACCATACCAAAAATGACCTAGCACTGCAAGGCCATCCATCCACGATCATCATCCGCCTCTCTCGCTACCCAATTGGGGTCCACGGGCCAGCCAGCAGTGCAGTGGGGGCTCTACATCATCCCTCCGTACTCGAGGGAAGGGAGGTGGCTCATCCTGCCGTAGCCCCAACTCGCCGCTGCATTCTCTCTCTAGGGGTATCCGCTCATGCTCTCCCGCCTCCGCCCCCTATCCGTAAAGTATACTGATCTAGCGCATCTCGTGATCGGCCTCCTCCTCGGGCTGATGACCTCTGTAAGGCCTCCATACAATATCCAACGGTCAAGCCCTCTAGCATATGACGGTAGTAAGCTACATCCCATCCTGCGAGCACCGCTCGTGGCTGGCCCACGACCCCCAACCACCTCTGAAAGCCATACCTGTATATCACCTGTGGCCCTGGCTGCTGGGGCAGCCCTACTGGTCGAATACATATGATGTGCTCATATGCCCAGCAGTGTAACAAAAATGTGGAACAAATCCCAAATCGCCTCATCCGGCGATAACCCCACAGCTCTCTGTATAGCTGCACCAGGTATACTGGTGCCCAAGCATAACACGTATGCTCCTCCACCATCTCGCACAGCACCCCCATCAACGCCCGTGGAAAGCGGCCTCCCTCTGAGTCCGGGAGGGCGAAGCATGTGATGCCTATCATCATCAACACGGCAAGCCGTGTCTCATGTCTGTGGGCGCGATACATATCGCCATAAGCAATACTCGCGCTGTGGTAGGTCAATAACGCGGCTGCATCCCCAAATACATGAAGAATGTTGTCCATAGCTGTCTCTCGCATCTACCTGGAATACTGCCTCCCCTATGATCGGCAGTCTCAGGATGCGATATACATCCTCCAAGGTAATAGTCATCTCTCCAGTCGGGAGATGGAAAACATTGGTCACCGGATCCCATCTCTCGATGAGGGCAACCATAAGACTGTGGTCCCTCTCCATAGCCCTATACCGCTGGACTCCACCGAGTCCCACCTCGCGCATAATGGCCCAATGCGCTGCGGACACATGTGGCCGCATCCGTCTCAATAACGGGGGCATCCGATCCCGCATAGTCAGCTGCTGACGTGCCTGCACAAATAACCCACTTCATTAGACCTACCCTTTCAAACAACAACTACTTTAACCCTCTATACCCCCTTTTACCCACCCGACCACACCCCGACTCTATAACACACACCTACACCCACCTATTTTACCCTAAAACATTTACGATATCCCCTTTCCTTATCTCGCACCCTACCAATCACCCAGATCTACTCTCGCCATTTACCTATGCCCCTACCAATTTAACACCTCCCCATTCATACCCAACACCTAATCTATCCTAACCGCACCAACCACACAACCGCCCCATTTCCCCCCCCACCAATCACCCTTCCTATCAACCTCTACCCCTTCCCTCTTCACCCCCAAAACACAAAACCCAACAATAAACACAAAACAATAATAAACACAACACCCAAACAACAACCCAAACAATAACAAAACAACCAAAACAACCCAAACAACAACCAAAAACCCAAAACAACAACAAAACCAAACCAACAAAATAAATAATCCTAACTAAGGACCGCACGGTCACCCATGACCGCCACCGGTCCCTCCAAAGCTTTTCTCCACCGACGCCGGTCGACATACGACCGACACCGGTCAACCACAAACCCACCTTGCCCGAAAACTTCGTGACCGATGCCGGTCGCTTAGTGACCGACATCGGTCATAAAATCGCGAGCCGAACCCGACGCGGCCCCCCAAACCCATTTTTTGCCTATTACTCCCCTTTTACCCATTGAAAAACCCTAAAAACCTACCCACCCTACCGTTTTAGCCTAACTAACCTACCTACCCTCTCCATTTTCCAAACAACTTCCATTTATTCATTATTTTATTAAAAACATGGATTCCTACCCAAAACCCAAATCTAGCTTAACAACATTAAATTCACATAATGAGAGGTTTCAACTCACTACGGCATTTACTACACGCTGTCGTGGTGGGATAGGTGGTGGTGGTCCAGCTGGTCCAGCACCTCCTGCTCCTCCTGGCTGTGCCATGGCTCTAAATCCCCTCTGCTGGGTCCTCCACCAATCAAATGCTGCCTCCTACTCGCTAGGGCCTACCAACCACTCACTTCTCCACTCAAATAGTGCCACCTCAGCCGACAAATTCAACAATCTCACTAATACACCTCAGACAACTAAAATTGGTTTTCAAATTGACAATATGACAATGACAGGCCGTATTTTTCTTTTTATAGGTTTTTTGACCTATAACCGATATCGGTTATATTATGCCCTAAAGAACCGGTATCGGTCATCTAACCGATACCGGTCATAGAGAATCGATATCGGTTTAATCCCACCTTTTCCCCAATTTCTGCCCTTATTTACTAATCTCCCTTTCTCACCACATCGCTATACCTCCTTTCCCTACATCGCCTTTACTTCACCCCATAAATAGCCCTTTTTGACTTCATTGGCCCACTTCACGGCCACAACCAACCATTTGGCCCGACCCAAGGCCGCAACCAACCATTTGCCCGACCCAAGGCCGCAACCAACCATTTGCCCGACCCAAGGCCGCAACCAACCATTTGCCCGACCCAAGGCCGCAACCAACCATTTGGCCCGACCCAAGGCCGCACCCAACCAACCATTTGCCCGACCCAAGGCCGCAACCAACCATTTGGCCCGACCCACCAACCAACCAATCAAAGCCCGACCCAAGGCCAGCAATAACCAATTTGGCCCGACCTAAGGCCAAACCAACCAATCCCGACCCAAGGCCGAACTCAACCATTTGCCCGACCCAAGGCCGCAACCAACCAATCAAGCCCGACCCATGGCCCTCACTAATCAATCGCCCGACCCAAGGCCGCACCACTTAAATACCTCACCCAAAACCAACAAATTACAATTTTATCCACCCATCATGTAGCTTTTTGTTCAATCGAGCTCACCTGTTCGTGTTTTAGCATGATTAGGGTACTTGACTTGATCAGTCGACCAACTTTGCCTGTACTCCTAGACCGTGACGTTTATCTCAACCAAACCAACCATTCGCACCGCCGAACATGCCTAAACGCTCTCTGTACCTTACCCGTTATATCCCCGAGCTACTTCCTATGCCTTGATACCAGTGATTATATCACCCTTGTTTGATAAACTATCGACCTTTGCCTATGAATTGCTTGTTTGCTTCTTCAAATCATGTACCCTGGTCGCACTACTACGCATTTCAACGTGCGCTCGCTTCCTCGACCTACCCCACCATCTTACCATCATCTCAACACCATTTACCCTTTATCAACCCTATCCCTGATTTCACGCTACCTCAATCTGTGATAGATTTGAGGGGGATTACCTATACCCTTAACAGGGGTAACCACTTCTTATTATTGTCCGTGTAGCTTTACAAGACAAGCTACACGACAACAAGGGGCTAATGTAGACACCAAATTTGTGTCTTACGACCCCCGTGCCCCCGCATCTCATTTCGCAACCTAACCTCATCACCTAAACCTTACACAATTATTTATTAATTACCTTATAATTAATAAATCCACATCGCCATACCTGCCACCTCATTTCGCCACCTCATCATGACCTAGTCCTAACCCTAAACTAACCTAATTAAGACCTATAACTTGGTCTACATCCACACCCATGACTAATTACTCCTCACCCGCACCTAAAACCAACCTCATAATGACTTGACCAAGCCCACAACTAATCCCTCGGGAGAAAAGGAGGGAAAGTTGGCTATTTTACTAAAAATAGCCCACTTTGACCGACGACCGATACCGGTTCCTACTCGACCGCCGCCGGTGCCACGTAACCGCCATCGCCTCCTCGTAAATGACCTCTCCCAACCAAAAACAAGGGGTTGGATTTTCATTGATCCGAATCAGAAGTCATTGGAAGAATCCGAATTTACTTGGCCGAGCAGAGACAAGTGAAGGAAAGAGAGGAGTTTGCAGAGAAGGACATCAAGCCCAAGACACAATCGAATAACCAGAGCCCAAAGCTGACACTCATCCAAGCATCGGGAGAGGAGATAGCTCATCTTGATTGTCGATCATCCTACTTGAACCCCGCTTCGCTCATCATCAGCCCCCAACCTGCATTTTCATCAGAACTAGTAAGTAAGTCTTATACGTTCTTTTAATAATATTTCTTGATTTCAATCACAAGAATTACAAGTCTACTCCCGGATCCACTACCCGGTAACACTCTCCATCTAACTTACATTCCTCTACCCCTACATTGCCCCAAGAATAGCCCCCATACTCTCCGAGTCTTCTCCATCACCTCATTACCTATCCCCAATCATTTTTACCAAATTTTATAAACACCACCATAGCTATCATATAGCCATCTTATAGCCAACCTTCACCAAACCCCTTAAATCACTACCCCTACCGATATCGGTTATCATCAACCGGTACCGGTGACACTGACCGGCATCGGTCACTGTGATTCAAAACCAAGACCAACCTTTTCTCTATTGTTCTAACAAGGTAAATAAATTGTAAATGGACAATAGCTTATTTGTTAGAATTTGTGTTAATTCATATTAGCAGGGGAACTGACCACCTTCGAAAGGAAGTCTCATATTTCCTGGGCCCCAAGGCTTTGCTTCCTCACTTATTATCTAATTAGAATCTCGTGGTCTTGTATTCTTACTTTCTGCAGTAGTCCTTCCTGCATAAAAAGGAGTTCTAATCCATTGATTGGTTATGTTCTGGGTCTATTGATGGTTCTTTTGATCCTTTCATTTGAATTCTATATAAGTAAAGCCAATTGACATAGATTAGTAGTTCATGTTTAAGAAAAACTCAAACTATGCTTAAGGGTAGAGAAGAGATGCGGGCTTAAAGCTCATGAGTCACTACGAATAGAAAAAATGAAGAAGTTGTGAATGAGAGGAGATAATTGCTAATTAAATTATGATGATAGTAATGGTGTAACAAGAACTCTTCCTAAGAGTGAAGGTCAATCATTGGTGATTGGTCTCGATGTTCTATTTATCCGAATAAGACACTCATATTTTTGTTTTTGTCTAAATTTGTGTCCATTCCATCACTCTTTTTGTGCATAATTTATTCAAGTTGATTATTGTTTCATGCACATTTTAAAAGGGTTGTGAGCTTTGAGGCCATTCTTTGTTGGACTCCCACACCTTGTTTGCATCAACTACATTAGTAGTAGATCGCCCAAAGGTGCACTTGGGAGTTCCATGATTCCACTCTTTGCTGGTCCAAAGCTTTCAACATGGTATCAAAGCCAAAATCCAAGAGAGTGAAAAGAGAATTAAGGTAATTATGAAATGAGAATCCAAACACATATGAAATGCAAGTGAACAAGAAGTGAAACTAGTAATAGACTCTAAAATCTTGCAATGTCTCACTAGCAAGAGATGGTAATCACGCTACCTAGGGCAATGTTGGAACTGTTTGTGAACAAGATTAAAGATCCATGATTATGTTACAACTAGCTACATGCAAGGAGGGAAGTGCAAAGAAGACATTAAGAATGACTCAAAACCAGATCTCGAACCAGAAATTCCAATAAATGTTAGTTAACAAAATCCTCATGGTATAACATTAATAAAGAATCGGATGCGAGACTAATGCTTTCGCTTTAGATCAAATAGTATACCGGTGATATCAAAATAAGACTTAGCTCAAGCTCTTCGAAAGAAAGTGAACACCAATGTACCTACTCTCCACAATTACATAGTGGAAGTGGAGTTGTACAAATTCATCATAATTCATTTTGATTTAGAGTGCGAAAAATAATTCATTCATGCACGAATCAAAATGAAGAATCTTAACTCGTAATACAATTATATGACTTAACATTGAAATTAATTTCATAGCTCATATAAGAATAAATAATTAAATACACTCAAAGTCCTCGATGGCCAAATTTTAATCATCTTTGTAGTATAAAATTTATGCATCTTTGAAAGGATTTGAAAAAAATAGTGTTCTTGTAATTGTTCTCTCTTACAATATGACATCTGAAACATTTAGACAAATTATTCTCACTCGATCTGGAAAATTGGATTTATGCATGTTTTTTAACAACACTATTTCTCGGGAGCAGATTCTGCATAGACTTTAGTTTCTTTCTTCACCGTGTCGTTTTGAATCAAGGGATGTATACTACGTTGCAAGTTAATGAAAGTTTAGCCAAACAGTGGTTGAAGTTCAACATCGGATATATCAAGTAGCATAAAATAATGAGTTGTATGACAAATTACAAGATCTCGTAGTCCTTGGAACTAAATTGTATCACATGACTCTTTTTGTTGTTGATACATTTCGCATGTAGACGATGTCCCGCAGAGCATCTACTTGTGTTTGTCTTTGTTCGTTAGTACTTTGTGTCTGCTCCACATTGAGATGGAGAGACATGCATCATCATGTGACCAAAAACATGGTCGCAATTGTTGAGAAAATCATTAAGATGATGATGATCAGTGGGTGTAGGAACTAGCCCAAGCAAGAAGTGTGAAAGACCCTCATAGGTGAAGTAACGTTCCATAGAAGCACGCCATGCTGAATAGTTTTCTCTCCTAGTAAGAAGTGGCGGAGGTCAGATGGCAATCCTACGACGCTCAAGTCTTGAAAGAGCACCCTCCATGATGTGGAATCAAAAGTGTGAGGTGCTCAAATACAAGACGTCAAACTCGTCGATAATGCGTCTACGTATAACGCAACCACCTATGATAATATAGTAATCCCCTATTTTCGACACTTTAGAGTTTATGGTGTTGAATACAATCAAAGCGATTGTGCATCGTGAAATAGTTGGCCGCTCACCTTGTAGTCAATGTAATAATGCGCAAGAGAGGGGACCACAAATAAGTTTCATAGATCGCAACAAGTCGTCCCTATAAACAAACACAACTTGCAAAAACATGGAAAGGGGCGGAATCAAATCTTGGTTGTGAGAAAAAGCATCTCATGTCGCAATGGATACCCTCCCCGCAGCTCGCAAGGTGTGGCGGATGCGCTCACTAGTTGCAAGCAATAATAAGGGTAGATACTGATGTGAAAATGGACACAAGAAGGGTCCGGATGATCGTAGAATGTTGGAAAAGTGCTTGGAAAGCATATAGGTGCCCAGTGTCACCGCACACTAACGCACAATCAATAAAAAAATCAACAATAACGCTTAAAATTTACCATTTAGAAACGTCCAATTTAGCTAATTTTAGAGCTATTTGGACTTAGAAAAAATAACAATAAACGTTAATTTAAAAGATGATTTTAAATTACTACTAATCATAATGAAAGATCAAATTAAGGAGTTTTTGGAATTAATTAAATGCTTAATCATTTAAAAAGAACTCCTAAATTTAATTAAATTTGATCTAATTGTAATTAAATCTAATTAATTTTAAAAGGAATTAAATCCTATTAATTAAGATCTAATCAAAATTAAATACCCCTTTGAATAAAGTTTCTCCTAAAAATTTGAACACCCCCTTACCGAATATACCCACTTCATAAAATAGACTCAACCAAAAATTTACAAATTCCCACCGTTTGGTTGGAGGGCCTAACTCGACTTGTGGCTCGGTGGAAGACCATTGGAGGTGGGAAGATCCCGAGTTGGGTTCGATTGAGCAAGGGCAAGCAGGAGCTCAAAGACGCGTGCATGTGGAGCGGGAGACAGGCGGGCTCGAGGTACTAGGCACGTGGGCGTGGTGGAAGCAACCAACATATAGGCGCATATAGGGAAAGCAAGGGTTGAGCTGTGGGGTTGCGGCCGAGAGCGAGAGCGAGAGAACGCAATGGAGAATGCGAGGCTCGGCCACGGGGTAAAGCGAAGGGCAAGGTTACGAGGTTGAGCGAGAGAACGGAGACGGCTAGGGGCGAGCACGGCTCGGCTCGGCGAGGAGACAACACAAATTAGAGAGGGAACGAGTTACGGGAACGAGCACGAGCTCGGGTAGGGGTAGGAGCTCGCTCAAGTAAAAAAGACGTAACTTACGGGTAAAAAAATCTCACCAAGGGTTTGAAGCTCGGTAAAAGAAAAAACATGCACCGAAAGCGAGAGGAGCCCGATCTCCTTAGGGTAAAAAGCACACACCAGAACATGAGACCGAGGTGAAAAGGCACGAAGAGCTTGGTTTGGAGATGTAGCTCGGTGAAAGGAGCTCGATGGAGAGTGGTAGGAGCTCGTGGTGAACCACAACACCATGCAAACCACAAATTTTAAACCTGTATTCTGTAAAACCACCATGCAAAAAACACAGAGACCAAGCAAACAAAGATCTAAAAAATTTCCAGTTTAATAAAAATTTAAAAAACTAGAAAATAACCTCTATTTTAATGATCTCGCTTATTTAGTGTAGTTACCTAAATGTAGCTGCAAAACCCATGAAAGCTTCAGGAATACCTGCACATGCACGAAGAAAACAACAAACTACAACAACTTGTTAAATATGTTAACAAGATTCTAGAATCCAATGAACGAAAAAACTTTCACGAGTAAAGAAACGAAACCAAGAGTAATCACAACTCAAATGATGAATGCACATTTACCCAATCTCAGCTATGATACCATGAAAGAGATTACGAGAATCGAATCGGAAACAATGCACCATGAAGTAGTTGCACTCCAATGGAATCGTAATGGCTCTAGCGTAATCGCAAGGATCGATCAACAATGGAAGAACTTACACAACAAAAACAAAGCTTGCTCATAGAGGAAAGACAATGGAGTGTCTTGGCATGCTCATAAATGTCAAATGAAAGGATACATATAGGGTGTTGAGTAACCCTAGTGCATGACACACAAGCTAACCCTAATGACATCACCCATGTGAGATGACCCTCCATATGTGAGTGGAGGACACATATGATCACTCACACCAACAATATTTAGTGAAAGTCTATATGACTATGAAGATTATCATATCTATTATAAGTTGCAAATGTGATATTCCATACGGGTATGCAACATAAGCAATCAACTTGGCACCACATAAGACAAAACATAAATAAATAAATAAAACCCACCTTCCTTGCTTTTTTGGATGCCCATTTGGTCCCAAAGTTCCAATTTGACACTGCTTTGGAAGTGTAGTTAGCCATGAATGGAGGCCTTACGTGTGCATTTATAACTGCCAATCGGATTGGGCTGCTGGGCATGTTGATGGCTGTTTTTATGACCATTGCAATTTAGCTAGAATTCATTTGTTTACATAGAGTGACTATGTTGCCTTCATTATTTTTTATGGAGTTGGAATTTCTTTCTTGCATGTCTCTTTTTACTTGTTGCAGTAATGGAGCCCGCGTTGGTCGCGCTGAAATTATTCCATTTACACAGAGGAGATGATGATTATTATTACTACAATTGCAGTAGTTGTCTTTGAAACTTGAGAAAAAGCTATATGTCTTTATTGATAAAACAAAAGTTTGAATACCGACATATTTGAATTCCATGTACGTTTGTTTTGGTTAGCCCGTGGTAGTCTCTTGTAGCCTTTATAGCATTTCCTTGGTTTTCATTGTGGTGTTTGTGGTTTTTCCTTTGGGCTTCAACTCTTTTGAGGTCGTGTTCTTTGTCGGCCACCCCCTTACCATGTAACACTTGTATTATTTTGTTTATAATATAAATTCAATTCGATAGTAAAACCTGGTAATTTTTTTGTAGTACCAAAATCTTGTTTCTCATCCCTGAAATATTGGTAACAATGGTAAAATTACAGGTTTAAAAATTATAATAATCATTAATAATTTAGTTCAAATATCCTCTAAATACTTCATTTTTTCTACTAAGGTGAGACTACACAAAATTCTTCATCGAGATGCCTCTGCTTTGAAAGTGTCAAATTCTAAAGCGACTCTTCCCAACCTAACATTTCCAATTGCATTGTTTTGACTCCCCTGTTCCGGCCTACCTACTTAATGGGGTGGTTGTCTATTCCGCATGTGTTTCCAACAACTTATTCTGCCAACTTCTCGCAAAGACCACCATTTGAAAGAATGTTCTGAAAGGAGGATCTTTAGAAGTGTTTTTGCAATAAGCTAAGAAGATGTTGGTACAAGCGTAGGGAAATTGTTTCATTCACTAAGGTAGTTCTTTGTTTCTTTGATGGAAGGCTTTGCATATTGGTGTCTTATTTTCTTCTTGCATTCCAAAGTCAAATATTTGTTCATAGAATGTTATAGGGATCTTCACCTTAATTCACCTTGCAGGTAGAAGCTACTTATGCATTTCAAAATAGTACCTAGGCTTATACCAACCAACAATTGATGGATAAACTAATTCATATTCACAGTCTCCACCTCGCGAACATGTGACTAATTCTCAATTGTTATGGTGTTCATGAACATTCCCAACACCCTCCTATCATGTGGTAAAATGGGAATTGTACCATGGGGTATGGACATCCATCAAAGTGTAATTGAAATTAGATGTTTATTCAATGTCATAGTTGTGAACGACCTGATAGACATGTGTACAAATTGTAGAAGTATACTCAGAGTAATTCAATTTTTTGACATTTGCATACCTTTCGACGTAACTTGCAACTCATGTGTAATTGCTAGTTATTATTGTATTCTTGCGTGTTTCACATGTCTATAAAAGAAGTAACTAAAGCGAGCCAGGTAAGAGAACGTTTGAATGAGTCATGAGATATGCATTTAAAACCATATGTGAATCGGACAATTTGGAAGACGGTTATAAGGGGCAAAAATACAGAAAGAAATTGGTAAAGAACAACCCAATCCAAAGTGCCTTTCTTACATGCATAACTTCGTTGTTACAATTGAATTTTAAAAGGGTTTTCATGTCCTCAACTTTGCCCATTTATTCAATTGCAGAATTGTTATAAATATTTGTATAAATATTATAATGTGAAAAGATTTAGGCAGTAAAGGCAAATACCAAGCAATAATATTAACACATAATAATATCTATGTATTGATATTCAATCTATTCATGCTATTACAACATCACATATTTATAGGAGAGACTAATCTTATTTTCATGGAGGCTATCTAACAACACTCCCATAATTCTCTCCACAAACTCCTATATTCGTGAGTTGGTTGTTTAACCAAAACTCACGTATAAACAATATTAGTTATATTTGTTTAATATAACAACTATTAAATATAAATTATTAATATGAGTTATATTAACTCATCATTAATAATATTACAATTTACCCGCATATATTATCTCCATGATAGTATATTTTACATTATTTAAATGTTCACACTACAAACTATATAGAATTCCTAACATTCACCCCCTTAGTGTGAACATTATTAATCTCTGACTTCACCCCCTTAATGTGAACACGGGAAAAACCATATTTTGAAGAAGTTGAACCACCTCCTAAAGCACTGTTTAGACCAAGTACAAACTCCATAGATTATCTCTTTACCCTTATAAAGGTGTAGTGTCAAGCCGAATTATGTAGGAATGCTCCCTTCCTCTTTGGGTTCCTATGGGACTTTCCCTTCCTCTCTGGGCACCCAAATTATGAATCTCTAAGATCCACAAGTTTGGCACTAACTGGATAGCCATCCTTGGGTCTACCTCGAAATCTTCTCATGCTCCCCAAAAGCAAGTTTTCTGAAAATATGAATCTTCCCCAAAATTATGCAAAGGGGTTTATTCAGGACATCGACACACCGAAATAAAAGACTATGAAAACACAAGCATACTTGAAACACGCACAATCGACAAAATGTCACCAAGGCATTTCACACCTGCAAGCTGCAACTAACGAGAGGTCGTTGAATGACCTCCGACCTCTCCGATGCCTCCATCCTCCAATGTATGGCTACGAACTCAAGAAATTTGGAATTTAGGATTCAATTATACAAACCTTAATCGAACGTCACATCACCGCCGAAAATGCGTTTGTAAGGTAACTTTTTTATTTTTACAATTTTGAATTTGACACTTTTACAAACAAATGGCTATTACATTAAATTGAAAGTTGGCTTTCTAATTGATTAAACTATACTTACACTATTGACCCTATTTTGACATAAGATAAGCTTAATAATACATTACAATTTAACCATAACTTAAAAAACTCTAAATGATATAATAAAATTTAATGACTCAACTAAACAATAAACTATTATTTCTTACAATCTGGACTTGACTAGGACAATTAATAACATAAAACAAATCTTATGGACTAAAGAAAATAAACTATCAATTATGACTTGACAACCGGCTATTATTTCTAAACTTAAATACCTAAATCCACGTGTCTTTTCCAAAGCAATTTTATTCCATTCGTTGGATATGACGTTTAATCTTATATTTTTCAAACTCACAAATCTTATCAATCATGACAAGGACGTTGATGAATGTTGAATCACCCATATTCTGACAGAAATCTGGGACGTCTTGATTTGGAGTGACTAAACGCCAAGTATTAGCTAATCTGAAGACCTTTCACTTAACACGTTGCAAAGATCTCAAGACAAATGTACACAATGTAACACAACCTGACAGGACTACATGATGAATGGCGATTAAAAACTCATGCTTTTAACATAATTTTATGCAGACCTAGTGCTCGATATTGGGAAATGGTAAAGGCTTGCATATATTAAACTACAACTAATATTTCTAAACCTCTCTACTTTTACCAATACATCACCGATCCGTGACACCAAGCCTCAAGCTCCCATTGAATCGTAACACCATACCAATTGTTGGTATCAGACAAACAAGCCAACCTAGCTCCTCATGCAACAAGCCATCATGACTAACACACCTGCAAGAGCTCCCACTCAAACTGAAGTTTTGAGCCTCAATCGCATCCATAGCCATACCTGTAAAACCAACCATGTTCTCCATCCATCTATCCATGTCTCCATGCAACCACCAATGCAACTGACCAAGACAAGTCAAACTGGAATATGCGAAAGAAAAATAAGATCCTGGGTAAAGACAACCCAAATGAGTTCTACCTGCAACAGTGGGTGATCAATCCACAAACCTGCATAACTCAAAGAAATCCAAACACTGCAATCGGCAAATCCAACCTGCATAAACAACTAACATGTCCAAGACATTCATCTCGTAGATAAGGTACCTATCAAGGAGTGACATAGTAATCAAGAGGAAATAAAAACATCCCCTACTGCGTGCTCAATGCAATCGATCCATGCTTATAGGCATCCAAGTGCAAATCAAACATCTCAGTATCAACATAGACTCACAAAACTAAATCTATCCAACATGTACAAACTCACCATGTACATCCATCCATATCACCAGCTCTCCAGAAGCTCCAAGTCTGCCACCAACTAACTCCAAAGCTAAATATGAATCATGTGCTCATCAATGTCAATAACAAACATCCATGCTAAATCATGCCACTAATACCAAGTGCAAATATCAACATACATGTCATCAACATACTGCACAAACTAACCAAGATGAAAGCAAGACAAGGGCACCATCTTAAAATGGTAAATAACCACTGTTGTCAAACCTGTAACCAAACTGACCACGGTTTCCTAACCGACCCGGTCACTACACCGATCGACCACGATTACAAATGACCAACCACGGTTAATCCTAAACAACATCGGTCTCGTAATGCTTGACCATATTTTCTCTTTTAACCCTTAAAACTCTGAAAAAATTGCACTATCATCTTCACCCAACTGAATCTAACCATCAACTATAATCCCATAGGGATATCCAGGCACCACAAAATAAACTAGAAGTGACATCACAAAGCAATAAACTCAATATACCTGCAAATCCGTGACTGTCCTCCAAAACCAACTAGTGCCTCTGCCACTTTGAATAGTAGCAATCTCCTCTCACTTTGCATGTGCATCATGTATCCAATCCTACAATGCCAACAACCATGGCTTGCTCCCACTGAACATGAAATCCCTTGCACTTCCTTGCTAATATGTCAGTGAGAAATAAAACCAGATGAAAGAGAATATAAAATGATTCCCTTCTTATCAAAGAATACTTCTACATCACAGAAGTTTGGACTTCTTGTGAAGTAGGTGAATCAACTTCTTTTCATCCGTATGTACTCAACATCTCTCGTTACCTGCAACTGTGTCTAACCATGACTTTTCATTGAGGATCTCATCCTTAGACTAGAAACCCTTGTCCTCAAGATTCCACACACAACCGGAAATAAAAGTCAAACAACACCAAGAAACCATGGTGTAAATTTGTGCACACAATCCAAACATAATATCAGTTGCTCCAAATGAAAGAAATAAAACATGAACCATATAGAGATACCTGACTCAAAGTCTCAATGGACTAACCGAGCCAACTCCGTCCTCTTTCTAATCCAAACCATTGAAGTGATCAACATTGTTTCTTCTTGTACACATTGTGCAAGAAACAAGATCCTCCAAAACAGGACACGAACCAGTGCCCTCTCTTGTCTGTAAAAATGTTGTACATATAAGTTGCCACAAAGACCAACCATGGTCATCCCCTAACCAACCATGGTTAGTGACCAAGATGTCGGTTCCTCTCGTGATCGATCTCTGGTTCTCGATCGATGTCAATGTTGCTAGAACGAACCCAACACCACACAATTTGGCATAACACACCACACCAAGTGCCTACTTCAACCGAAGCCGATAATTGAGCTGAGCCAGTCATTTCAAAAGCTTCCAAATCTCGTGACAAAAACAAGACAGCCAAATCCATGCAATAAATTGCATCAAGATGAAATACATCACCTTACCAAGATGCAGATACTCAACGCATCTTCAATCAAGTACATGCTTCTCTGGTGGAAGCCTCATCTTCGTCATTCTCGTTACTATATTCACTTCTCTAATGAAGCCCATGCATCTAATCGCACTCAAAGGATGCATAATCTCCTTTATCTCATTCTCAAATCTAGATTTGCAATCCCAAACATACGTATGTGCAACCAAAATAATATAAGCACTGCGCAATACCAAGATAAAACCATACAGGCTCAATAACCGGATCTGCAATCCGACCAACATGCTTGTGCCTCCAGAATCTGGGACACCTCGGCAAACAAGATACATTCTATGTATCTTTCCATTTCTTCAGATCTGTGAATTTCTGTTTAAAACTAGGTTGCCTAACAACAACCGACCACGGTTACCTCAGAACCGACCACGGTCACCTTGCTTATGCGGGTCATTGTGATTTCCAGCAATCTTACTCTTCCAACTCCCACTTGAGATTAAATCTCTTCCTATGATCTTCTCATCAGCAAAACAAACGTTGCTCTAATACCATTTGTTGGGAATACGGGATCGCAAAATAGTAGTGTTATGATTTAATAACAAAAAAATCATGCACACAGGATCTAAACAATTTGCCCACAAAATCTACAAAGATTAGAAGTATAAACTAGAATAATCCAAATCACACAAAAGTGCACACACATAACAAGCATGTACCATGGTTCACCCAATGTGGGCTACGTCCACCAAAGATAGAGATCTCATATATATATATATAACAAGAGATTACAAACCAACTCTTCTGCACAAGAGTACATGTATCTCCTCCTAGATCTCCAACTGGATCTACCCGAGTACACTACAACGGTGCCTCTCAAACATAACTAGATCTCACATGCCTAAAGCTACCCTCAAATACATGCCATGTGCAGCCAAGCTCTCACTATATTGTGAATCTGCAAACAAGACCTCTACAATATCTAGATCTACATGGATCAACAATACAATATGATCTCATGGATCTACAATACAAGACTAGATCTACATAGATCTATAATACAAGATCTCACCAACATGTGGATCTACAAGAAGAAACCCTATGTGCTTTACATACTACTGAAGCCTTTACAATGAGACAATAACTATACAAAGAAAATACAGTAGAAGACATTACCCTCTTCTCACCATTCAGATGTACTTGTTATTTCCTTCTGTCCATCTCCTCTCCATGGAGACTTTGTCTTCATGTAACCTGTTCTTTCTTTTTCTTCTTCTTCTTCGTCTTCATTCTCTCAATCTAGGAGAATCAAGGATCTAATGCATCCCCTCTCTTTATTCATCCCCTTCTAAACCCTAGCTTTCATGCTTATATAAGCGTATATAAACTTAGGGCACCTTAGCCATGCAATTACATCCAATAAATCTACTTTAATGCTAAAGATAGATTTAATTCCCGAGAGTTAATTAAAACATCATCGCATAGGTAACCAATGCCGGTTAGCCTTAACCGCGGCTAGTTCCCACTTGCTCTGACCGATGTCTATCCTGTCGACCGATGACGGTCATGCGGTTCCCACTTGCTCTATCTAATGTCTCGGCATCTGTCGATCGATGATAGTTGCTTTGTATTTTCCAAAGCATGTTTCCATTGCATGCTTATTGTGAAGCAATCTAGCTCCACAACCTAACACATATTTGGAGCATTATCCTCAAGTAATTTGATGGAAAAATATGATTTTGGGGATCTATTTATCACCATCAATGTATGTTTTTCCAATCTAGTCAATATTGAACTACTTTGTTCATGGAAGCCAGGATCTCCAACACAAGATATGTAAATCAATTTTCTTTGTAAAGTTCTAACAAATACTCTTTTGACTAGGATGCACCGAGAATCATATAAGAAATTAGTTAACAAATTAATCTCAAAATAAATTGCATGTGATTATTTAAAAACCTAAATAGATATTCTGTGCAATTAAAAAAATTCACTGACCTTTTAACTCATAATGGAAAGGTACGATTATTATTTATAATTAAGACCTCTCATAATGAAAAATGCTTTTTAGAATTGTTGTGTATTATGTGAACGAATGGGAAATTTAGAGTTTTAAAAGAATTTCAGGATGAAAGCTCCACTTCTTGTGTTTTAGCATTTTGATAAACATGTTTCCAATTATAAGACAAGATTGTTTTGCATTTTGTGAAGGGCAATATTGAAAAATTACATCACTCAAAAATGTTTGAGTGACTTAAGTGGCCATCAAACTTAACCCCTAATAGGTTAGCCTCATGGCACAATCACACATGATGCTTCAATTAAAAATCAAGTTCCATGTATTTCGTTATGTTGTGACAAATTTAAATTGGTTACAACTAATCATACCATGAAATTGCAGTTTTGTCGGAAAAATCATGGCGAATCACAACGAAGCTTGCACGACCTTAAAAAGTTGATTTTTAGTGCATTATTTGATTGCATATGCACAACCCACCAACGTGCTTGGAAGCAACGTAGGTGCTCCTAAAATATTTTGGAGATATACACAAATTTCTAGTATATCTCATGATATTTTGACAAGTTTATCAATGTATTCAATCAAAACATGTCATGGTAGATTAAGATTTCAATAAACATACCCTTCTTACTTCCTTCGCACATAATCTTTGGCTCCCTTCCTCTTAGGCGTAATTGGATATCTTGGCAGAAATGGCCGCTTTTCTTGATGGTGAAATCAATCTATCCGACCTGATTGAGTATTCCCACTTCCAATTTGTGGTAGAACCAAATAATTCAATATAATAACGCTTTTAATTATTGTCCAACCGAATTCATAGCAAAATCCTTTGCGAAAAATGTACTAACACGTTAAAGTTAAATGGGATAAAATATGACAATTGGCTTTTTTTCGGAACACATGTTTAATATGGCCACAAAACTTAAACATGTATATACCACACTTATACAATTGATTTCACTTGAAATTCTCCTTAAAATCAAAAACAACCCTTCAACCCCTTGAAAGGATTTGTGTTGGCCAAACCAAGCTACCATCAACACAACTACGCCAAAGGTTTTATATCAACTAATTCACTCCCGCTCCCGCTCTTGCTTGAATTCTATCTTAATACCAAATAATCTATGTCCTTTGATTCTCAATGGAAACGAATGGCCTATACAATTTTGTAGTCTCTTGGTGAGGCCAAATATCAACTATTGGGATGACGAATTCTACATATAAAATGTTTGATTGACCTCAATTTATCTAAAATTGGTCTTGGTATCAACCGATTCAACGACGCCAAAGGTTTTCAGATCAACCGATTCACTCCCTCTCTCCCGCTCCCAGCTTGAAGTCTATCTTAATACCAAATGATCTATGACCTCGATTCTCAATGGTAGCGAATGGCCCACACAATTTGGTAGTCTCTGTTAAGGCCAAATATCAACTATTGGAATGACGAATTATACATATGAAACATTTGGTTGACCTCACTTTATCCAAATTCAGTCTTGGTATAGGCGAATGAACATTCTATTTTGCTCTTGAAACTATCCCCCATCTCTTCGGTGTTCATCTTAATCTATCATAGGAGATTCATTATATATGGTATCGGATCTCTTTATAGATCGTTTCAGATTCAATGAACGATTTTTTTAGATCTCAAGGAATCGTAACAAAAGTGTGGAAAAGTTTGTGGCTTGTTTCATAATCTCAAAACCTAGACTTGTTATCCCGATTTGTTTCCTCTAATTGCTTCCTCGACTTGTTTCCTCAAATTGCTTCTCGACTTGCTTTTCCAATTTTTTTCCTCAATTGCTTCCCTGACTTGCTTTCCCCAACTTATTTTCATGACTTGTTTTCCCTACCCATTTCCCTAGTTATGAAAAAAATAAATACAAAATTATTTTTTCTCATTTGTTGGGCACCCTCACTACTCGCATTTTAGGATGTCGAGATCATTTTAACATCAATTTATTTTTCCAAAAAATTTTTCTCATACAAACTACTATTTCAAATCACCACCCCGACATTCTTTTAAAGATTTGTTTAGGGTCATTAGAGTAACTATACCATTATAATTGTCTCTTCAAGCCAATCATATCAACATATGACTCCAAATAACATTTTTCGAACCTTCAAAATCCCTCTTGTCATGGTTGTAACCTATGTAGGCACAACAAACATGGAGGACGAAATCACCACCTTGAAAGCACAAGTGTTTGAGCTTATACAAATGATACAAGGACTTAATAAACAAATTTCCATCTTTGCTAAGAAGCTCCATAATCAGTACATCACCCCTCGTCTTATGCTCTAGAAGATCCAAGTAGCACAAACTTCACCACCTCCATCCACTCATCCATTAACACATGTAAAACTAGCTCCATCTAAGCAGTCAAAACAACATAAATAGGATCACATGCAACACAATTTTGTGGTGGGTAAATTTTGAGTTATCAAGTGTAAATTTTGAATAGATATTTATAAGTAGGCCCACATATAGTGAAAACCCAAAAGGTTGATTTATGAGGGAGTTTCATAGATAGAAAACCCGAAAGGAAGTCTATTGGAAACACTACTTAATTAAAAACCCACGAGGGTGGTTAAGTTGTGTGCAAGGGATGGAAATTAGTAAACGATGCACTTGTGCCCATTACGAACAAAGGTCTCGGTCGTAGTGCAATCAACATCATGCAAATGATGAAATAACAAGACACAACATTTTCTAGATTATGTAAGCATATTTTATCTCGAGACAAGACAATCATCTAAGTTTGGTAAATTGTTAGAAGTGTATATGGGTCGAACACCGATTTTGATGTAATTTTGACATATTATCGTGTAATACCTAAGGTATATGCATATCATAAATAGGACAAAATAGAGGATATATAACACTCTCCAAGTAAAAGTAGAGAATGCGAAGATTATCTCTTGATAGGAAAAGAATAAGGGACTTGAAGGTCAACAATCACCTTGAAATGTATAAAACAATGTAAGCACATTTCATACAAGGTTGATCTTGATTCTACTTTGAATTTAGGTGTATGTTCTTGATTCAATAATACACATCTAGTTTATTGTTGCATATCTCATTCTTTTGTTTGTATGTTTCCTTTAAAGTCTCTAATATATAAAGCAATTGTGTATTTCGTATGTTAATATATATTTGAGTTGTTGCACACCATTTTAAGACTAGTAAGTGTAATATCCTATGTTTCTCCTAGTCTACAACTTATAACATGTCCTAACGAGTGATTCCAAGGACAACTACTAATAAAAATCTCCATAATGCACCATTTACAAATAAGAATGATAAGGAAGTGGGTGCAAAATTAATAAGTAAATACACAACTTCTAATGCATAATGACATTTACAATATTTAAAGTAAACATTAAATAATATTTGTAATATTATAACATTACAAAGTTTCCATTATATTATGATATCTATAGTAAACCTTAAACCACATTTACAATATCAATAATGTTACATAACTTCTAGTACATTATGACATTTATAGTATTTATAGTAAACCTTAAATTGCATTACAAAGCTTCCAATGCATTATGACATTTATAATAAACCTCAAACCATATTTACAATAATATAGCATTATAGAGCTTCCATTGTAAATTGACTACAAACCAAAAAAATAATATTGATGTTTACCTGCAATGGTTGATTTTGAATCTTTCTCTCGGAACTTCAACTCTAAAACCTAACAATGTATAACGAAATGCAAAAATGTTGTAGAATAGGATGTTTTTATCAATAATTGATTTATGATGCGTGCATTTGCATTTTCTTGGTTCTCATGTGTTGATATGGATCGAATCATTCATTTAGTCAACTCATTATGGAAATTCAAATTCAAAATTGGTATTTATTATGTTTGTTGATATGATGGTAAGGTTTATACCTTTCAAATTTAAGGAATAAAATTCATGAAGTGAAGACTACATTTGGGTTGATGTTGTATTTGTATTTTAAAATGACATCATTGATAGTTGCGTTGGAATGTATAGGGAAAGTTGAATTTTTGGAACTTATTTTAGAATTTGGTGGGTGGAAAGTGGTTATGTAAGGATATTAATATTTTCACGTGCATGTAAACCTTTTGATAACTAACTAATTATTGTATTACGCTACACACTTTTGGGGAATATGTGATGTGTAATAATTGTGTCAAAGGAACACTAGTTGTGTTTAAAGGTCTTAATGTTTGATTTTCCCCCCTAATAACGATATGGTCATGCTAAAATAATAGTGTATTTTTTAACAAAACTATTGAAGTAAAAAACAAATAATAACCTCAATAATCACAATTATTAGACTCCTACCAATCTTGGTCCCTTCCCTAATGTCCACTTTGTGAAACCATGAGGTAAGCCTTAATTAAACATGTAAATTACTTTCCTTATTTCATTTTGTGTGAGCAAAATATACCTTATGAAAATGTTCTACAATTTTATTTGTTTTCAATGACATCACTATGCACAAATCTTAAAATGGGGTCCTTTGAAAGGGGTATGCGGATTTTGAATGATGATTTTTGGAGTTGTTGAAGTAATTATAAGATGCATCGAAGAGGTATATCTAACTTAATGTAGTAAGACATGTATTTAGAGACAATTAAATACGTGGTGATATGAAAGGGGTTTGAGGATTTTGAATTGAATATGTGGTCCTATGAAAGAGTTTAAGGATTTTGAATGATAATTTTTAGAGTTGTAGAAGCAATTCCAAGATGCATTAAATATGTATATCTAATTTACGACATTATGTCATGTATTTAGAGGCAATTAAATGAGTTTTTTTTTTTTAAATTAGGAAATTAGGGAGCCACTAAAGAGGGGAGGGGAAGGGGGGAAAGTTGAGCAAGCAAACATAATAATCCCTTAATCAACCAATTATCATGCTAGCAGAAGACGATTGCTTCAATTTGAAGCCACATAAGAGGAGAGACAAAGATTGAGGAAATAAACATAAGCCACTTCAATTGTGACACACCCATCATGCTAGAAGGACGACCACTTCAATTCGAAGACACATAAGATGAGAGGAGAAGACCAAACAAACAAACATGAGCCACTTCAATGTGTGGCATCACCCACATTAAGATAAGTTTTTTTTTCGTAGTCTAAAGGGATCAATGAATACCCCAATGACCTAAAACTTGGAAGATCAAGATTCTAAGACAAGGCACTCACCAAGAAACGAATACCCAACGACTTAGAACTTGGAAGATCAAGCTCTAAGAGAAGCAATCACCACTGATCAACCTCTATAATAAGATACAAGTAAACTAAGAATCGGGGACCTAGAATGTAAACTCCTTAAACGGTGATCGAAGCCATGTAAGCCCAACCTTGATTTTTTCTTATAAGATTGGTCCCATATAATTAAAAATATATATTTATAAGTATCGAATGATTTTTTTCATATAATAGAGGAGCTTCGTATTCTTAGAGAGTAAACATTATGTACCTAGTTGGGAAAGGGGTGAAAGTTTCCCACCATCTTCGATTTTCTTAAAAATGGCACTTGAATGATATTTTAATATATATTTTTAATTTAATAAAAATTGTTCAATAGAAAATGGACCATTTAAATGTATGTAATTACTAAAATTTCACAGCACAAATATAAAATATCCACGCGACCCTGTAAACTAAAAAAGCCTTTGATGTGTATTCATACAATAAACCCCAACGGAACCCTAACAGGACATAACGGAACCATAACAACACCTAACATAACCAGGAAACCCTAACGGAACCATAAGAAACCCTAACGAAACCCTAATGGAACCACTATATTCGTCCCATTTCATATTGAAGTCAGTAGAATAAATACCAACCCGGGTGAATAAACCTTTGTCCAGATAACACAAATCCTTCCCTACGCTGTAAATAAAGACAGTTGCTCAATCATGATCATCACAGCCCCTGCAAAAATATGACTGGATTCCCAACCTTTTCACATTTGCTTGCTCCCGCCCAATAATATCATTTGAGAATTACTGCTTAATGAATGTGGGTTTGTGCCACTCAACTACTAACAGCAGTCTTCAAAAGCTGAACCTCCCTACTGAGTAGCAGAAGTGACCACACCGCTCTCCTTTCAGTTCTTTCTTGTGTACTTAACGACTAGAAATACCAACCTGTGAGGATATGAGTAAGTTCTTTTTTTTTTTGGTACATTCTGAATATTGTGCAAAATATTTCAAAAGGTAGCATTTCTATTGCTAAATCGGTAAAGACACTAAAAACTACAAGGAGGCTGAGTGAATCTCAGCGTGCAAAGAGAGATGCAGAGGAGACATTCTTATTCTCCTCGCCATCTGTCTTTGCAGCCTTTGCCCGTTTATCAATAGAAATATTACCTTCTGAAGTAGCTTGTTTTAGTATAGAATTGACCATGCAATATAAAAATTTACTCCTATCCTCCTTGGATGGTATTGTTAGTCTTAAATACACAATTACTAAGCGAGAAATCGAGAAAAACTTCAATGAGGAGCTTGAGCAAGGCAAATTCACTGATCATACAATTATCTAAAGCATTTTGCAGCAGTCACAGGATTTTGACACAAATTACTCCGGACTCTTCTTTGTTGATCAGGTTGTACTAGTCTTGAAGGGCTTGAAACCTCTTTAGGCCAAGGTGATGTTGCGATTATTAATCCCTTCTTTGTTGTCAATGTCTTACTTGTGAAGAAAGCGCTGAGTTTGTCACTTTCTTCGACTCACTTCCTATAAGGAAATTACTAGAACTGAAAGGTCTAGTGCAATAAACTTTGGACTTCACATATTTATCATTTTGAAACAGGGATCATGTCCTTTTTATACAATTTTTTTTTACAGAATTTAGCTCAAACAGTGCAGCGTTCTATAATGTATTTTACTTGCAAGAATGAATTCTGTTATGTATCTGCAGGGTCAAGTCCCATAATTTTTGGATAACAATATTTTCACATATTTATCTCTTTGAAACAGGGATCAGGTCCCTTTTTAATATTAAAAACTTACAGAATTTAGCATAATTAGTGCAGTTTTCTATAATGTATTTTATGTCTTTTACCTTTCAAATTTAAAACTTACAGAATTTAGCACAATTAGTGTAGCTTTCTATAATGTATTTTATGTCTTTACCATTCAAATTTTACATTCACTGTCTGCCTGTGGTTGTGTTTTGTTTTCCCTCCAAATGTGGCAAGTTTCAGTTTGTTTTGCGCCTATGATGTAAGGTGCATGACGTTCAATGCGATTTTGAATGGTTTTTTTGCATCTGGCGGGTAACTTTCCAATGCACATGTAAACATTATTGAAGCTCATTTCAAATCGGCTGCTTTCTTAGTATTTGGATCAATTTATTGATTTTTCTTTGTAGTAATGAGTTTCAGTGAACTTATTTTGAATGGTTAGTGGCAAGTCATGCTCTACTAATTTGTATAAATGAACTCATGTTTAGATTGTTCTGTACAGTCAATCAAAATGGATAGTCATAAATCTTGCTTAGCTTCACTCACAGTTTTTGTTTAAATCTGCGATTAAGATATACACTTACAGAGTACTTTTCATCCATACAGAGTCGGGCCATAAACCGTCCATAACAGTCACTTTGATATCCTACGTAAGTTGTTGTGGATTAACTTTTCATCTAGTCTGTCACTTCTGTGTTTCTAAGTCACTCTTATATTCTTCTTTTTTCACGGGTTTCTTATTCCCCTGTCTACAGCTAACAGTAGTCTAATTTCTGAGCTGCAATCTTCTTGCTTTTGCAAATCCATTTCAACAATGCCTTAGTTTTGGCTTTGATTTCTCTCCTACGTTTTAGATGATTAATATTACTTTTTTATCAAGACTTATGAAGATATTACATTTGATAGCCTTAACTGGTGGGATTTCATTTAGTACTTGCATTTTTTTCTTTTTGCTTTTCATCTCAAATCTCCTGCATTTCTCATTAGCCAGTCCTATGCAGACGTGCAATTGTGCATTGTGTCCATAGATTTAGGTCCTTTTGGACTCAGCTTGGTGGCTGTCAGGCCAATATTCAAGGTTTCATGAATACTGACCCAAATAACACATGATACACAGATTCCAGACGTTTTGAACGAAGTCGACATGTTATACATTGTTGAAGACTCTCTCGTTTGGAATTAGGAAAGGTTCACTTATTTGATTCAGAAGTGACTATCCCAGAATTTCAAGTCATTGTATTTGTGACCTAACAACATATAACTACTCAATGGGGAAAGAGGCTAGAGGGGAAAAGCCCACAGTGGTGTATGTGGATTACATACACCATTTCTTATGGTATTTGTGTAAAAATACAGGAGAAAAAATGTCATTATGGTATGACTATTCATAGAGGTCATCCTAAGATGGCATAAACACACAAGTAAAATTCCACAAAAATCAATAACCTATTTAATTTGCTTGAGGAGGTATTTAACTGCTTAACATACATATGTGCAAAATTAAGGATAACGATGCATTTATGTTTGTGTATTGGTGACATTATGATTGATATTAGTTTGTTATATCTGTAAATGGATACTCCTGTTTAGTAATTTCATGCTAAACGAATTCTATAGGTTATCTTCTTACCAAGTCAAATACAAGAGAACAATGACAGTTCACATTGAGATTCCCATCAACTAAAGGATCTGTGCCAAACTTTTGGTTCTGCAATTGAAAAATTTCTATAAGATAATTTGCAAGACATTTTTTGTTGCCTAGTGTCAAGTTAGTAGCTATTCCCTAAGTAAAGGAAGGTGATACATGTGCAAAAGTAGTAGCAAGGATATTTGTCGGCATCTATCATATTACTTCTGTAGTTATTAAGCCCATATTAAATTCATACTTGAGCCTCCATCATTTGGAAATGGCTTGTTATACTGCTGCAATTTGCAGTGTACTATGTTGGTTGCTGCATTAGACATTCTTGTAAAAATAATTCTGCATCCTCCATCCTTCACATTTGCAATATTCTTATTGCTTTCTTCTTCAGCGGATTTGTTGCTTAAGGAATGTGGGTTTTCCCCTTTGCAACTAACAGAAGTCTTCCAAAGATGGCCATCTCTGCTGAGACCAAAACCAACCACAACACTAAAGAGGCCATTCATCTCTTGAGAGATTTCAGGATTTATTAAAATCCAGTTCCACAAGTCCATTGCTAGAAAGCCATCTATTCTTCATCTCAAAGTCAATGGGCAGTTGCAGTCCTAGATGAAATTCATGGAAACATTAGGAGTTGACACCAAAGACCTTGCATATCTCATATCCATGCAACCTAGATTACGTACAATTTGGAAATCTCCCTCTGTTGTAGAATCTATACTTAAAACCTGTTTGGTTCAAATGTCAATCTGTGCAAGGCTCTCACAGGAGCACCTAATCTTCTGGCTGGGGTTATAGAAAAGCAGCTCAAACCTAAAGTGAAGTATGTGGAGAACAATATGGGCATTTTGCTAGGTTCTGCAACATTTGTATACGCACTTGGCGAGGTTGTAGTTCAAGGGTTTGAAGGGATTGTGAAGAAAATGAATCATATGGCAAGTCTTTGGTATCTTAGAAGAGGAGGGCCACCTAATTGTAAAGACGCACCCTGAAGTACTGTCTTTCCACGAAAAATGCCGAAAACAGAGATTTCCTCATACATGCTGCAGAACATGTTCTCAAAATTCTTGTATCAAATCATTTGTTGTTGGGTTTAAGCATAGAGAAAATGCTTAAGCCATGCTACATAGTCTTTAAATCTCCAAGTACAAATCCACACTCTAAATGTCCACCTAGCCTGGTTACCATCTTTAGACTAACTGAGAAAAACCTCCTTCGGAGGTTTTGCCAGGACAATGCTCAAGGCAAGTCCATTGATTATACATTTACCTGAAGCATTTTGCGGCAGTAAAGTGACTTTTACACAAATTAATCTGGATTTTCTTTGTTGACTAGGTTAGACTGGTCTTAAAATTTGGAACCCATTCAAGCCATGGTAATGTGTCAACCATCTTTCCGTTCCTAATTTTCTTGTCAGTGTCACTTTTGTGAAGACAGTATTGAATTTATTACTTCCTCAACTCATGGCATTAGCAAGATGCAATAATGAACTTTGCTAAGTCCCACTAGCTTCAAAGAGCAATATTGTTATATAATTTTTATTTGGAAACACAGCCCAGTTTCCTTTTTATGCCAATTTGTTTTTGCAGAATATGGTCCAAGTAATGCAGCTTTTTATACTGATTTTTACTTGCATTTTATGCAGTGTTCCAAGGAGTCTCAGACATGGGGGATGGATGGTCTCAGAGACAAGGGACCAAGGGCCCAGGTTTGGGGATAGGGGCAGGACAGTGGGATAGTGGTGCAAATATATATAGTACTTGAAAAATTAGTTATAAAGAAATGTAAAATGAAAAACAAATGAACCTTTGAAATACTAAACACATTGCATTGAACAGTAAAATGTCAAATATCAATATATTAATATTTATATTCAAATACAGTTGGCTAGTGGCTCAATGCAATGAAGACTTGGCACTTGCTCTACTTCTTGTTGTTACCCGTTGCTAATGTTGTTCCTCTTCCCTGCCAATGCACTCTCACCCTTACTTGCTATAATGTTAGTGCTCTCACCCTTTTGCTAATACTCATCCTCTCACTATTACTTGCTAATGCTTTCGCTTATGCTTTGATTAGATTCAAAATTCAAATATAGGTGGTCAGTGGTTCACTGCAATGGAGACTTGGCAACTTACTCTACCTCTTGTTGTTACTTGTTAATGTTGTTTCTCTTCCCTCCTAATGCTCTCACTCTTGCTTGTTAATGCTTTGCTCTCACTCTTGCTTGCTAATGCTTTCACTCTTGCTTTGAATTTTTTATTGTGATTTTTTTTAGAGTGCTTAGGGGGTGGGTTGTGTCCATTGAGTATTAGGGTTAGGGTTAGGGGCCAAAAGTTATAAAACAAAATGATTTGAAAAAAAAATCTAGTTGGCAACGTTATGCCTCACGGGACGGCTGAGGGTCTCGGAAATGTTTGAAAGTCTCCGGGACGGGTTGAGAGACTTCTAAAAGTCTCTGGGATGGCAGGGCGATGTTTGCATGGCATTTCCAAGTCTTGGAGATGTCCTGAGTCTTCAGGACAGTTTCAGTGGGTTGAGATACTTGTAGAGGTCTTTGGGATGGCGGGGGAACGTACTCATGGCGTTCCCAAGACTCATAGACATCCTGAGTCTCCAGGACGACAGTTTTAGGGGGATGTATCCTCGAGGAACACTGATTTTATGTCTTACAAATCTACTTTTACATCTATTCTCAGTCTGTTGTTCTTCTGTTTTGTTTTTCTCCAAATATGGCTCCTATGGTCCAAACTAAACTTTGGTCACTTCAGAGGGATATCATGTATGGTGTACCTCATGTAGGTCTTCAGTGTGATTATCAACGGTTCTTTACATTTGGTGGGTAACTTGCCATTGCACATGTAAGCATTATTGAAGCTAATTTTGATTAGGCTACCTTCTTAGTGTATATTTGGATTAATTCATCAAGTTTATTGAGTTTCAAGGAAGCAAATTATATTGTATGTGATTTCTTAAAAGATGTGTATGATTGATACACCAGATCATTTAATGGAGATTCAGCCATCAGGAGATTTCAATCTCTATATTTAATTCATGGTCATATGAGGTATGAACTTATTTTGAATGTTTGAGTAGTAAGTCATGCTTTACTTATTTGTTTAAATTATACATATAAATTGGTTCATGTTTGTGTTGTTCTGCACTACATGGATAGTATAAAACTTGTTAAGCTCCACTCATGGTTTTCTGTCAAATCTGCAAGTAAGATACCTACCTATTGCTTCAAAATGGATAGTCATAAAACTTGTTTAGCACCACAGAGGACATTGACAATTGCTTTCTTCTGCACAGCCTGAGATTTTACTTTAAGGCTGGTACTCACAGCAGCCTATTTTCTCAAATGCCAATGGAAATTAAGATACCTGCCTATTGCTTTAAAATGGATAGAGTCATAAAACTTGTTTAGCACCACAGAGGACATTGACAATTGCTTTCTTCTGCACAGCTTGAGATTTTACTCTTAAGGCTGGTACTCACAGCAGCCTATTTTCTCAAATGCCAATGGCATACGTGCAGAGTTGGGCCATAGAGCATACCTAACAGACTAATGTGTTCTCGGTTTCTAAGTTGGTTTTAGATTCTTCTTTTCACACGTGTTTTCTATACCCTTGTCTGCAGTTAATGATAGTATAATTTCTGATCTGCAACCCTCTTACAGCTTTTGCAAATCCATTGCAACAATCCATTTGTTAGCTTGGATCAGGTCTGTGTCCTATTTTCAAGATGATTAGTATTGCTCTTTTATTGAGACTTCTGAAGATGTTCAGTCTAATAGACTTAGTGGGTTGTCACTTTGTGGTTCATCTGCATTTCATATTTTCTTGGTTTCTCATATCAAATTTCTTAAAATTTGCATTGGTCTTTCCCTATGCTGATGTTTTATTCCTTCGTAAATATGAGGAAGCAGTCACCTTGCAGTTGTGCATTGACTGTCAGGCTGAGTTCGAGGTTCCAGGAATATTGACCAATTGACCAAATAACACAGGATGCACAGATTCCAGAATTCTGAACAATTCACATTTTAGATATTGTTGATGATTAACTCTTTTGGAATTAGCAAAGGTTTAGTTATTTGATTCAGAAATGACAATATCCCTGAATTTCTGAAGTGTGCCCTCAGAAATTTTTAACGACAACGACATATAAACAGCAATTTTTCTATGCACCTGAACATTAGTATTCCTACTCATCAAGACATTTTGATGTAGCAACATATAGCTATTTTTGTATGGGGAAAGAGGCTAGAGGGTGAAAAGCACAAAGCGGTAGATTATGTGCATTGTTGTTGTTCCACCTGCTAACAAATGCTTACGGTGTCTGTGTGCTGTGGGTCCCTTTGCCCTGTGATGATACCTGAAATACATGAGAAAAAATGTCATGATAATGACTACTTGTGAAGGCCATCTTCAGATGACTCAAACACATCTGTAAAATCCCACAAAAATTAATAATCTATTTAAATTGCTTGTGGAAGCATTCAATTACTTAACAGACATCTAGATATTTGCAAAATTAAGGTTAATAACAAATTTATGTTATGGTATACGTGATGTTGTGGTTGATATTAGTTTTGTTATATCTGTAGATGTATGTTCCAGTTTAGAAGTTTCATGCTCAAGGAATTCTTTAGGCCTCTCATTCTACCAAGTCAAATACAAGATAACAATGCTAGTTCATCTGGAGAGCCCCATATTAACTTAGGGATCTATGCAAACTTTGGGTCTTCAATTTAAGAATTTTCTATAAGATAATTTTCATAACATTTATTGCTGCCTCATGTCAAGTTAGTAGCTATCCCTATGTAAATGAAGGTGATACATGCGTAATAGTAGTGAGCCTGCATAAATTGGGATGATTATTTAATTATGCTGATAGGCATTCCTTCTATGGGCTAAAGGCCCGACTTCTGAAGGGAATCAGCGGTTTGAATTCTTTGTTCCGTGTGACGAAATCCAACGGCTGATGTTTGCATTTAGAATCTTGGTCGTCCGCTTCTGTAGGCTCGTCCTTCGGTTTTTGCAGGTGCCAAGTTGGAAGGTGTAGGAGGAAAAAATGACAGGTCCGTTTAACCTGACAAGGCCGTCTGTATCCGTATCACGATTTAGGACTGAATTGCTTGCAAAGGGTTTGCCTGGGAAAGTTTGTGAGGATTCCACGAGATTTTTCCTCCAGTCCGCTTCTTCTCGTCCACAGCATTTTCCTGCTCAAAATGCCTAGCTGAAAAAACCTAACTGACGGTGTGTCGCTACCATCCGCTAAGGGACTCGACCGGTAACCTGCGACGACCTCAAAAACACAAATCCGTATATTTTGACGTGGCAATAGATGACGAAGCGACTGACCGCATTGTGATAGGACTCTACATCGACGACAACCCAACAGGAGCCTCACAGTCCGTGGATTGCAAATTTGATCAGATATAGAAAGTTCTATGACTAGCAATCGCATGTGTACAATGCAATGTGAACGCCGAACGGTATATGTTTTTTGATTTAGAGGGATAGTTATTTCTTTTGTAGTTGATGTTGATAAGGGTGTGATTGATTTTGTAAGTGTAGAAATATAGATGAACCACTTCATTTAAAGGTTGTCTACATTTAAAACTTGTTACAAATTCGTACATATACATTTGCAAATCTTATATCATGAGTGGTTGCGTTTTTCTGGAGTAGGTTGTTTGAACTTAACATGTATACATGAAGACTTCCTGTACATGTGTAGATTTTATATCATGAGTGGTAGTGCATTTTGTGGGAATTATTAATGCAGATTTTTTGAAAGCTATTAGAGAAATGATTCAGTCCCGATCTAAAGATAGGCTTAAGTTTTAACAATCCATGGAATAAGTATTTCCTTTATGGGAAACTTCAAAACTCCAGTTCAAGTACTCTCCTAAACGTGGTCCGGAGAACAAAATATCTTGGTCTAGATTTTCACAACAGAAATGGCTGGGAAGCATGGTGTTCGAATAGACTCCAAGGAAGATGGAAGGCACCATATAATCACTACCAGAGGCATAACTCCAAGCTTTGTGAACAATACTAAAATTATGCCATTTCATTTCTAGAGTTGTAAAGCTATGACCATGGGAATAATAACTAATAATAGGTTTTTCACGGATATTATTAACCAAAAATAGCACATAGATACAACAAACAACTACGCTGAAAATCCAGAAGAAATTTACAAACAAATTTGTGTGATTACTTATAGAAGGGTTATGAAACTTGGAGCGGCGACAATGAGGAGTCTTTGCGTATCAACTTGGCTCTGTAACTCTTAGCCTCATCTGGAATGGTTATTTCGGCCATCAAATTTAACATAGTGACGTGAATGTCCGCAAAGCCCTTTCCCATAGGGAAATGCCTTCGGCGTAACAAGATGTCTCCCAAGGAGGAAGTGCACCACTCCTCACATTGCTCTTGATTTGATATATTGCTGCCATGCATTCTATTGATTCACAAATAGCAATCACATGGGAGAGATGAATCCCATAAAATATCCTCTATTTGGCTTATATAACATTTGGGACCCACAACAACCTTGAAACCACCTACATCTAATTATACAACTAATCATTTGTCAACATTAGGTGGACATGTGTTTTGATCATCAATTGCACCTTATTACATAATAGTCACTTCCAATTACAGACCTTACATGTGCATCTATTATAATATTGAGTAGATTACATTAGATTGCACATATGTAGGCATGTTTAAATATGTACATTATAATACAGGGGCCCTTAGCTAATCATCTTCACGTCTTGTTTTTTATTCGGAAGAGGGGAGGCAGTATACACAAGATATCTTTAATGAAACCATTGTTGGGAAGAAAATGATGTTTTCGTCATAAAGCTCCATGTTGTAGGTCAGTTTTCCTCTTCCTTAAATAAGTCTATCTTACCGAATAAAGATTTTCGCTTACCTGACATGCATGTTACTTACTTGAAATGCCTGTAGGTAAGGAATAATTCATTCTCAATTCCATCTGAGATCTCTTATAGGTAGGTAAATTTGCATACACCTCTCTTAAACACCTTCTTACCTACTAATGAGTGCATTATACATGTTTGTCATAGCAAAACCAAGGAAATAGAAATTATTTAGTCTTCATTCATGTGTCCAATAAAGAACATTTGCACTGAAGGTATTCCCTGCAAGTATCAATATACCACTACCATGTACAATATGTCATGTTATTTACCATGCCCCAATGGCATCTTTGTACCACTCATCACTCTTCCCATCTCTATGTTTTTGGCCCCACAACAACACAAAGTGTTGGCTAAATATGCATCATCATGCCAAATTTCAAAAAGTTCCTTCTTGCAAATTCATTATACGGTAACCAAGTGTTTCAAAAATATTGACAACCCTCTAACCCTGTCAAAGCTAGAGGGTGTCAATTCTAGTTTAGGTGGGAAATCCAACAAAAGAATTCATGCATACTTTTAGCCTATTCCAAGCAAATCATTGTTTCCATATTTCAATTGCAACTTGTGCTTCTACCTGCTTGTCAAAGTTTGTCATGTATCCACTTAGCCTTGCATTCAATGTAAAATACAAATCAACCCAAAAATGTTCTTGGCCCTACACCTCTTTCCATCTATTTCTTTGACTAAAACTAGGCGTTCCCAAACAATTCGTCTTATCTTCATAATATTCCTTGTTCTTATTTTATGTCCAAGAAAAGATTTATTTTGCTTTACCTTTTATGGCTTCTTAAACTTTCAAGTCTGCAATGTTTAAAGTTGTCGGGTGATCAGGGCAACGTATGTATACCGCTAGACTACTTCCTTCATATCATGTTTGTAAAGGAATTTTAGTTACAACAAAATAATGAATACTCAATCATTATGCTATCCAATCCATTTGCAACTATGTCTTCCCAAAATAAAGGATCAAGGCGTCAAACATGTATGAGTTCAGAAAATCAAGAATGCAACAATGAACAACTCTACTCGGATCCATCTTATCCAACTTCATCACACTTGAACCTTACCTTCGTTTGAGTGAAGTATGTCTAGTTTTACATGCTTGATATCATCTTTAGAAATTAGAAAATGCTTGAAAGTGCTAAACAAGTCTTCTTAACTTTGAGAGTTGCACAAGGCAACTCAAAAAACTTCTTCTACACTGGAACTACACCTTGTAAGTTGTGCAAACGAATCTTCTCCCTACCTTGAGGTGATTGGTCCCTCGATGACTATCCAAAAAGGAGGAAAAATGATATCTCATATGGCTCTTAGAACAAATTTTCACTTCTATATGAGTCGGTGGTAGGCACATCTACAAAACATTTACCATTTGATCCATGTGCAGGTAAGAAATGGCAACATATGGTCTTGAATGAATATTATCAACTAATGGTTGGGTTATGATTCATATATTGTAGAAAATCTACAAAACATTCACTATCTGATGATTCTGATAAAAATGAAGCTTAATTCTTTGCTTTCTAAAACAAGCCTGACAGACATTATATGAGCTAAATATATTTGTAATAACATTTTTTCTCCTCAATTTTATATATTCTACACTTTATAGACAAGTTTTTGTTGCCAAAGACTACAGAGCATCTAACAGATTATGTAGTTCTCCAAATAAAATTTTGATAAAAGACTTGGTACAAAATTACAAGGTAAAGATATCTATCTAAGAAGTGAAACTCACCAACAAATTTGAAGATGGAAGTGCTATAAAACATGATACCATTAATTCCACTCAATTGTTGCAAAAGCAGTAATCCAATGCCAATTTGTAGCCTCCCATGCAAAGAAATTTTATATTAGTTAGACAGTGATTTTGCCATATGAAAGACAACATGTACCATTCACCAAACCATTCACGATGGAGAAAGATGTAATGAATAAGAAATTCCATAAGAAAGTAACGAAATCCTCAAATTGGTAAATTTTAACTTTTATTACCTTGCCTGCTCCGCTTAGCTTGTTGCCCTACCAGTGAGGCCTCTCCGCAAGCTTTGATTTTATCTCCTTTTCCTAAGCAACTTAATTACTACAAATAACGGTAATTAATATACATGAATTAACATTTAATTAGCAGGCATATTATTCCATGGGTTCCCGCTTGCTTCGATACAACAAAACCTTCTTTTGACAACGATTTTTCGATTTTGGGGCCAAACAACCACTTTAAATTATTTAAGCAACTGCGAACGGTTGTGGGTTCTCCAAATCTGCAGGGTTTACGGAGAAGGAACAGTTGGAACACCCAGATAAACTCCCGAGTGCATGTAACTTTGCTAATTCAACTTCACTAATTTTACCAAAAGCCAACTCCATTTAAAGCCAAAAATAATAAAACCGTCGTTTCAACCATCAAATTTAACATAGTGGCGTGAATGTCCGCAAAGCCCTTTCCCATAGGGGAATGCCTTCGACGTAATTATAATTTATAATCACATATTTGGTGCTAAAGCTTCAAGTTTAAAGGAATTCACTAGCTATTAATTTGCCCTATCTCGTAGGAGTAATGCTAAATTGCCTTCTATTTTAAACAGTTGTACTAAAACATTTAATGATAGATGTCGAGCTATGTATGAATAACATGCAAATAGAGGTTTTTGATTGGAAAAATAAATGGTAAGTGGAAGGATATGGTGTCCAATACTCATAGAAGAAAATGTGCCACATAAAGACACCCAAAGTTATGATTTTATAATGTTTAAACAACTTTTTTCTTAAAATGTTATTAGGAAGTTGTAGCCAAATCTAACAAAGAACAATAATATAAATTTGAAAATCTTAGAGATTAATGTTTGAAGTGTTGAAGTTTATGGGAATCACTTTTTAAAAATGTTTATAAAATTTTATTGAATAGGAAGATTAACTAATTAAGAAATTATATTAATCTTACAATCAACAAAAAAAACTTATACTAATCTTACAATCAATCAACCATTATATTAATAGTGTCATTCATCCAATAATTACGTTGATAGGTGTTTCATTCTATTTTCTTCAAATTTTTGTTTTGAATATAAAGTTTTCTTTTGCCTTATCCAACTTTAATTTATTACGTTGAATAGGTGTTTGCTTTCACAACCAAGTTCCCGACTTTAACTCAAACACCAAAAATCGACATTTTGCAAATTTTTCGTCAATACATGCGATGAAGCACAACCACAATCGAAGCAAGGAAAATGACAGGCTGTAAGGTCGTGAATTTTTTTGTCGGTACATGCAACATGATAGTGTCTGTGATGTAGTTTTATTCATCTAATAATTACGCTAATAGGCATTTCATTCTATTTTCTTCACACTTTTGTTTAAATATAAAGTTTTCTTTTGCCTTATCCGACTTTAATTTATTATGCCGATAGGTGTTCGCTTTCATAGCCAAGCCCCGACTTCGACTTGAACACAAAAATCAACTGATTGCAAATTTTCGTTAGTACATGCGACAAAGCACAACCACAATCAAAGCAAGGAAAATGACACCTCTCGTAAGGTTGCGAAAAAAATTTGTTGGTACATGCGACATGGCAAGTCTGTGATGTAGTGTCATTCATCTAATAATTACACCGAGAGGCATTTCATTCTATTTTCTTCACACTTTTGTTTAACTATAAAGTTTTCTTTTCCTTATCCAAATTTATTTTATTACGCTAATAGGTGTTCGCTTTCATAGCGAAGACCCAAACTTCGACTTGAACACAAAAATCGACAGATTGCAAAATTTTTCGTCAAGACATACAACATGGCAGTTTGTAAGGCCACGTTAGATGGTAAGTCCGAAGGCCACGTCAAATTTCCCCAAATGCTCACACAATCTCCTTTAAACCTTAGCGGAAGCTATTCCCATATCATCACAAGTCGAGTTCATTACATTTTGTTTCCCGATAGGCATTCCCTTTCACAAATGAATCCCTTTTGGTTAAAAAATAACGAGGAGGAACGATGCGGTTAAATCATTTTTGAAGATTATTGTGCGAACGAAGTCCGGTTCGGCATGGGAAGACAAGTAAAAACTTGAATTTAGCCGCAAATTCGGAAAAGCGGAAGCGAAATTCTTCAAGGTAGGTTTATTTTCTTATTTTTAACAATGTTTTGGATAATAATATTTTTTTATTTGGTCGTTAGTTATTTTTAACAATGTTTTGAAAAATAATAAATTCATTTATGTGATTATTTATTTATAATGAAGTTCTTTGATTCATAAAGGAGTTTAACTGTTCACATATTTCATTTCATTATGAAACTATAGCTTGCACCTATTTACAACAATCTACAATAACCAATCAATTTAATTTAACATTTTTGAAGTTTTTAAATTTGAAATCATCGATCAATATGGTATTATATTTTATTTTATTTTTTGTTTGAGGTTCAGTATCGCCCCGTCGGCATGTGCTTTCATGCCCATCCCTCTTCTCGCTCCTTGTCAACTAGCACTTGAAAACAATTTAATGTGTAAATTTAGCAGTGATTAGATAGTTGCAGCGAGTTTGAAGTTCTACCCTCACATGATTAAATAATCGGACATTATGAGAATTGCTACCAAATAGAGCTCTCGCTAATAACCTTCCCAAAACCAATGTCATTATGGGTTAAATCGACCCTACACGCAGAGATAAATTTGTACCAGGGGTTGAATTTGACGTCATTTTATACGTTTTTCATTATTTTCTATTGCACTCTTTTTAACAAAAGATGGCCACCATTTTGGCTTAAATTCAAATCAAAATGGTGCTACTTTCAAGGTTCAAAGATTTATTTAGAGGCGGGAGCGCGATGAGTTTCTAACAGTGTAAGTTTATGACGGTGCATTTGTGTCAGTGTGGTTAACGCCTCTAGATCTCAAATGGAGCATGACTACAACCGAAGCAAGGAAAATGATAGGTCTGTAAGGCCACATGGGATGTCTCCCCTCCATGCTCTACTTTGGGTTTTGAAAAGCGCTTAACCCGATTGGTGGGTTTTTTGACATGGGTCTATTTCCTGCTCGACTTTTACTTTGTTGTTATAGTCTCATTACCCTATTTAATGTAAAAAAAATTGTAAAGCAAAGCCCGTGATGATCGAAAGGAAAAGAATACTTGTTGGTGGAGATTAGTTTTAATTAAGATGTTTCTAATAGTTATATATATGAAATTATTTTAGACTGCAATACATGTAGTTAATCGAAAAAATAATCGGAAAACAAACTTATATCTTGAATAATATAACATTTACATTACATTATTAAATTTTCATTGTATTTTTTAATTTCACATATTTTTAAAATTAAGATCAAATATATAAAATATTAGATCGGAAGTTTCCGAACTTTTTCAAACATTCTTGAATTTAAATTTTTTTATCCCTTTCAAATAGATCTGGATTTTTGGACTTGGTAACTATGCTTTTGATGTGCAATAGGGTGGCATGATCATGCACATTGCAATTATTTTGGCCTAACTTTGAAAGCAATCAATATGTCATCATAAGTTTTGGATCTTTGAGATCTAGATGATTGTATGTTATTATTTGTCTAAAATATTTCAAAGAATGGACCTAATTATATTGTCCTATTGTAGATGTTGAAATGTACCCCCCAAAGATTTGAAGAAACTAAAATAAAAATTCTTGCTTTGGTGTTCTCCATTAAGAAAATTTTGTTTCTATTGTTCTTCATATGGTATTGCCTTTAGTTGTACCTCCATATCCTTGTGTTTTGTGTGAAACAAAAAAATTACACCAACAATCTTGCCACCACATGTGTTGGCAACAACATCCACAAAATCCACCTTGTATTAAGCCTTGATGGTTTATTTTGTCTTGTTATGAACTCTCGTTTTAGCACAATTGTTACGATGTTAGTGCATGCCCAAAAAGGGTTGGATAGGATCGTGTTCAATTTCAAACAAGTGAGCCCCTAACATAACAACATGAAAGAGAGACGCTATCTCATAAGACAGTTGCAGGACGTCAAACAAATCCATGAGATGTTGTGAATGGCCTCACCAACATTCCTACCGATAAGCATAGCCCTTTGTAAAATGCACAAACCTCGTAGAGGGGACAACATAGTTTCAGAAGTGTTATCTCATTCCAAACCTACGCTCTACATGAGCCAATGAGGGGCTAAAACGACCCTTGTTTAAGGGGGCAAGCCTTGAGCCACTAATTGTGTTGTCCATATTCTCTACGACCTCGAAAGGCTAAAACGAGTCCCCTTCACCACCGCTTACAGATAGGAAGCTTCATCATGTTTGAGTCTCTCATGTTTATTCCCGACTCATCACGCCCTCTACCTCATCCTCGTCATTTGGATTATCTTCTTCGTTAAAGGATAAAAAAATTAAAAAAATGTCACTTTTCCCTTCGATTTGTTGATGTCCATGACCTTGAGTCAGTGTTTTTATACAATGAGATCTCCAAATTCGACTACTCCTCCATCTCGCTAGCCAACATTCCTGCTACAAATCATAACCAAAATCCCAACCATTGGAATGCAAGAGAGTAATCTAACAATATCCTATTTCAATACTTGCTTCTCTCTTTCTCGAATTTAGTAGTTTGTGTTCCCTCCTTTTCAAAATACTACTTCAGTCTGCTTCCTCCCATATATCCACTCCACTACACTAGATGGTGTATTTCCATCTCTCGCCTACTTTCATATCCTCTTCTACAAATGGGACGATTGCTTTTTTACGACTATCAACATTTCTATTACACCCTTTTGGTGCAATTGATAGTTATTATTGTTGCTCTAATTTGCAGTGTATATGTTGGTCGTTGAATTTGATGTGCCATACCATATGTTCTTATTAGCCCAAGTAAAAACACCATCCTAATCCCTCCATGCAAAAAAAGCTTGCTCTTGAGTAGCAAAGCATTGTCGATCTAAGCATCTTCTATAAGAGGGTTCAAAACCCAAGCGAGGATCAAGAGGGACGACGTGCACATCAGCCAGACGTGCGAATGAAAGTGTGAAGAGATCTTGAGAGGAGCGAGCATCAACCGAATGTGCATGCAAAGATTCGAAAAACGGGCAAAACCTCGTTACAATCCACAAACTCTCCTCTATCTCATAGATCCAAAGGGGTGTACATATAGAGGTCTTTGAGTAACCCCTAATGCTGCAGTCATGACAACTCGATTTGGAGAGGGGGAGTTACTTTCCTAGAATAGAAGTGTAACTCCCAATGACGCATATGACGCATTGAGCGTAAGAGAATCTCATAATGACCCCTAAATGACATGTGGACCTACGATCTCACCTAAGTGAGATGACTCACCTAATGATGTGGAAAATAATACACACCAACACCCCCCCTTCATCAGAATTAGGATGAGGCGGTGAGTCAGAAACGAGAAATGGGTCCCGACATAAAGCTTGATGAGGTACCCATGCACAAGAAAAAGGTCCCAAGCAATGGAGGAAAACCCAGTGGGAAAAACATCCACCACAAGAGAACAAAACACACTCTCTAATCTAAGAAAGATGTCAAATATGGGTCCCGGCCATAGACGAGCCTGAAAAGGTACCCATGTACAAAGAGGCAATCTCTTGAGAGGAATGAGAAGATGCCATGGACGGATTTGAACTCTGCAGCTCTAGGAAGTCTCCCAGAAGAACTGTCGATGACGAGATCCTCTACCTCTGGATCAAGAAGAGCCACCCGCAATGAATCGTGTGCCTTCCCTTAGGAAGGACAAAATGACGTGCTCAAGTCCGCCACCCACTCCACAAAGGAAATCAAGGCAATGACATGAATAACTCGAGTCCGGGCACGGAAGTGTGACATTGGTCTAGCGAGTGAGTGCCAAGGAACCGAAGGTAATGCCACGTGCGTAGAACTGTCAGAGTGAAAAAGAGGAACACCCGCAGAAAGGATGTCCAAGTGATGTGAAGGGAACAAAACATCCTCCACAACAAAAAAGGGATCCACAACTAAGGGTGGATCAATGAAGGTCTCTAGAAATGTGGAAGTGACATGATTCCCGAAAGGGGCACTCCCAACAACAAAGATGATGAACTCTTGCAAACACTGTAGATGGATGAGGGACCTATAGTGCATCACAAGTGTACTCTGCGAAAAGACGACTAAGGTCAAGTATACTCGTCCCAATGAGGGGGCTCAACAAACAGAAGAGCGATGTCAGATAGGTATGAGTCATCCAATGAAGGTAGAGGAGTGAAGTGGGCCTCGCACACTAGAAGTGGAAAGGAGGCTGGTGTAATGACGGTATGAGACTGAGAAGGAGACTGCTCGATATCTGATGAGATGGGAGGGGTGACAACAATGTCTGGAATAGTGAGAGAAAGAGGAGAGAAGTCCTCTCGTAATGCTCTTTGCATCGAATCCCAGGTGTGCAATCCTCGTCATGAAGTAGAACCAAGTGAGTCTATGTTACTGGAACTCCATCACACAAAGAAATGGAGGAGACGCAATCAATCAAGCAACAACAACGACCGCAGTATGTGAAGGGTCTCCATAGAGGGATCAAGAATGGTCCAGACACGGTGAGGTGGATCTCAGTCTACCACATGAAACCGAGAGAGATGCGGAGACATGCATCATCATGTGACCAAAGATGATGGTCAGTAGTGTTGAGGAATTCCTCTAGATGACGATGATCGCGGGTGTAGGAACTCGCCCAAGAAAGAAGGGTAAAAGACCCTCATGGGCGAAGTAATGTTCCATGGAAGCACGCTGTGAATAGTCCCCTCTCCCGGTGAGAAGTGGCGAAGGGGTCAAAGCGATCCTACGACGATCAAGTCTGGAAAGAGCACTCTCCATGATGTGGAATCAAAAGTTAAGGTGCACAAAAGCAAGACGTCGAACTTGGCCGATAATGCATCTGCGTGTGAAAACCCAAGAGTACTAGTCAACCCCCCCAAAATGCGGCACTTTATAAAGTAGTGCATTTACAAAAATGACAATGCCATCACGTAAAGTGTGAGAAATCATGCAACTTTGACCAAGGAAGCGCTAAAAAATGAGCTGCGAGTCAAAAGTTATGGCATTATTATGATTCCCGCAACTGATGGAAAAAGCCAATAGGCCTGCAAACGGATTAAAAAAGTGCTAAAAACGAGTGTAAAGGGTATCGTGTGACTACTCGTTGGAAATGGCATCAAATTTCAGGCATGGTTTGTTTTGCTTGCGAGGGGGGATTAGCCTCCTGCCAACCCCGGACCTCGCCCTCCGTCTTCGACACGCGAATGAAGGACAATATACAAGCAAAAAAGAAGCCCAAAATTATTACAATGCCATGTAGGAATGTTTTGCCTCAAAACATTAAAAAAGGGGGATTGTTTTACATACAAACAATTCTAAAAGGGTATGGATGGATCGAGTTGGTTTACACGAGAGAGCTCACTGGACCAAGATGTTGGGTGCACCAAACTAGAGTTAACACCGAGTTTTTAGTCAATGATGCAAGCTAGGTCAATGTTGGAGTTGAGTAATCACAATCGCAATGCAGAGCCACGTGCTTGAGCCGTTAAATGCAGCGAATGAGCAACGTGCACAATGATGTTGTGGGTGTAAACGGGTCCGTGGCATGTCAATGTGTGAAGACGTGTTTAGAAAATGTCCATGTTAAACCCTTGTGCAAAGGTCTAAAACGGTCCAACAGGATACGTGGTGGCCACGCTATAGAGACTTCATAGAGCTCTCTACGTGCTTAACCACGAATCGGAGGGACATAGCATAGTTTTAATGGTAGAGCCTGATGAAACCGTTGATAGGGATAAGATTCCCAAGTTCTTTTATACCAAATAATTGAACTCATTGCAGAGCGTGGCGGTGCAAAGATCATGTGAACATGGCAAGGATGGATGGGCACTCCAAACCAGCCCGAGCACACACAAATCACAGACCAACGTGAGTCAAAGACCATCACAAAACACGAGCACAAGGCGAGCGACCAACCAATGTAAGGCATAGCGAAACGAGCTAGCACGAGCTAATGGCAAATCCAAACCACAGCCAATCACAAATGCAGCCATGCTAGAGACAACAAGGCCAAGCAAAATTGAATGCAAATGAGTGAATACCTGCGGTAGATCCATGCAACGATCCAACAACTAACCAGGGAGCACAACCAAGAGGTAAACAAGCTTTAATTCAAGCACGAGTGCATGAGCCGATGAATGCAACCATTGTTAGAAGTAATGAAGCCAAGGTAACATGAGACAACAATAATGTCAGAGCCAAAATACGTGGCACTAGTCGATCATTCCAAGGCAAGACAACTCCAAAAAGCTCGGAAAACGAGGCGAGCTATTCGATGAGCTCGAAAATCTGGTTACCTAATGCAGTCGGCCAAATAGAGACCCGAGCAAGAGTTACGCCGAGTTGAAGACCAAACACGAGCACAAAATGATCGGTGCATGACCCAGGCGCGAGAATGTCCCACACAACAAACGGTTGAGTCGTTGCAGAGGTGGTTTAATAACCCGAATCGGTGAGCCTGCAAGAGCTGAATCTAAACACAACATGAACCATTATAACACCTCAAAACTCCTCCAGAATACACGTGCAAGGTAGAAAACCCATGAACACGAACCAACACTTGAAAAAAATCAAATAGAGGTATAAAACCCCAAAATCAATGCAAATAGAGCACGATCGGAATATCCATTACGACACACGCAATGAGAACTAGATATCACGTTGGAAGTCGGAAAACGCACAAAAACGCCGAAGAGTGCACGGATCCACAAGATCTACTCTAATACCATGTAAGAGGGTTCAAAAACCACAAGCGAGGATCAAGAGCGACGACGTGCACATCAACGGACGTGCGAACGACAACATAAAGAGATCTCATGAGGAGCGAGCATCAACCGAATGTGCATGCGAAAGATTCGACAAACGGCGTAACCTCGTTACAATCCACAAACTCTACTCTATCTCATAGATCCAAAGGGGTGTACATATAGGAGGCGCTGAGTAACCCCCAATGCTACAATCATGACAACTTGAGTGGAGAGGGGGAGTTACATTCCCATAATAGAAGTGTAACTCCCAATGACGCATATGACAATTGTGCCACACCGACACGTAAGAGAATCTCATAATGACCCCTAAATGACTCGTGGACCTACGATCGACATAAATGAGATGACTCACCTAATGATGTGGAAAATAATACACACCAACATCTTCCACACTTCCAAAATGTTTGTATCACGAGCTCCATAGAAGTCCTTTTTTGGTTGAAATTCACAATCTATGCATCTAGTCATTGCATGCCTCCCATATTCCATGTTGTGTAACAAAGAGTTTCATGATATTGTAAATGGGAGTTTTAAGGTATGGAGTTGGATTCTTGAAATCACATTCACAGGTTGTCATTTTTGAAACATTTATGTGGGAACAATTGTGTCCCATCCAATTACATGGTAAAAGAAAGTGAAGAGAACACATTCTTCAAAAATAAGATAGTTTCCCTCAGGAGAAATGGCTTGGTTGTAAATTTGCGGTGATAAAGAAGTACAAGATTCCTTAGAATGAACTTACTCAAATGCATTACAAGAATGATTGATTGTGAGCTCTGCAAATTAAGCTTCATTACATTGTTGTTGGGTGGATTAGTTCCTCAAAATCAACTTGCTTACTCTTAAAGTTGTGATGTGGAGAATTTTTTCCTAACACAAGTAAGAAGCAATCAACAACCAAATTGTGCACCATCAGATTTTTACTTGGACAAAGATACGGTTATTGGAGACTTAAGTTGTCAAATGAAAGGTATCATGCGATTTCATGAAGATGTTGATGTTTATACCGTTATTTTCTAGCAAATATACGTGAAATGTATGATGGAAATGCCAAAGGGGGTCTATTGAGGAACTCAAAGTGGAGGGAGAGAAAAAATGGGTGAGAAAGAGGGGTGAAAAGAAGGGGTTCGAGGGTAGAGAAGTGCAAAGGTGGGAAAGTGGAATGGAGATAGAATGCAAAACTCAACCCTCCAACAACTACATGACATTTCTGCCAATCATTTGAAAGAGAAAAGGTGTGTCGTGCAAAATGATGAGTTAATTGTTAGTGGAAATATCTTAGCATGTAAGGAGTGTTAGAATAATAATACCTAATAAATGAGCCCCTCTAGGGAATGGACATGAAAAAAAGGAAAATTTTATACATCGATCAAGCTTTGTTATTGTGTAATTTTACTTTCTTATGGCATCAAGTTTTTTTATTGCACGACATTTAATTTGCTAGATAAGGTGAAGACGTGTTTGGAAAGTCATATATAAAAAGGTGGGAATTAAAACCATGCTTGTCTTGCACCTATTCCATAGCTCAAATTGTTTCCACCAAAAGAATATGTACTATATGTGCACCACTCTAACCTCTCAATCTCGTTTACATTATTCACATGTATGCTTAAAGTGGCCAAAATAAAAAATGTGAAATTCCAATTGTCTCAATCGAGCTTATTCAATCGAGACAATTTTTCCCAAAGGACATTAACCCCACAAATAAGGAACTTGAAATCAGGGTAATTCTTGTGTCAACATTTGAGAACCTGTTGTATGGAGCGCAGGGAAAGATGGTGACATGGATTTCATTCTAGAGGGGTTGCTCATTTCGCATGACATGGATGAAGTTTTAGAGCGGTCTCTTATTTGGTGCCTTAAACTTGTCCATCAGTTCTACAAATGCGACATCGAGAGGGAAACATAGAAAACGTAGGCATTAAGAGACAAACCTAACTTAGAAATTAAATCTTTGAAGGACCCAAGGTCGAATGTCGCCACTTGTTTGCAACCTAGCATAATCAACACCCTAGACTCACAAAATCAAATCAAATAAATTTACACACATCTAAGCAAAAGGTGGAGAAAATATAAATGACAAATTAAATCTTACGAAATGCATCAAAATTACTCTGAAATAAAATTCAAACAAACCTTCCAATCCAAATGAAACTAAAATAAAGTTTGAATCCAAATCAAATTAATTGAAGGGACGATAGTGCGGGTAACATTTTCTTAGTAGAACATTATGATTAAAGAGCTACGAGGAATGAAAATGGAGAGAGATTTCAGAGCTCTTTAAATCACTAAAAAGAAGTTATAGTGCATCGCCCCATGGGGCCAATTTCTTTGCATTCTGAGACCTCCCCAGAAAAACCATGGTTAAAACCGTGGTTAATTATAAAAGAAAGATTATGCGAGTAAGGAAATAAATTAGATGTTTTTAAATCAAAAGATGGATATGTACATATTTTAGGTGGATTGGCATGTGGAGAGGAAAATAAAGGAAAGATGGCGTGGAAGGAAATAGTTAATGAGTGCAATTTGCACTTAAAGGGGACAAACTAAAAAATGGGGAAAATCCAATAGGTTCCAAGTTTGAAACCCAAATGAAATGTTTGTTTCTTGGAGCACTTTGTAGCCCCCTTTACAATTCTAAGCTCAAGTAAGTGCAAGGAAACAAACAATGTGCAAAAAAATTGATAATTGAGTTCACATTATTCACATGAGTGTAATTTGTGCTTAAAGGTGCCAAAATAAAATATGGAAAAAATTGAATAGGTTCAATGTTCAAACCCAAATGAAATGCTTGCTTCTTGGAGCTTGAGTAGCTGCGGGAAATACGTGATGTGCAAGCAATCATTGATAATTACATGTTATGTGTGTTCCACTTTATCGTCTTGATATCGTTCACATTATTCACATAACTACAATTGTACTTAAAGGGGTCAAAATAAAAAATGGGAAAAGCCAATATGTTGCAGGGTCAAAAATCATAAATGATGTAAAGGTTTTCAATTTGATAGTGTTTGATTTGTTAGATAAGACAAAGACATCAATGGAAAGTTGGAAATAAAAAAGTGAAAATTAAATACTTGCATGTATTACACCTTTTCCATGACTCAAATTGTAACACCCAAGTAATATCTAATATTTGTGTTCCACTTTATCAACTTGATCTCACTCACATTATTGAGTGTAGTTTTCCCTTAAAGAGGCCAAAATAAATAATGGGGAAGATCTATTAGGTTCCATGTTCGAAACCCAATCCAAACAAGTGTTTTTTTTTTTCAAAATAGTGAAGTGTGTCTAATTTTATTCCATTTTGAAGTTTGAACCATCTAAATTGCATACTATGTCTTTGTTTAAATTTGGATGGCCCAAACCCCTATGAAAGGGGGAGCCGAGTCGTGGGTGCCTATCTATCTATATGGGTGGGAGTAGAGGTATTCAGTGAGGTATTTTCATAATTTGAATTGCTTACAATGTATAGAGGGTGGGAGACATGTCGAAGGAATTTAAGAAAATCAAAGCACAAATGGAAGAAGATGAGCAACTGGCGTCGCTCATGAGAGGCTTACGTAGAGAGAACCTTTCTAGCTCACTATTTGTTGCAGATGATGTCTAGCTTCTCATGTGAATAATGTGAGCGAGATTTAGACGATAAAGTGGAACACAAATAATATATATTATTTGGATCTTACAATTTGAGTTGTGGAAAAGATGTTATACATGCAAGTATTTAATTTTCATTATTTCATTTCCATCTTTCCATTGAAGTCTTCCTCTTCTTTAACAAATTAAATGTCGTCCATTCAAAAATATTGACAACATAAAAAAACTAAAATTAAAAAATAGCAGAGCTCGACCAACAACTAAAAATCTACTTGTCACTCATATGATTAATCATTAGAGGGGCTCAATTATCAATGATTGTTCATGCATCACCCACTTTCCTACAATTACTCTTGTATTTAATCGAGCTTAAAACTAAAAAATGGGGCTACAAAGTGCTACATGAAGAAAACAATGTGGTCGAGTTTTGACCTTGAAACATATTGAATTTTCCCCATTTTTATTTCAGCCACTTTAAGCTCATAAAACACTCGCGTGAATAATGGACTCTCAATCTAAAACATTCACTCACTAGACATGTATGGTCAACCCCTGGAGGGACTTAACTATAGACGATTGCTCACACATCAATTGTTCTCCTACTCTTCCTCAAGCTTAGAATTATAAAGGGGGACTAAAAAGTGCTCCACAAAGAAAGTATTTTGGTTGGGTTTCAAACATGGAACCTATTAGAGCTCAAAATTGCACCCTGACTTGAGTCATAAACAACCCAAGATTTTGAGGCAACATGGAACTGACTCCAAATTGTGGGACCTTGCCCGCTTGAGATAGACCTTTGAAGAAGGTCGGTTCCTCTACCTATTTCTACTACTAAACTACTCATAGAAGGGAAATGCAACTACGTATCACTACTTTATGATTCTAAGGACCAAGGTAAGAGGTAGATGCATGAAAGGGAAACATATGCTAAGGGGAGGTGATAACACCATAAGGAGGGGGATGAACACAATTGGTTGAGTGAAAATGAAGGAAAATGCGCGCAGGAGGAGGGAAGACAACCATGACATAGATTGAACACGTTCACACAATCGTTTCCATGGAGCACAACAGAAAAGAAACCTGCAAGGGACATAAGATAAAGCACAACAAACAAACAATGCAAGGAAAGGCAAGAAGATGCAATAAAATGCAAACAAGGGAAGAGATAACCACAAAATTAGATTTTATTACTTCTAAGAAATGCACGATCATTATAATGGAAGTATGATGCGGGTATCCACATGTAGTGAAATAGATTTGAGGCTCTGTAACTCAAAATGCAAAGGCACTACTCTGAATAATACTCTTGCACACCAAAAGAGTCCAACCTTTTCCAATGAGCATTGCTCTTTAATTTATAGAAGAATGAGATAAGAAGAGGAGAAAGAGAGGGAAAATCGGATTCAAACTTCCAACCACCAACAACCAACATTGAATGCCCACAAATCCACCTACAAATCTTGTCATATGTGCCTCCCCATGTCTATTTTTCTTGTAGAAGAAGGAAAGAGGGAAAATCGGATCAAATATGGGTGGTTGGGTCGACTGGACATGTGCATTAATGGCTGATATGTTTCCCTATTTTCCACCTACCAAATCCTACCAAAATCTAATTTTAAATGACACGGAGTGTAGCCTTTGTCAACATCTCTTCAACAAGACCAAGAGCACTCGATCCGAGCCACAGTAGCAAAATTTTGACATTTTGAAGTCTAGAGTGCAAGCTAAACATCACAAGACACGTGGTGCGCTCTTATTGATCCATGGATTGGTATTGTCTAGTCTTTTGTGGTTTACACGTATCGTGTGCTCATTTGATGGAGAGATTCAGTGTGCAACTGACATGTTTTGATAGGTTGTGTGTTGCACACTTCATATGACAAGTTGACATGTGGCTTACTTTGACTAACGCGGAGGGTTGCGCTGCACGCACGTGCGCAAGAGCAAGGGCCGCGAGAGGGAAGAATATAGAGATTTGCAAGTGCACGTGTTAGGAGTGGAAGAAAAGTGCATATCTGCAAAGGTATGCAAGTATGCAAGCGGGTGTGGGCACTTGATCAAATGAGCTCACAACGACGAGGAAGAAACGCTTGCGAGAGAAAACATGAGTGCATAGGAAAGGTGAGGACAAAGGTATGATGTGCAAGGAAAGAATGTGGAAGGGGAATGAGTGCACGCAAGTGGAGTGCGCGGGGAAAGCATACCAAGGACTTAGGCGAAAGGAAGGAAAGTCAATAGGTGCGCGTGAAAGGGTGTGTAATTGTTGGAATGAAAGCGAGTGTGAAAGGAGTGTGTGCAGAGGGAAAATGGAAGGAGATAGAGGAATAACAAAGAAAGGTGGAAGTGTGCGGAAGGAAGTAGGTATAAGGAAAAACACAAGGAAGAAGCGGGAAGGGCGTGCACAAAGAAATGCAGCCATGCCAATGTGTTAAAGCATAAAACCAAGAGCGTTATCAACCTATACACTTGATGTTAGAGCCAAGATGGAACTGCAAGCTATCTAAATAACTAGGGTGGTTATTTTGGACAACATAACCTATTAGATTTCCCCCTTTTTTAGTTTGTCCCCTTCGGGTGTAAATTGCACTCAAGTGAATAATGTGAGCAAGATAGAGATGAGACAGGTGGAACAAAATGCAGTTCTCATCCTCTTCCTATTTTTTCGCCTCTTCTCGAATTTTAATTCTTCACATTACATCCCTTTGGCGTTTCCATTGTTCATTTCACGTACGATTGTTAGTTTATATCATTTGAGTCTAAATGCAATCCAAGAGCATGGAAGACGACACTACTTATTAATTCCATGTTATCTTTATCCTACCATGAAAGTCGAATAGAGTAGTTGGATTGCTTTGAAAATATGGAAATTCTATATTATTAAATTTGAACCCATGACAAAACATGAAAGTGGTATTATTTTTTTTATCGATAAGATAATTAAAAAAGATTTGATAACATTTAAAATAGACAACCATTTCAATCTTGGTCAAAACACTTTTTTCTTTTAATGGCGATCTAAAAATAGTAAAGGGTTGGTTGGTGGGCAATCTTTATTACAACCACAATGATAGGAATGGTAAACATAAATGATGACAAGAATGGTCCCTCTGATAGAGATATTTTACTGGATCTTTATAACCGAATGAAATATAATCAAATGAAATATAATCCCAATCTCCAAAACCTTGGACACCAATTTGTGCCTCTTGCACAAACAAATCCTCCCCTAATTCCTCTAAACTCACCAAAGATGGCAACAAAAATTTTTTCCATCTTCCTCGACAGATGTCTTTGCCATTAATGAACTTCCCCGATCTCCATCTCCGCATGACAACAACTCATAGGAAAAACCATTAGCTTTCCCAATCTCCACATCTCTGCCTTTAAATTCGCAGCGAATGATTTGTCTGATTTGAGTTGTATATAAGAATCTACTTCACCATGTTTAGAAGCAAGAATATCAACCATGAGAGTACCCAGAGCGCCCGCCATGGCCACAACTCCCGCAAAGGTGAAATCTTCCCAAGGGTTGGTCGGTAGGCAATCACTTGACATAGCGTGAATGCCTTTGGTAAAACATGCACAAATTCGGTGGAGAGAATGACCCCCGTTGCGAAGCATTTCACCAATGACAACAAATTTTCTTTAAATTTGAGAGCCTTGGAAACTTGACAGAATGGGGAAAAAAATGTGTCATACTAATCGAATTGTCGGAATACGTGTGGCGATGTGGAATTGAAGGATTTGTAGACCACGTAGACGTTTAAGATTAATTTTGTACGTCAACGACCAAAGAAATTGCGTTGTTGATATGTTTGTTACATGTGTCAGAGCGGGAGGTAGTTTCTACTACAAGAAAATGCCTTCGACATCAATTATCAATCACATTCTAACTTGTACTATTGTACTATAAGGAGCTCTAATTTGCAATCTAGCATGCATGTACATATTGACAATATATCAAGTAAGGTGATTTAAAAATTATGAATTTCTAAATGTATCATAGGTCTTCTCTAGAAATCATTTTTCTTAAATTTGGAATTTGGAAGCTTTAGAACTCTAAAGCATTTTACAGTTTGGGGTAGCCAAATCATATATCGTAGACTACTGTGTAAACTTAGACCATGACACATTGATTTGTGAATAATCTGATCCCTTTTATAATTTTGAAAATGCTTCAACAATTAAGATTGCAATATTTGATGCTTTTGGAATTTATTTGTTATTATGTTCATGCATATTGTGAAAATTTTAAGATTGCCATTATTATCTAGACGTGAAGTGCATAAATCATGGGTGTATTATAGTCAATGAAGTCCATAAATATTCATGAATCGCTGCTTAGAACTTGTCATGGCAATACAAGAAAGCAATAGATTTATTTACACTTTGTTCAAGTTCCTCTTCAAATCGTCGAGTGAAGGAAAGTAGATATTCAAGATCACACATAAACAAAAAGTTTGCACCTTTTTGAAGAGATAAGAAATATTTGAAACAAGAAGTTATGCCTTGTGATCAATCCCAAACTTGTGTTTAGGGTTTCAAGATTTTGAATCAAGAATACCAAACTCTAGGCAAGTTACAAAATTCTTGATGTAGTTATTGAAGGCACATGGACATGTTGAATGCAAGGCTTCATGTTGAGTGTTATCTTGATAATTATGTCAAGAGGTTATTCAATGGTAGCCAAGAATTGTAATGGTGTTAGTCATTCACTTTTATTCCTTACACTAAATTTGATGTCCATTTGACCATCACATGGCAATTCATCCTAAATTTGATGTCGATTTGATTGTCACTTAATGTTTTTTTTTGCTTTTTTAGAGAAGTCGATCAAAATATTGTTATATCTTGGCCATATGGTAATGTTTGGTCCCATAGTCCAATTAAAGGTTAGGAGCGCCCTTAAGCAATAATTAGAGTGGAAGCCCTTCTCACATTTTCGATTAATAATTTTTTCCTATCAAGTAAATAAATTAAGTTATGCACAATCTTGTATTTTAAATTTGTATTAGGTTCATAATAAATCACAAAGTTAGAGAAACTACTATATATCCTATACATTTTTCATAGAATGACGAGAAATATTCTATGGATGGATTAATCGAATATTCTATGGATGGAAAAAATTAATTGTAGGAGGTGCTTAGAATGCAAAAATATAATTATTTATACAAGGCTACTTGCAAGTCCAATTTACCAATATCAAGTAGGTGATGGGACTCAAACCTAAACAAAGTACCATTTTTTCTTAAGGAAATAAAAATGCTTATGTAGCTCCCATGATTTTGTGAAGAGTGGTATTTGAACCAGACCTAGTGATTCCTCCATAAAAAATAATAGACATTTCCCCAAAATTAGGAATAGAAAATTAAACTTTTTCCTTCAATTATACCCAACTAGATATCAACTACACTAGTCACATCATCAATAATACATCAACCTTTTCCTTAAAAAATTACACAATTATATAATGGGAGCTACATCATTGAATTGGTAACAATACCAACAAAATCATATGAGCTCATAAATATGTCATATTTGTTTTTACTTGCAAAAATATTATAATACCTTTTTATGTGTATGTATGAAATTTATGTTACTATATAATAATATCAAATGTGTCAATTAATATTAATTTTTTAGGTAAATTACTTTAATGCTAAGTTCTACAAATAACCAAAGAATAAGGAAATTTTTTTGGATAGGGGCACCCCCTAACTATTGGTGCCCTAGGAAAATACCTAGTTTGCCTAGGGCTTAATCCCCTTGTTTGGGCCTACAAAGAAGTGGGAAATTGGTGGAGAATGTAATAAATTTACTAATCAATATGGTATGTGAAAAATCTAAGATAAGAACCTTGAAATTGATAACTAATAGTGTACTTGGATAAATATATTTAATATATTGGATTTATCTTTTGTTATTTGGTATCCATAATATACTAACATACATATTTTAAATTCAACAATTTAAAATACACAAGTGTAAATCCAAACCAAGTGTAAATCCAATACGAGAAGTCGAAGGATCAAGTCAAGCTCGGTGAGAGTACAATCTTGAATGCTAGCATGAAGTCAAGAGAAGCACAAGGGGGTGAGGCATTATTTTATAGGGGTTTGAGAAGGAGAACAAATCAGAAAAGATTTAACAAAAGGTGTATTCCAAAATGGAAGGAGGAATGTGGGACCCTTCAATGGGACCTCCTATCCTAAATGATAAACTCTCTAAACTCATTTAAGAGAGATCCTTGATAATGACCGCTTAGTCTGGTGGAAGACAATGACATGTATTAGTCGTGGACATTTAAATAAGAAAGACTCTTTCTATTTCTAGCGTGGTTTTGGCCAAACACGCATTGTTATGCACTCTCTTATACTTTCCACACACCATGTGTATTTTAAATTTCAAAGCTTAATGAACTCTGCGGAGGGGTGCATTTATCCTTTGACTTAAGTCAGGCATTTAGCATCCAATGAGTAGATAACATGTGGACTACGATAGTGTAAGTTGGTGGAGTAGCAAGTCTTGTCACCTGTGACTTGTTTTCCTTCAAAACAATGGATGCAATCCTATCGTTTCACTAGATGGTCATAACACATAACTATGAGAAGAATTGGTGGGGCCCAAGAGAGCCAAGGGCACATGGACAACATGGATTTGGCCATACAACAATGACCAAAGAAGCCAAAGTCGTCCAAAATCTATGCCTTGTTAAAAAAATTCGCATCAGTGTAGTTTGGAAAAATGGCTATCAACATAATTACTTTGTTAATATTACAAATTCAACAATTGGTATCGTATATATATATTGTTTGTGAATAATTTGTAATCGATGTATCTTTTTTGTGTATATGAGTGATAGTGTTTGCTTTTACAATCTACATTTTGTCAATGTAATGAAGGATTTGTGAATTGTGGGTTTGTTATATTATTCTACGACGAGTGGGAGGTTATGGAACAAAAGATTGGCATTGTAGGTATTTCCACCCATAACACTGACAACTATATTTACAAATCCATCTTTTGTTAAGCTTCGATGGTTGCCTATGTCCTGCTCGAAACTCCCATTCTCGCCTAGTGGGAGTATAGTGGCACAAGTCTGAAAAATCTAGATGAAATTACGTAACAAAACAACAAGAAGTGGAGATACTATCTTACAATGAAGTTGGAGGACCTCAAACAAATCCATGAGATGTTTTGAATGAGCTCACCAACATGCCCACTACATGCCCATTGGAAAGTGTAATTGTTTCACACAATGCACATGCCTAGTAGAGGAGGCAACACAATATCAAAATGTCTAACCCAATTCCAAATTTGAGCTCTTCACATGCTATTGAGGGAGCGTGATGACCCATGCCTAAGGGTGCAATCCTTAAGCAATTGACCTTAATATCCACATTCTCTCCGGCCTCTCAAAGGCTTTATATATTCTCCTTCACCACCACATGGAGAAAGGAAGCTTGCATATATTTGAGTTTGACATGCTTTTGTCCTTGACCATCGTGCCCACCAACACAATCTCGTTGTTTAGCTTATCCTCTACATTAAGAGACAACATAACATCAACAAAATCAATCAACTTTGTCGTTGGAGTTGTGGATGTCCAGGTCCTTTAATTGGTGCTCTTATGCAGAGTATATACCATTTTTTGCTTGTGTTTACCTTTTTTGTTTGCTTTCCATGCTTACGTTATTAAAACACATAACTATGTGATTTGCACTAATCCCTAAAAGTTGCAAATCCAATAAAAAGAAGGGCTTTTCAAGTTGGTGGCTATTAAGACAAATTTAATGTTCAACAAACATTGTATTAAATAGATGATGTGGCGATGGTAAGAAAAAATGACATGTGGTCCATATATGACTTATCAGAAGAAAAAAGATGTTCATCTATGATCCCTCTAATAGATTCCCCAACCTGAAAATTCTCCTCTTAATCCCCTTCTTCATCACGACTCTTCCCCATCCAATGTTTCACCTTCAATCCTTCAACTTCTTCAATGCCTCCTTGTGGAGCCGAACATGTTTGCTTTCCATGAAATCCTTTGTTGAGTAAGCTTAGGACATCATAAACCATCATTTTCTTAAATTGAAAAAAATACCCAAATGAAGGAAATTTTATATTTATTTTCTTCAAAGACTCTTGGGTGTGTAGGTCAACATCAACACAATAAGACACTATGTAGAGGGTCTATTCATTGCAATATTTTGGGGACGAGAGATGATGCTTGAACTTGCACAACAAAAGAGCTTAAGAATAATGTTGGACTGCATTAATTAGCCATATGGAGGGTCCCTCAATCACCGCCATTAATTTGTCCATCAATTATAGGGTGCTAACAACAAGCCCTTACACAACTAAAAGAAACAATTTTTTTGAGAAAATATAGAACTAATGGACTTTGCTCTTTTTTTATGGTGTCAAGGTTTGGATGAAGACATTAATGGAAAGTTAGAAAAATGTGGAAATTAAATGCGGCATGTCCCACACCTATTCCATAGCTTGAATTGTTCCTACCCAAATAATATCCGTTGAATTAGTTACTCGAGGTGGCATGGATAAAGATGGCCCCCTGGTGCTCCATTGGTGGCATGGAAAAAGACGGAATAATTCTCCCCTCAAAAAACACTTTAATGGCCCCGTCTTATACTTGGATTTCACTCTTCCTCTGGTGGATGGTGGTTCAAATCAGTTCCACATTGTGTATGATGTGGTTCTCCTACGATTGTTCATCACCATGAAAACCAATTGCTGCAATTATCAACGACCAAAACATTTGGACTATTCATTGACTTTTGTGTGTCGATGTGATATCTTCAATCCAACTTAGCAACGCCTTTCGCGTAATTACATACAATGAAATACCTTGATAGCTAAAATTCAATCATTATATCAATATTAATTTTAGGCATAGAGAAAGGACTTCCATACTAGGTTGCTTCCCAATAAAACTTTTAACATAGAACAAAATTAGGGAGCACAAAATATTTTTCTCAAAAATCCAATATAGTTGATTCCATCTAAGCCATTGGTTAACAGAGCTATAAACACGCGACTCCCAAATTAAAATAAAACATCGAAGGCTATGGGTAGAAAAGAATTCAAGCCTCTCGACTAGAAAGCGTGGAAAATTCGGGCATTCAGACAGATTGGTCTCGAGCTCATTAGTTGTTGCTAATCAGAACCAAAAAAAAATGTATAAGAAATTACTTGCCACTCCTCAATGACGGATCTGCAAAAGGCTATGAGGAGACATCGATCATCTAAACAAAATTGAGGAGAGCATTTGTATATATATATATATATATATATAGAGAGAGAGAGAGAGAGAGAGAGAGAGAGTAAACGTCCTATATGATTAAATAGTATCCAACAATGCTCTTCTAAACAATATGATCAAAATCAACATGCCTCTAGCACCCTCTTAGAATGGTAAGACACAACTTTATCTATTGACTTATAAACATTAGATTAGTGGATTTGTAATATGTCTGTGGTTGAGTTTCCTAATTAATGAGCCAATTGAGCCAAACGAAACAATTGAACCAGAGATGATGGTTTTAAATACTAAAAGGGATTATCTTTCTCATGAATGTTTGATAACCATTAAATATTTATATTGGTAAGACCGTAATCGTTCTTAACGTTGATCTGCTAACCCAAGAATGGGCTTCCTCGTCTATGGAAATGTTATTTGTTTCAATCATACAATCTTGATTCCACAAACATGGGGCTCGTGACTTACAAGATTTTAACTAGCAATCGCGCGTGGGACCGTGCGATGGGGACATGCCAAAGGGATCGAGGGGGAAGAAATGTGCGGATGGAAGAGGGGGGAGGACAGGCGATTGAAAATTGAGAACACGATCTATGAAGAAAATAAATTGGAATGTAATGAGAATAGAGTATGAGTAAAATAAATTGATCAAAAAAATGCACAAGATGTATTTGATCAACAAATTGATTCACATAAAAGCTCACCGGCCATCTTGAAGATTCAGGGATGAAAAAGAACCCAAGTGCCAAATGCATACAAGGGATTACTCATGCACATCCATGCAACAACAGAGATAATAAACTTTCAAATTCCTCTAAAGACTGAAAAATGAGAATACACTGAAGTCACTTTCATCCCAAAGCCACATACCACAAGTTGTCAAAGGCATCCAGGTGAGGAATAGGCCTAACAGAATGTCAGCATAATATCCATCATGAAAGAGAACTTCAACATAAATGGAAAATTGGCTAGTAAGTACTGAGATTAGAAAATTAGTTGTCATTATGCTCATAAGGCCCATGACCTGAAAACTAAGGGTTCAAACCCTAGCCCCACCTATATATAAGATCTAACACACATAATTGGCCTGAAGAATGTTGAGTGTTGTCCCTCAAAGTTGCTCACTTATTCTTGATAGAGTTGACAAAAAAATCATCTTGGCTGATAATGCTCATGATTCTCTGCATATGGCTAATTCCTCTTTAGTCTTGTAAGTGCCACAAGTACTGGCACTTGCTTAAGAACTGCACCAATAATGTAAAGTATCCAGAGACCTCCAAAGTGATAAAACCAATCTCTCAAAGCAATGCTCAAGACATTGAATTTCTTTTAACCAAATAAGCTCAAAACAACTATCCCACAAAGTAACTCTCCTCTTGTTGTGACACATCCATATACAAAAAATAAGTTTGTTTCAATGTGTTAAAGAAAAACAAGTACAATCCTCTCCATGGAAAAAATGAGGTGACTCTACCCCTACATTTTGCAAACACAACTCTCTCTTTAATACACTAACACTTTCTTCTTTAACGTCTTCTCACAAGAATAGGGAGAGGGCTAACACAGGGTAAACAAATAGCTGACAATATTGGTGTGGAGATAGTTTGTCTCGAAAGTAAAGCAATACTTTCTTCTTTCTGACAAGTAATTTTTAAGACTTAAGGAATTTGAGCATATTCATCCTAATAATTTCTTGCCCAACAAAGGTGGGGAAAAAAATTGTGGCAGTCCCCATACAATAAGAAAATTTTCAAGGAACAGAAGAATTGTCCCATGGGATGTGTAGATAAAGGCCACATGCAATTGCCAACTTTTATTTTTAGTTTGCAAAGAACTCAATCCTTCCACTTCTTGACAGTATTCATTACAAAACTTGTGTCAAACATACATTTTTTGGGCCTAACCAATTGCTCCTATGTTTCATATGTTTCCTGTGACTGTGAGTTGACTCCTGCAACAAAAGAATAAACATTTTTGTCTACCTCAATCCAACTACATCTAGGCAATTTTTTTACTTGTCTACCATTCATCATTTTTCAAACCTTCTAAATGCCATCCCACCTGCCTGTTGTTGCATAGATGTTTGCCAACTGCAAAAAAGGTGAGGCATTATCAGGGTCCAACTCAAAAAGGTGTTCTGCCACACACTCTCCAAGCTCTACAGGCACCAAGCAAGCATCTCCATACATTAATATCAGAGCTTTACTTGTCATTTCGTTGATAAAATATTTTTCCTCTCCCGATCGCCTAACATGACCAAGAAGATCAACCATGCAACCATAGTGCTCTATTGTAGGTATGATATGGTAACATGCACTCATACTATTAAAATATCGCTACCCTTCATTCACTAAGCCAACATGGCAACATGCAAATAAGACTCCAACTAAGGTAATATGATTTGGTTTTGTATGAAGCATTGCATTTGTTCGAAGAGCTTGAGGGCCTCCTGAGCAGAGCCATGCATGACATATGCTTCAATCATTGCAGTTCAGGAGACCACGTCTCTTTGACACATTTTTTCAAACACAATGAATGCATTTTCTATGCTACCACATTTTGTGTACATGTGTACAAGGGCACTTGCTATAAAGACATTCGACTGAACCCCACTCTTGGTTATCTATTTATGTATTTATTTACCCTGCTTTAGAGCTGTCAAGCTAGCACATGTTGGAAGAACACTGGAAAATGTCATTACATTTGGCTTCACACCCTCCAACTGCATTTGTTCAAAAAACTTTAGGGCATCCTCCCCACGCCCATTCTGTGCATATCCAATAATCATTGCATTCCAAGATGCAACAAGTCGATCAGGCATTATTTCAAATAACTTCATGGCCTCATCCATGATCCGAAAATAACCAGATTATTACTACGATCTAAAAACCCACTTATAGGCTTTAATTATTTGCTAGATGATTTTCTCCTTTTGAAGTAATCAATTTAAAAATTAATGCAAGACAATAAGATAATTGCACAAAGATTGATTACGGAGTTCGCAATTGCCTACGTCTCCAAGGTTCATAGTCGAACCATTCCACTAGTCAAAACTTGTAAGTTCAATAGTAATTTCACAAGAAAACCTAATGGAATTTTACTTGCCTATTAGTACACCAAACCTTCGGACACAAGGGTGAAAAATAGCACCCGACTTCCACCTTCTTGATGCACATCTCCTTCGGTGTGATCGGCCTTCCCGAACGCAAACAATGCGAAGCTAGCACTCCGATGACGACAATCCGGATTTCTGCAAGTAATTGGTGTGGCTCAATGGGCCTATTGGGTAGTTTACAATTTACCCCCAATCACAAATATTTCATCTACTATTGCCTAAAATAATAGGCCAATAGACAATATCTGATGACACATCCCACAAATCCTGAGCTTAACAAATAATAAGCCGGTTGGACTAATGTGTGTCCCCACAAATAAGAGCTTTAACAAATAATAAAAGCTTGAGTCATGTGTGTGTCCACCGTTCTGCCTCTAGCAATGAGCTTCTTCGTTGAACTTCAATACGATGTGTGTATTACAATACAAATGGGTTCCCTATTTATACATTTTTAGGGCCCAAAAAATATGCATTGCATATCATCCATAGGCTAATATTAAACCTTAGCCGTGCATAGAAATTGGGATTAAATCTTAAATTAGGCGGATGCATTTTAAAAAAGGATTAAAATCCCATAAGGAGCGGCTTGAATGATAAGAGGGAAAAAATCCCAAAAAGGGCGCATTTGGCTAAGGTTCCACATGTTAGGCGGTGGGAGATAATGCCTAAGGCTGTAAATAGCCTTTCCACGCGCATGTATAGTGGTCAATGACCACGTTGGGCTTATAACCGCCCCCAACAACCGCTTCAATTTCCCTCTTCCACGTGGCAAGGCTTAATGCCTCCCAAACAACCGCTTCACCACCCACGTGCTTAGCAACAACATGGTTTAATACTAATGTTTTAAACATTAATATATACATGTGGCATTTGGAAAGTGGCCTTACCAATATAATTTCGACCCATACAATGTGGCCTAGAAATAATTAACTCGGTAAATAGCATATAGCCCACTTGTCGTCTCCCGATAGGAAAATCGAGAAAATTCGACGAGTGTTGGCAAGCCACGTGTCACAGTGCGATTCGGTCCAATATTGACCCTACGATTGACCATAGTTTGACTTTCCCACTCTCGAACTTTGGTGAACATATCTAGAGCTCCCGATGTCCATTTTTCGCGTTCTTACAACCGTTGAAAAGCTCTCAAGATGATCTTCTCAGACTTTGGCACCATTTAGGGATGTTTAGGAACTTTTAAAAATGATCCCCATGATCAATCCAGAACCCATTCTGTGCATATACTAAAAGCATGGCATTCCACGAAACATAACTCCTATTAGGCATCCTATTAAAAAACTCTAACGCTTGATCAACATGTCTATTCTGCCCATATGTTGCAATCATTGTTGTCCATGAAACGTCATCTCGCTCAGGCATCTTCTCAAAGTTCCTCAAAGCTTCCTCAAAATTCCCATTATGTACATAGCCTGCAATCATTGCATTCCATGACACAATACTCCGTCCAGGCATTTTGTCAAACAGGTAGCGTGCTTTCTTTAAATTCCCACATTTTGCATACATGTCTACAAGGGCATTTCCAACATACAAATCCGAATAAACCCACTTCTAACTATCTTTTCATGAACCTCCCTCAGAATATTATAGTTCATGCAAGATGGGAGAATGCTAGAAAAGGTAAATTGATCGGGTTTAGTGCATGTTCTCCTCATTTTCTTTAAAAGAGCTAAAACATCTTCAACATGTTCATACCTGGTATAAGCTGTAATCATAGCAGTCCGCGAGATGACACACAGACTAAGCATTTGGTCCAAAACTCTGCGAGCATCCGACAAACTCTTGCACTTGGAATAACAGTCAATTAGTGATTTCATCCTCACTCAAACTCTTCCAGAACTGAATTTGCATTCAGAAACAGAGAAAATTAAAGCCAATCAAATAGTTGAAATCAATTATGCTTGAAATAAAGCCATACCTGTACCAGAAACACTTGAAAATCTACTATGTGAAACCCACGGCGTACGAGGATCTCGGTGTGAACGACATGACGGAGATTCCAGACGCAGCAGACGGCAAGATACTCGGACCGCGAGCAGAACGCACAGCAGGGATCCGAAGCAGTGCAGAGGAAGGCACGAGCAGAGGTCTCAAGTGATGAACGAGCCCGACGGGTTGCTCGGAACACACAAGGCGGTCCAAGGCAGATATGAACTCGGACGAGGCCGAACAGGGAGTGGATGTCGAGCGAATAATGCACGAGTATGCAATCCAAACGGGAGCCAAAAAACCACATCCGAGTGCAATCAACGCTCCACGCGTCTCTCACAGGCAGTTGGGTTGACAGACGTACACAGCGTAAACAGTCTACAGACAGTCCACAGCCACTGTTGATTCTCAACGCATTGCCAAAAAAATCTCCGTCGTTCGTTTTCTGACGAATGTTAGAATCAGCGAGAGGCAACCCAACTTGGGTATGCCTTCCGGCGTAATAAATACAATTGAAGATGCAGTCTAATGTATTTTAATAAATGTAAGAAGTAAAGACTAATAATTCTCTAAAAGTTTAATCCACTTTTGACGATAAATATTCCATTTTTAATGTGGAAATGATCTTTCAAAATTAAAGAAATCTTTATTTTTATATATTGGGTACTGGTAGATGTTTTTGTCCCTATCATTGTGATTTTTTTATAATAATTTTTATTATAAATAGAAAAGAGAAACAAAACCAACCCAAAAAACAAGAAAAACCACCACAAAAAAAAATACAACCAATCCCCGAATAATGAAAACTGTGAAAAGATAGAAAATTAGAGATGACAAAAAAGAGCCATACAACCAACAATAAATATACCCACAAATACACTAACAACATTAGCAATTAAGTAAAACCCACCAAAAAAAATGTGTCTGAATGTATTAGCAATTAAGTAACACAGTACCAATAAAATGTTTCTGAATGTATTAGCAATTAAGTAACACAGTACCAAAAAATGTGTCTGAATGTATTAATCTAGTACATGCTTAACTACTCTTACTAATCTACTATCATTCTCAAGCCTCTATTATATACAAATGATATAAACCAGATGCCGGCAATCAGATCGATGATGATTCCATACAGTTTGTATCATTAATATAGTTATAAAAGACATTGATAAATTCGTTGAACATGATCGAGCTTTAGAAACAATCCTTCCAAAACGCTGGTTACGGATAAAAGCCATCGAATTCTATATTGTCAAGGAAACTCTTAAACAAAGCCACTTACATTCGAAATCGATTTAGCAAACTCTATTCATTCTCCAATCCGTGAAGTTAATCTCCCTCAATCCATAGAGTGCAGGTAGAAGAACGTCGATGCTTATATGGGATTTTTAACAAAAGCGGGGTGCAACTAGAGTTCAGTCTTCTAAAAGCAGTAAAAACAACTAAAAAAACAAAAATGTCAAAATACTCGTCAAAATTTAAGCACATAAAAAACATCAACGGACCATGAACCTCTTTCACCATAGGCATAACAAGTCTACATATGGGTCAAACAAAAAGCTTGTTAAAACTTCAAAAGAAAAACCTATAACTAATTTTTTTTTTTTTTGGTATTAGAGGAATCATTACATATTACAATTTAGCATATTAGAGGAATCATTACATATTAGAGGAATCATAACTAAATAATAATATGGAGGATTATGCTCTACCAATGTCATATCTAAGATGCCTCTAACTCTTAAGTAGGAATCATGACCATGGTATAACCACCAACCCGTCAAATGCTCGAACATGCCTTCAATGCGCCAATCGTTGTTTAGGAACAATTTGATTTCATCCAACTTAGGCCAAGAAAGGCACAATACAACACCTTTAGAAATCGGATGAATTATTCACCAATGAGTAGCAGCCCTTAAACCAAGTGTGTTGTGATATAGAAGAAAAGCGATATACAAAGACAAAATGGGGTCATTTAGTATTTGCGTTTCGTAGAGCATTTTGTTATGTTTCTAGAGTCGCGCAATGAAGAAATACATTTTTGAAGGACCATGGAGCCTTGTGTTGCATTATGTGGAATGTGGAGTCCTTTGTGCAATATATGTTAAGTACACAATTCTTTTGTGCAATGTTTGGTCAATTGTGCAACATTGTCTTTGCAATTCTATTCAAGGTCACGAACTTGAAATAGTTGATCGATTTAAAGCATAAGTTATGGGAGAGGTTGATTGGTTATGTTTGGGTCTATTGTTGGTTCTTTTGATCCTTTCATTTGAATTCCGTAGAATTAGGAGTCTTTGGAGGTAACATGAACGGGCTATAAAAGTAAAGCCAATTGACATAGATTAGTAGTTCATGTTTAAGCAAAAACTTGAAGTATGTTTAAGGGCAGAGAAGACATGCAAGCTTAAAGCTCACGAGTCACTACGAATAGAAAAAATGAGGAAGTTGTGAATGAGGGAGATAATTGCTCATTAAATTATGATGATAGTAATGGTGTAACAAGAACTCTTCCTAAGAGTGAAGGCTGAATCATTGGCGATCGGTCTGATGTTCTATTTATCTGAATAAGACATCTCATATTTTTGTTTTTGTCTAAATTTGTGTCCATTCCATCACTCTTTTTGTGCATAATTTATTTAAAAGGGCTGCGAGCTTAGAGGCCATTCTTTGTTGGACTCTCACACCCTGTTTGCATCAACTACATTAGTGGTAGATCGACCAAAGGTGCACTTGGGAGTTCCATGATTCCAATTCTTTGCTGGTCCAAAGCTTTCAACATGGTATCAAAGCCAAAATCCAAGAGAGTGAAATGAGAATTAAGGTAATTATGAAATGAGAATCCAAACGCATATGAAATGCAGGTGAACAAGAAGTGAAACTAGTAATAGACTCTAAAATCCTGCAGTGTCTCACTAGCAGAGATGGTAATCACGCTACCTAGGGCAATGTTGAAACTGTTTGTGGACAAGATTAAAGATCCATGGTTATGTTACAGCTAGCTACATGCAAGGAGGGAGTGCAAAGAAGACATTAAGAATGACTCAAAACCAGATCTGAACTAGGAAATTCCAATAAATATTACTTAACAAAATCCCTCGTGGTATAACATTAATAAAGAATCAGATGCAGACTAATGCTTTGGCTTTAGATCAAATAGTATACCAGTGATATCAAAATAAGACTTAGCTCAAGCTCTTCGAAAGAAAGTGAACACCAATGTACCCTACTCTCCGTCAATTGCACAGTGGAAGTGGAGCTATAGAAATTCACGACAATCCATTTTGCTTTAGAGTGCAGAAAAATAATTCATGCATGCACCAATCAAAATGAAGAATCTTAACTCGTAATACAGTTATATGACTTAACATTGAAATTAATTTCATAGCTCATATAAGAATAAATAATTAAATACACTCAAAGTCCTCGATGGCCAAATTTTAATCATCTTTGTAGAATAAAATTTATGCATACTGAAAGGACTGAAAAATACTGTTCTTGTAATTGGTCTCTCTTACAATATAACATCTGAAACATTTAGACAAATTATTCTCACTCAGATCTGGAAAATTGGATTTATGCATGTTTTTTAACAACACTATTTCTCAGGGAGCAGTTCTACATAGACTTTAGTTTCTTTCTTCAGTGTGTCGTTTTGAATCAGGGGATGTATACTACGTTGCAAGTTAATGAAAGTTTAGCCAAACAGCTGGTTGAAGTTCAACATCAGATATCTCAAGTAGCATAAAATAATGAGTTGTATGACAAATTACAAGATCTGCAGTCCTTGGAACTAAATTGTATCACATGACTCTTTTTGTTGATCTGTTCTGCTTGTAGACGATGTCCCGCAGAGTGTCTACTTGTGTTTGTCTTTGTTCTGTTAGTACTTTGTAATCTGCTCCACATTTTCAATATAAAAAAATACAAAGAAAGCCCTTGATGGCCAATTTGTAACCATCTTAGCAGCACAATATTTGGGCATAGCGAAAGGAGGAATAATACCATGTTGCTCCAAAAAGAAAAAAGGCACAACAAATTTAGCATTCCAAGACCTTTGCCCTTGAAAACCTACCTGGTAGAATCCATCCAAGTCATTGGTTAAAAGAGCTTTACACATGCAACCCCAAATGAAAATAAAATGTCAAAAGGCTAAAGCTGGAAAAGAATTCAAGCCTCTCGAACAGTGGAAAGTGAGGAAATTTTGGGAATTCAGACAGATTGGACTCCTATCGCATATGTTTTTGCTTATGGTAACCAAAAGATGTAACAGGAGTCATTTGCCGCTCCTGATTGACAAATCTAGAAAAGCCTATGAGGAGACATCAATAATCTGAGTTTGAGACTATTGATATATATGTAGAGAGCATAAATGCCACGGGCTCCCTTGTCCAAGGAAAATTCATTTATTTCAAATCTTAGAATTCAGATTTTGCAAAACGAGGGGCTCGTGACTTCCTAATATTGCACCAGAAAACTTGTTAAATTGTCAAAAGAAAAACCAAAACCAAATAATGATATTGGTGAATCTGCTCTGTCAAATGTCATTTCTAAGACACCTCAATCTCTTAGTGAAAAATCGCATCCAGCAGCCTGTCAAAGGCTTGAACAGGCCTTCAATGCAACAACAGCCATCTAGAAATAGTCCGATTGCATCCAAACTAAGACTAGAAAGACGGACTAGAAAAGGGATAAATTATTCATCGGTACTAACCCTAAAATGAATTGTATTGTGATGTAGAAGAAAAGAGAGGTATACAAGCAATTTGCAGTAAGTCAGTGGCGCGGACTGCAGGGTAATAGAAATATACAGAAGACTGGAATTTTCAATGTTTTCAATCTTATGCATAATTGTTAAGTGGCTTATTCCATTATTCTGTTAAAAAAATAAACAATCTTTAAAAAGACTAACCCATTCCTTGGGAAGACAAAATCCTTAATGCCTCTTTTTTTTATATCTCTGGCTCTCTTCCTTTCATACACAATTGGGCAGTCTGGTAGAAAATGACCCCTCTTCTCTAATGATGCCACCAATCCCTTTGGCATGTATTTAGTATTCCCAATTCCAGTCTTTGGTGGAACCGGCTCGAATCTATTGGTCTTCCCTTTGCTGTCCAACCAGATTTCAGTGCTAAATTCATTGCAAAAAAAAAGCATTAATACAGTTAAGGATATTTGAGATAAAGACATTGGCAATTGGCTCCCTTAGACTCTGATGCAACTTATGTTTGGTTTGCTTGCAAAACTTAATCAGACTGTACCTCTCTTGTACAGCTGATTCCACCTAAGTCCTCCTTAAAGTTACTGTCAATCCTACATTCCCTTGAAAAGATTGGTGCTGGCCAAACCTGGGGGCTCTTATACATCTGATTCCACCTGAAATCCTCAAATTTACTGTCAATCCTACATTCACTTGGAAAGATTGGCACTGGAGAAACAAGGGGCCATTACCATAGCTACGCCAAAGTTTTTGTATCATCCCGTTCAGCCCATGTTCGCTCTAGATGATTCTCTTAATTCCAAATGGTCTATGTACTCCTCCATCTCTCAATAGCAACGCATGGTGAACACAACTTTGCAGTTCCTCGATGAGGCCAAATGTTAATTATTGGGATGGCACATTCTTCACATGAAAGTCCTTGTTGGCCTTGTCCAAACTTGGTCTTGCTGCAAGCAAATGCACCTTTGCCCTGCCCTTACAAAGGCCCCCACCTCTTTTGGCATTGCCCATCCTCCTCTCAGCTCTGGTCCTCCCTTCTTTCCTCTCTTCGAGAATTATTTTCCAGCAACTTTAATTAAAAAATTGCCTTGCTAAGCATTTTTCCCTTTCCCTCTTTCAGTCATTTGGAACACTTGCAAGCTGGTCATCCTCTTTCATATCTGGAAAAATCGCTGCCAACAATTATACGCTGGGAATGGTGCTATATTAGCTATTCAACAAACTCATATTCTGTCTACTATTTCTTTGCAGTTGGAACAAATCAACAATCAAAACAAAGAGTTGCATGCTGTGTTCGAGAAGATTAAGGAACATCTAAAAGTGCTACAAAGGGTATAGGTTCAGGACCTCTGCACACCAATAGTCAAAGCCTCGATTTCTTAACCTGATGCACATGTTTGGCTTCTGTTTCTCGTTGTTCCAGTTCGCTTCTGTTATGGGGGCTGCTTTGTAAACGGATCTCAATTAGTTGTTTCTTGTTTTCCCCTTGGGGGCCTTCCTATCTATCTAACCCTCTATTCTTGTATTCTTTTTTTTCAGTAATATAGACAGCATTTTCAATTTTAAAAAAACATCAGCAGATGTAAAATAACAGAACAAGCAATAAATTGCACATGAGTGAAGAGCTTACAAATTACTAAAAACATGAATCATAAGAATATATACTGCAACATCTTTCAAGCAGAGCTCTTTTCATAATCTGCAAGGTGGGAGGCATAGTGAAAACTAACTGTGGTGTATGCTGCAATGGATGGGAAAAACTGATAAGAAGATTGCAGAGAAAAAGTTGAGCACCCTGGTTGTCCTAAAAGTGCAGCTTTACACATCTATCTAATAGACCTTATAGTAAATAGGCTACTACAAATATCCTCCTCAGACTTCAAAGCTCGATCTGCTCAGATGAAAGCAGACAAGTTTCATTCTACCCTGTTCTAAGTCAATTGTCCACTGGAATTGGAAAATAGTAAATGGAATTATATCAATTGTGAGAACACGAGCTCCAACTTCCATCTCAGGTATAAATACAACTGTTGCCAATTGTTCAAATCCCAAACAATCCCATCCATTTTAAAGCATAGAAAATGAAGCAATCATAAACCCATATAGGAGGACTTGAGGAAGCCATATGACTTCCACTCAAAACATTGAAATCAAATGCATAGGTCATATAAAAAGAAAATAACATCTACAAACGTTTGAAAAAACTTGATGGCTAAATTTTCATCAATATGATCTGATGCGTACAAAAGCTGAGCGTAGATAAATAATTATCACATTGATTTATAAAAAGGAACAGACAAATTAGGGGTCCCGAAGCTTTACCCCCAATACCCTATTTACTTGCTCGAAGCCAAGCACCTGGCAAGCAGCGCTTTGCACATGTAACCAAAACATAACAGACTCCCCCTGCCATTGATCTGAATAGAGTGGACCAGTCGTCGTCTCCATCAAGAAGTTCTTTATAAAATCATGGTTAAATATTGGCACAACTTAGGTGTTGCTAGAATATACTTGATTTAAGGATTTAGCATATGCCCTCTGAACCGTGAATCCATTACAGCGGAACCAACTAACCCAGAGATTGTGTTTGAGAGAAAAGGAAGACATTTGCAACATTACCTGTAAAGTTGTGATTTTGCGTTCAAAATGTGTTTGGCATTGGAGAGTCCCCATTCCCCATTGACATTGAAAACGCTCATGAAATTGATCTGGAGAGGTTCAAAAGCCTTTTAAGGACCTGCTCAACCCCTCAGCAGAGTGGAATCTGGAAAAATTTGCCATTAACTCCTATGAGTGATGCACAATACTTAAGGTAACAGTTCGACCAGTGAACTATCCCTAAGGTTTAAATTGGCCAAATCTCTGGAGGAATTTTTGCTCACTTATTGTAAACAAGCTATTCAGACCAAGAAGACACTTGGAGTGTGGCTCTAAACTTAGATATTTAAAAACTCGGTAGCGTGGCTTGAGCCTTTTCTCTAAACTATAACCTAAGAGAGCAGGATTGGAGACGATAATGTTGGGCAGCAGACCTGCAGTATGTACCAAGAAATGCATGTTTTGCTGCAGCTTATTCATTGAGTTATTGAGTACAGCAGGGAAGATATAAAGCATCTCGTGAACCTCCTCTTCCACGAAGCCTAGACTTGCCAAATGCTTTAGTTTTCTTTCCACGGATTCAGGCCCATGGGAAAGTACTGCGTTGAGTGCATAGAAAAATGATTTCGAGCCTTCCGAAATGCCCATGGTATTCTTGACGTACTCCAATTTGGGTTTGATCTGCTTCTCTACATCAATAACCAGAAGAACAAGTGCCACTTTGAGAGCCTGACAAAGATGCTCCTTTGACCCAAACAGGTTCTTAAGATAGAGAACTTTAGGCCTGAGAGACTTCTCCAAACTGGAGGTAAGTACTCTGGGTTGATTGGATATGACATATGCGAGGTGCTGCTGAGTTAGGCCTAGCGTTTTCATGAACTCCAACTTGCACTTCAACTGCCCATCGCCTTTGAATTGAATAATAGATGGGCATCGAAGAATAAGACTCTTGAGCTGGGGTTCGGTGAATCCGGAATCCTTAATAGCCCAATGACCTGTCTGGCTGTGTGGGCGGATGCGGTTTTCAGCAGGGATGGATTTCTAGTTAGGACTTTTGTTGCTTGAGAAGAAGAAAACCCACATTCGCTGAGCAAGAATTCTGAAATGGCATTGTGTTTGGTAGGAGTCTGTGAAGAAGAACGCGAGGAGAAAAGTGTGAACGCTAAAAAGATGGAGGACGGAGTGGGAATGGGAGGTATGGACCTGCGATTGATGAAATACTGTATCTAGCCAACGAGAAGAAAGCCATTCCCATTGTGTGAGGAATTAGATATCAATTGCAGACAAAGGGAAGGCAAGGAGGTACAGATCTGTACATGATGTTTTTTAACCGAGTCTTTACGGCGGCTACGGCCCCATTAATGTATCGTTCAAACCCTAGTTTGAGGACTCGAGCCCGTGACCTGCCCAAACAAGCAATAAGAAAAGAAGAAATAATAATAATTGTTTTATAGTCCATGGTGTAGGGCAACTTGTTTTTGGGTTTGGAGGCAGCTTATACCATACAGACTATTACTTTGTACTCCGAGGAGGTAGTTAACTGTGTTTCAAATATGAGGCGTATTGAGCGTGTGACCTCTATTATAAAGAGCACAAGGTCTTCACCATTAGGTTAACTCAACGGTACACGCAACTGTTATGATCCCATGGAAGGGCTTAATGAGTGGTGTGGTGAAATTGTAGTTCTCTTTAAAGATTTTACTCTAGTTTAGTATTTTATAGTATAGGCTTCATATTTTCTTAACTAGTTATTATTAGTACTGCCCATGGCAGTGTAACTATAGGTTTCACAATTGCATAACCAGTTATTATTATTCACACTTTTCAACCAATCAAGGTTTTTATCATTTTCATAAACTAATAAACACTTTTCAAATCCATAATAAATATTATTAAACTTGCACATTTCTTAACAAAACAATTACAAAATGTCATTTATCTACAATTTGATTGGCCTACACATTAAGATGTTATTGTGGCCTTCAACAATTTCGAGAAAAAAATGATGTCATGATATTTATTACAGGTTGTGGGGACTAAGTAGTTTGTCAGTTCTCGTTTTCCAAAGCGTTGCCCGAGTCATGTTGACTGTACTTCTGCCAAATCTGCATATATATTACCGAAAGATCAAATCTATCAGATCTACTTTACATTCATTATTCGGATTTACGTGAGAGAAGATCTGGATATTGGTTGTCGTTTGATACTACTATAAACTTGCTCGTGACAGCCATAGCAGAAGCGTTGAAAGAAGTAGGGGATTTCAAAATATTTGTTCTTTCATGATTGAAGGTTCTGATCTGTGCATTAGATCTTGAATCGATTCGCCGATTCAATGCAAAATCATAAAGATTCACATTAAAATATGCCTAGGATATGTTTCGGATTTATTGCCTCGATTGCCATCATCAGCTGCGGAAATATTGCTAGGCACCTACATCATTTTTTCATTGCATGCATTCGTATCTTTCTAACTCGGACCGTGCTCTAGCGTTGGGCATCAAACAAGCTTTACATTTTATTAACAGAGTTTGATGTGGAACAACTTGGCAATCAAAGAGATCACCTCGCCCCATCTATCATCGTATTTCTCGCTGTCCATCCACCATCGGAATAAGTCTTCTGCCACAACCATGCTTCATTCTACCCGCTCTGTGCTGGTACGCTTCATTGAAGTGAGCAGATATTTAGTATATTATGGTGTCCTTAGTGTCAAACATGCGAAGTGTCACACATGGTAAGTCATTGGTCTCGCAATGTGTTTAGGAATAGATTCTATGTTTTTGTTGTTTATTAATTGTTATCTCACATGTTATGAAGGAGAGGCGCTCAGATTGACAGGGGCATCTGGAAGGCGGCATGTTTGATCAGCCTAAACTCCATTGTTAAAAACCGTTATTTTGTTAGGCTTGTGATCTAAAATTCTGTAGTTTACACCGTTGATTATGAGGTGCGGGGTTTCTAAGATGCAGTGAATCTGAAAATCAAGGTGACCATCTAGGGTCTAATATGCGTGGTCAAACTCTGCTTAAAATAAGTTTAAAAAGCAAGAGAGAATTTACTTTATCATCAAGATCAGGGACATGGTCTGCTTCTCCGAGATAGATTATCCTAGCTTGTAGAAGCTTATTCCAAACCCGCTGCCTGTCTTTTCCAATAGCCACTGGCTCCCCTATAACAGTTGCATCATATATTCTCGAATCGCTTTTATTACTCTCCGTGCTTGGTAGATTCTTCATGTTTGGTCCCAATTGCTCTGGTTTTTTAATAGGCTCCGTCTTCTTATTGGGTTCCAGCTGCTCTGGAATTTTCAAAGAATCCACTTGACCATTCTCTGCTTTTGCAATGGAATGTATTGAGCAGATACCCAATGCCAACGTCGTCTTGAGAATTGCTTTCCGAATGATACGTAGATCACGGATTTTGCAGACTGTTTGACCAACCAGTGTAAGCATTCTACCTCGTTTGTCTGGTAAGACCTTCGTAATCTTCCTCGCATCGAGCTCCAAAAATTTAGAGGGAAACAAAGGACCGACTGGATACACACCCACTTCTTCGGACAACTCTTCCACTACTGCACGTTCGAGCTCGTAAAATGAGTTGGAAAATACCCATTTCATCTGCTTAATTTCTTCTCCCATGCGGATACTTCTTCGAAACATATATTCGCCGCCACGGAATTTCCTTCCACATTCCTCCGGAGTCCCCATCTCTCTTTTCTTCTAAGCCCTCTTCACTCCCGATCTGCTTTACATCTGAGTATCTGTATCGCGCATTTCCCTGCTCTGTTGTCTTCATTTTCATTTTTACACGAGCTTTTTTAAGTATGGATTTTACCATTTTCAGGCCATCTCCATTGAATGTGCACTTCTCGGCTTACAAGTATCACATTTTCTGAGTTTTTGAGGACCAAAAGTCATAAAATCTCTCGTAGGTCATCTGATCGAAGCTCTTACCACAGCTGGAATTCATGTTTTCCTCGACACAGAACGGCTAGAGAAAGGTGAGATTATTGGGTTGAGTTTGGAAAAGGCAATTGAGTCTAGTGACAATCTCATTCCTATTTTCTCAAGAACTTACGCAGACTCTGTTTGGTGTTTAAAAGAAGTGGGACAAATGTGGAAGTGCAGATCCACACAATTAATTATCCCTCTCTTCTATGACGTGGAACCCTCAGATGTTCGACACCCCCAGAAACACAACGACAGATATGCAGAGGCATTCGAGAGGCATTACAGTAATGGAAGATATCAAACACACGTCGTCGATGAATGGAGGATGCTCTTCATCAAGTTTCCTCCTTGTCTGGATGGTCTTTGCAGCTCGCTTCAGGGTACTGATATTTTTCATTTCTTGTATACGCTGAAAAGATTTTCATTTAACTATTTCTGCGCCATTTAATTACCATTACAAATTTCAGAATTTGCAGGTATGAAGGGAAATTGGTGAAGCGAGTTGTTTTCGATGTGATCATCTCAATTGATTGCATGTCGCCAAACACCCTGTTGAGATTAGTAATCATGTATCCAAGCTCAAGGGCATGTTAGCTTTCAATTTCAATGACAGAGCGATTACTGTTAGTGTTGCGTTGCATTTTCCCGAGGATCTTATAATAGGTATACTGCTCACTTTTTGATGTCAATATCACGAAAAGAAAATCAACTCAAATAAAATAAAGTTGGTCGAGTTAACGCCTCGACTGTTGTACTTGAGTTTGAAGAGACTGCTAAATTAATGCTGCAAAATGCCACCATGCCATATTGCAAAAACATTGCAAGAGAATGACAGGCAAGCTGCTATTTCTTTGACCGTGCTAATATTAATGATGTAGAATGTAATTTTCCGGTTGGAGACATTGCCTTCGTTGAATACCTGTTTGCATTCAAATTTTTGTAGAACTAATAGTTTTGTGAACGAATGGACAGACTTGTGACAAATATTTGACATTAACATGAAACTAACAGAATTTAGCGTCAAGAAGTCACAATTCACTTTATTCATGTATTCGAATACTTATTTGAAAACATTACATACACGGTCATTCACAAGATTAACTGTCACAAGACAAAGAAGGAATAGGAAATTTGACAGTCATTCAACTATTCTCAACAAAATTCTCCAAAAATATTTCATAACTTTTTTTTTGGGTGGCAATATTTTGAATATCATTGAGAGGCTCTCCATTGAGAATTGAGTATTCATGTCAAAGAAACAAGCCATCCCTAAAACGTACAAACATTGATTCGACCAACAATATTTTACAAACATTTTCAACAAGCACACTTTCTTTTCATAATTGCACGAGTATTTTCAGTCCTTTTTAACACTATTTCCAATATTTTGATCCAAATTTTGTTTTCTTTCACAAAATGTGGTGTGCAAAAACAACATACATCATACAACTAATTATTTTAGATGTCAATTGTTTACTGACTGATATGTGAATCTTTCTTTGTGATACACGTTATGAATATAGACAATGTATATATAACATGCGATTTTGGATGCATGAAAATTCGGGGCCGATTTATTTTATCTGTAGTTGCAATGGATGGCTATGATTACGATACTTTAAGACTATATGGCTTGGATTCCTATTTTTTAGTTCTTGCATGGAGATTCGATAAGCCAACATTCATGGTCACAACCTAGAAGCCTTTAGTCAATTATGAGTTTTTTCTTAAAAATAATACGCGTCACAAATAACATGGACGTCAACAACAATGGCCTCACTAAATGCATGGCGCTACTAGCATCATATCCCCTGATGCATTTAATAACGAGGAGGTCTGTAACAACAACGAAAATCTGTTTGAGCTCTTCTACACCATTGTGAGGGGACAAGAATGCATAGGCGAGTATCATCACGAAGCATTGATCGAGTTGACCTTTCTTTGCCACTATGGCGTGTACTTGCAACATTGCCGCTCTTGTTAGTATATATAGGCATCACAAATTTATTTTCATTATCTTGCCAAATTAATCACAGATATCCATGGCATATAGTTTTCAAAAATTTATACTTGATTTTTTTTTTAAGTAATTTGATTTTCTGATTGACTAAAACATTTTTATAACCATCTCAGAAATTTTTTATTAATAAAATCTAGATTTTTAAATTTTCATTACCTATAATTTGATCATTAGAAAACTCCGACACACAACATTGAATGCTAATCAATGCATTTTAGTGCACTCATTTTTTTTTACGGCAGGGGAATTTAATGGGGTGGATGTTTTTTCAACCCTGGTTCATAGTAGTTGTGGTGAACTCGTAAAGAATTTCAATTCATAGCTTAACTGCAGATCTAAATAACGGAGGGAGGGGAACCCGATTTCATGACTTTTGGGAGGATTGACACCTCTAAATTCCCGGCCAAAAGTAAGTGCTTGTAACAGAGTCAGACTCCTCCCCTCCAAATCAAATGTTACCTAAGTTTGCATATTTTTTGTTTTTGAATTGGCCGGGGAATTCAAGACATCAAAACAACAATTAGCCTCCTACTTAATATTGTGTGATTTCATTATATTAAAAACAAAATTTTAAAATTGCATTTATTTTCAGTGCGCCTTCGTTTTCTCAGCCTGGGATATGGCAAAATATAGTTTCTTTTCTTCCTCTTATTTGCTGGTTTTTTAAGAATGTCAAATTTTAAATATTCCTGTTCGTCTCCCCTTGAAACCCTTCTGATAATTCTTTTTGGAAATGAGAAGTTACGAAATTTAGATTTTATTTCGCGATTATCGGAAATATATAATTGCAATTGTTTACATTGTGTAGTAGTCTGTTTTTTTTTTGTTGTCACTTTGATAAAAAAACCATCTCTAATGGAGTCGTTCACCTCTTTTCAATTTCTCACTGATCAGACGTTGGATTGCGTTAGGTTCTATTTTTTTTGCTAAATCTTTGACCTGGTCAATGTCATCTTTAACTTTGTGTGGGACGCCTTATGAGCTAGCCATTCAAACCTGAGTCGTGCTAGTGTCCCAAGAATTGTTTGGACTCCTGACCACTGATTACAGGTTTGGATCATGAGATTTTGAAGACATTGAGTTTTCAAAATTTTAATTTATTTGGCAAACTCAAAAAGAAAAGAACTCGGTGATTAGGATTTGTTTTTAAAAATGTATATGTTGTTTAATTCCATGTCCTTTTGTTTTGGCCCACTCTCGTGGCCGTCTCTCGTAGTCTTTGTGGATTTTTTTTGGTTGTCTTTATAGTGTTTGTGGTTTTGCCCTTTGGGCTTCAACTCTTTTGAGGTCGTGTTCTCTGTCGGCCGCCCCCTTACTATGTAACACTTTGTATTATTTTGTTTATGATATAAATGCGGTTCCGATAGTAAAACCTTGTAAAAAAATTTACAATACCAAAATCTTGTTTCTCGTCCCCAAAATATTGGTAACAATGGTAAAATTACATGTTTAAAAATTATAATAATCATTAATAATTTAGTTCAAATATCCTCCAAATGCTTCATTTTTTCTACTAAGGTGAGACTACACATAGAAATTTTTCATCAAGATGCCCTTGCTGGAGAGTGTCAAATTCCGGCGGTGCTTCCCGACCTAACATTTCTAATTACATTGTTTCGACTCCTGTTTGACCTACCTACTTAATGGGGTGGTTGTCTATTTTGCGTGTGTTTCTAACAACTTATTACGCGACTTACGTAGAGACCACCATTTCAAAGATGCTACAAAGGAGGATGCTTAGAAGTATTTTTGCAAAAAGGCGAGAAGATGTTGGCACAAGTGCAAGAAATTGTTTCATTGGTGAGGCAATTCTATGTTTCTTTGACGGAAGGCTTTGCATATTGGCGTCTTATTTTCTTCTTGCGTTCGAGTCAAATATTTGTTCATAGAGTGTTATAGGGATCTTCACCGTAATTCCTGGTAGGAGTTACTTACACTTTAAGAATAGTAATTGGGCTTCTACCAACCAACAATTGTGAGATAAACTCATCCATATTCACACGGGTCTCTAATTCCCGCGAGCATGTGACTAATTGTCAATTGTTGTGGTGTTCATGACCATTCCCAACATCCTCCTATCATGTGGTAAAATGGGAATTGTACAACAGGGTATGGACATCCATCAAATTGTAATTGAAATTAGATGTTTATTTGATGTCATAAACTGCGAATGACTTTGATAAACATGTGTATAAATTATAGAAGTATACTCAAAGTAAGGCAATTGTTTGACATTTGCATACCTTTTGGTGTAACTTGCGGCTCATGCGCAATTGCTAGTTAATATTGTATTATTGGTGTGTTTCATTGCCTGTAAAAGAAGTAATTAGCAAGCCGATGAAGAGAACGTTTGAATGAACTGTGATAAGCGCATTTAAAACTAGATGTGAATTACAAAATTTGGAAGACGGTTATAAGTAGCAAAAATACGAAAAGAAATTGGTAAAGAACAACCCAATCTGAAGTGCCTTTCCTCCATGCATAACTTGTTACGGTTGAATTTTAAAAGGGTCGCCATGTCCTCACTTTGCGTCCATTTATTCAAGCTGGGGAATTGTTATAAATATTATAATGTGAAAAGATTTAAACATCGAGGGCAAATACCAAGCAATAATATTAACACATAATAATCTTTGTATATTGATATTCAATCTATTCACACTATTACAACATCACATATTTATAGGAGAGACTACTCCTATTTTCATGGAGGTTGTCCAACAACACTCCCCATAATTCTCTCCACAAACTCCTATATTTGTGAGTTGGTTGTTTAACCAAATCTCACGTATAAACAATATTAGTTGTAGTTGTTTAATATAACAACTATTAATCCTATATTATTAATATGAGTTATATTAACTCGTCATTAATAATATTACAATTTACCCATATATATTATCCCGTGATAATATATTTTACATTAGTTAAATGGTCACACTACAAACTATATAGAATTCTTAACATTATTGTATTATTGGTGTGTTTCATTGCCATGTAAAAAAACTAACTAGAAGCCAATAAGAGAACGTTTGAATGAGGCATGTGAGATATGCATTTAAAACTAGACATGAATCGAGACAATTTGGAAGACGGTTATAAGTGGCAAAAATACAGAAAAAAATTGGTAAAGAACAACCCAATCAAAGTGCATTTCCTCCATGCCTAACTTGTTGTAGTTAGAATTTTAAAAAGGGTCACCATGTCCTCACTGCATCCATTTATTCAACTACATGAACTGTTATAAATATTTGTATAAATATTATAATGTGAAAAAAAGAATGGAATGGGATGCACATGATAATGGAATTGTGATCACAATGTACGAGGCAATAAACAATCACAAGAGCCCCTCGATTGTGTATTACGTTGAAAACATCCAATCATGTTGGGCTTTATCTTTGGAGCATTATCCTCAAGTAATTTGATGGAAAAATATGATTTGTGGGGATCTATTTATCATCATCAATGTATATTTTTCCAATCTAGTTAATATTGAATTACTTTGTTGATGGAAGCCAAGATCTCCAACAAAAGATATGTAAATCGAGTTTTCTTTGTAAAGTTCTAACGAGATACTCTTTTGACTCGAATGCACCGAGAATCATATAAAAATTTAGTTAACAAATTAATCTCAAAAATGAATCCCATGTGATTATTTAAAAATCCTAAATAAATATTTTATGCGATTAAAAAAATTCACCAACCTTTTAACTCATAATGGAAAGGTGCAATTATTATTTATAATTAAGACCTCTCATAATGAAAATGCTTTTAGAATTGTTGTGTATCATGTGAGCGAATGGGAAATTTAGAGTTTTAAAAAGAATTTCGGACGAAAGCTCCACTTCTTGTGTTTTAGCGTTTTGATAAACATGTTTCCAACTAAGACATGACTGTTTTGCATTTTTGAAGGGCAATATTGAAAAATTACTGTCACTCAAAAATTGTTTGAGTGACATAAGTGGCCATCAAACTTAACCCCTAACAGGTTAGCCTCATGGCACAATCACACATGATGCTTCCATTAAAAGCAAGTTCCATGTATTTCGTTATGTTGTGACAAATTTTAATTGGTTGCAATCGGTCATAGCATGAAATTGCGAGAGATTGTGTCGAGAAAAACTACGACATAATCACAACGAAGCTTACACGACCTTAGAAAGTAGATTTTTAGTGCGTTATTTGATTGCACATGCCAACCCACCAACATGCTTGGAAGCAATGTAGGTGCTCCTAAAATATTATGGAGATATACACAAATTTCTAGTATATCTCATGATATTTTGACAAGTTTACCAATTTATTCAATCAAAACATGCCATGGAAGATTAAGATTTCAATAAATATACCCTTCTTACTTCTTTGTGCACATAATCTTTGGCTCCCTTCCTCTTAGGCGTAACTAGATATCTTGGCGAGAAATGGCCACTTTTCTTGATGGTGAAATCAATCTATCGACACGGATTGAGTATTCCCACTTCGATCTTTGGTAGAACCAGATAATTCAATCTAATAACGTTTTAATTATTGTCAACCTAAATTCATAGCAAAAAATCCTTTGAAAAAAATTACTAACACAATTAAAGTTAAATGGCATAAAATATAGACAATTAGGCTCTTTTGAAACATGTTGTGCCACATGTTTAATCGGCCTACCACACTCATACAATTGATTCCGCTTGAAATTCTCCTTAAAATCACAAACAAACCTATAACCCCTTGAAAGGATTTGTGTTGGCCAAACTAATGAGTGTGTCATTTGGCTCATTTATATCATTCCTACGATCAGTAAATTGCCACTTAGATATGATTTGCTAATGCATGGGGATGCTTTGTATAGTTATATCATAGTGAGTTTGATGCATTTTCCTTGCTTTTGTTCATAAAAACTGATTACCGTATAAACTTCCTACTAACTGTCTTTGTGAGGAAAATGTGATTATGTGTGCAGAGAAATAATGGATGTTTGTTGTTGAGTCCGAGTTTGGAGCTGGAATACGGGAGCAGAAGACTTTTTCCACCAGTCGACCTATTAGTATGGGACTTGTTCCTAACTGTCCCATAAGAATTTATGAGTTTTAGTTAATATTGATTAGTGGAAGATGTTAGTGCCGCCTATTATGGCGAATATTGTAACTATTTTTGTCTATATTAAGACACCTTCCTAAGAACATGATTAGTGATTATTTTTGGAGATACTTTGCAATATATCATTCATGGGATTCAGAACTTTCAACTTCATATGTTGTATACGATATGGAACTTATTTGAATTAATAGAAGTACACATCATTTTGAAGATCTAAAGTTGTTGGTAATTCCTATGTCCCAAGGGAGAGCAAGGGCCCACTTGACCGAGGATACAGAAGGTTGTTTTATGTTCACATATGTGGTTTTCCGATAAGTATTACTGCAATCGTTTTTTCAGTATATTTCATGCAATCTTTGGTTAACTACATTTGTTTTCTTTACCAACACTTTATTTGAAATATGTGTTTCCTTTTATGCAAAGTCTAGTTAACATGCAATCTTACTTTTACTAAATTCTAGCTTCAATTGTGCAGTTGCAGTTTCATTTGTTTTAGTATTGTGTGTGTATTTCAATTTCAATTAGAAGTGTAGCCTTTTAGACTTCCTTTCATTACAATAGATGAATTATGTAGATTTACCTTAGGTTTTCATAGATTAGTAACCAACACAACACCCCCAACAAAAATCCCAATGGGAACTGGTTACATAAAGCTCCATTGCATATAACCTTGGACACGTAATGGTTTATAATGACACTAACACGAGATCATGTTAGTTAAATGATTGGAGAATACAACGACCCATCATTTTGGCATCGTTGCCGGGGATGACCATAAGCACACTATGTCGTTCTTTCACTTCACATGCTATGGGTGTTAATGGAGTTCATATATGCAACCAGTAGATGTCTTGGGCCTTGTTTCAATAACCACCTTTGATGCATAGGCCACGGGACGATCAAGGGAGATTTATAGCACACAACATTCAACAAATCTCTCTGGAAAATTTACACGTAGAAGACATCGTGAATAACATTGTTTCCAATACAACACATAGAATCATTTTTTCTGTATCCTCCGGCCAACACTCAGAAATGTGGGACCCGAGGAAACAATGGAGACCGCCCCCTAGGACGGACCTTTACTTACCCCATTGTCTTGGATGAGGATGAGGATGCACCCATGAAAAATATCTCACCATCCATCCTCCCTATCTTTCGAGGCATGTCTATGGAAGACCCTAATCAATTTTTGTTTGAATTCAAAGTCCTGTGCCAAACATATGACTACAGAACAGATAATCAAAAACTCAAACTTTTTCCTTCCACTCTCAAAGATTCTGCTATGAGATGGTTCATGGGGTTGACCTCTAACTCCATTAATTCTTGGGAAGCCATGGAGATAGCCTTTTTGGATAAATATCAAGACTACTACAGGGGAAGGGATAGAAAAGAAGAGTTCTTCCAGATACGGCAAAAAGAAGATGAAAATCTAGAGGATTATCTGGATAGATTTCTCTTTCTCCACCGACGAAGTGGTTATGAGTTACATGCAGACATTACTAAAACAATTTTTCTTAAAGGACTTGACGAGGAAACTAAGGATTCCCTCCATCTCATGGGAGGAGGAGATGTGCATAAACTTACCTTGGAACAAATCATTGAGCTATGCAGAAGTTACTCCAGAACACAAGGGGTATAAGAAACAAAAATACATCCAAACTTACTTTGGGTACCTCTGAACTTTTGGAGGAAATGGCTAACATGAAAACATACATTTTGTTGCAGTTAACATCAACCATAGATGGACTCAAGGCCAAAACCAGTCCTGCCAAAGAACCTCTAGACATATATTGCCCTAAGTGTAGGAAGAGACACCCCCTGAGAGAATGTCCTTTGGATGTCACAGACATGTGTTTAATCTGTGAAGTGGCTAACCACGACACTAAGCATTGCACCCTCTTACCACAGTTGAAAGGAGGCTTGAATGTTGTCTCTCAATCATTGCGAGTTAAACTTTGTTCAAAGACCAAATAATCAGGCTGGATTTCCACCTCGGCCTGCTCAGAACCCCTAGAGGATGTCATGGCCCAATCAGGCCCCTCAGCCTACTTGGGACAACTTGAGTGGACACCATCAAATTGGATGACTTATCCACATCCACCACCTTGGATGAATCCCTACACTCAGCCAGGTTGGACACCACCAACCCCAAAGAAGTCCATGACACAACCAACAGTGGGGTTCTCAACAGAATCCTAACCAAAACCAGCCATGGACACCACCACAAAACATTAATCAACAATGGAGATTCTAGCAACCACAACAAGCTTTAATGCCCCCATAAGCCTACCAACAACAAGGACAAGCAACACAAACACAACTTCCCAGCCGATAGCAAATCCTAAAAATCAACATATAGCTTCAATTGATGAAGCAGGACCAAGTAACACAATGCAAGTTAATACTATTGGTAATTTGTGGTAAGTGCTGGAAAAACATTGAATCCTCCTATTGTTATCATGGAAATGCATGTAGACACTGATAAAGAAGAAACACTTGAGGACAATATAGGACCTGCACCTTCTCCACAAATACAAAACACTCAGAACAATCAAGAACTTAACCAGAATACCCATCAAGCTCCTTTCCCTGAGTGGTTACAAGACACTCAAACTACAGATGACACAATGCTAGTACAAGAATTGAAAAAGTGCACATTGAGGTCCCACTTCTGCAAGCAATAAGGGACATTCCTGAATTAAACCAAACCATTAGAAATGAGTGTATAAAAACACCAGGGAGGAAAAATAAATACCCAAAAACTGTTCGGGTGGAAGGAAATTTGGTTGATTTAGTAGCTGGCAACCTTATTTCACCAAAATATGGGGATCCCGAGAGTCCAATTATTACTATTTGTATAAACAATCAGTCAATATCTAATGTTTTGGTGGATCTTGGTGTTGTCATTAATGTCTTCATAATAGAAATGTTTAATCGATATCCTTAACGGACTACAACCTACCAATATTGTTCTTGACTAGCGAGATCAATCCATTATTGTACCAGATGGTGTGATCGAGGATATAATGGTCACTTTGTTGAATCTTGGGAGTATCCTGTAGATTTTATGGTCTTACAACCTAAAGCTCTGAAATTGGGATACCCAGTTATCTTGGGGAGACCTTGGTTAGCCATTGTTGCTGCATATATTGACTGTAGGTCAAGCAAAATGACCATTCTAAATGGGCAGAAATCCAAACATATTTCATTATACCCTCCTTCCCAGCCTTATGTGAGTGCTTGTGACCATGTATGGGTAGATTCTTTGGATACTAACTCTCTGAGTTCTTCTTATTTGGCCACCATTGCAGTGCAAAACCATATGGTGGAATTTGTTGAGTCACATACACTGCTGATGCAGAGGGCTCTGTGACTACGGAAATTAGCACTCTAGCTATGGAAATTGGAACTCTGACTATAGACCCATTTTCTCTAGACATGTACAATGTTATTTCCTTGGTAAGTAATACTTCTGACGAGTCTTGTAAAGAAATCTATGATTATAATTCAGAATATTCAGTCCATGATTTCTATTGTCCTTTATGTTATGACAGAAACTTCATTCTCGATTGGGGTGAAGGCCGATATTGGGAGCCACCAACAACTTCGAATGATGGAGGGCTTAGGACCTCATATGCATATGTGGATCTACGGGCGCAAATAAGATATATGCATGATATAAAGAAGTTAAATATGCAAGACTAAAACATATAAGATTAGATAACAATATGCGGGGGTTACCCAGACAGTGTTGGTTCTAAGAGGATTTTAACTCCCTTGGAGGATGTCAACCCCCGTGTCAGACAAGATAATAATAGATCATGAACAGTAGTAATGGAATATAAAATGACAAGTAAATAAAATGACGAGAGGAACTTAGCTTGTGCTCTGCTATGGAGATGAACTTGGCATCTAGATGGTCAGATAACCAATTATGACAAAGATTTCTCCCTCAAACTTGCGAGAACTTGAATAAGCTCTTTCTTCTCTTCTCTAGGCCTAGGTCTCCTTGGAAAATATCGATCAGCGTCTAGATTTTCCATCCTCCTTGAAAAATCTATCTCCATCCAGTCTAATTTTTTTGAAATATGGAGAAAACTCATATTTATAGCTTAGATGTGAGGTTAAAGCGTGTAGGTTAAATGATACCCGAGGTTGAGTAAAGTAACTTTGAGTTAAGAAATATGATGTGATCGCGTGCGGACCACGGCTTGAATTATTAGATAGAGTGGGAGTGTGATTGACATGGTAGGTGAGATGATAGATTCCATTTAGAAAGAGGTGTCAGATGGGTGTATTAATACCCATGGATTTAATAATTTGTGAGAGATGCCAAAAGTCAATTATTAAATGGGTTTATATGGAGCCCATTTAATAATTAATTAAACAAGGTGAGCAAATAGATGGGATTTCATTTAATTTAAGAAAAAAAGAAGCGAGAATGGAAATTGCATGAATGTGAGATGACAAAGGGGCGTTATAACCAAAAATAGGTGTCTACATTTTCCCCTTTTTGTTGAGTGGTTTGTGATAGCAAGCCATGAGACAAAAACAAAAAGGGTTAGATGAGATATGTGTCTGAAGATGGATGAAGACATGACCAAAGGCAAGATGCCTCAGGAAAAAAAGGATCGCAATAACAAAAAAAAGTATGGCGGTGACTTCAATATCACATCGGTAGAGGACAATTGCGGTCTCAACGGAGACAGACGACAACATTCTATAAACTAGTGAGTGGGTGAAGACCATTGCAGTAAGGATGTAAACCAAGATGACCAATGGGTCATAGGAAAACATCAAAATATGTGCAACTAAATGTGAAAGATGTGCGCAATCCTTTATCTGCGAGGAATCGTGCAAAAATCATGCATCCGTAAAAGGGACGAGGATGAAGATAATGATGCCCCAGCACAGGGCACGAGAAGGACAATAATTGAGTTATATGTGTCTACAAGTATAAGGATGAAAAGGCACCCCAACATAAGACATAGATGGAATAATCATAAATGTGGGCAGGATGAGTAGATAGGATAGAAAGGTGAGATAAAATTTTCTAAAAGGGTGATAAATATGATGGCAATCATGTTTCATAGGAAATAGGCATAAGTGTTAGCAAATGAGAAGGTGAAGAAGACAAAAAAGTCTCATTTCTTCCATAAGTAGGATAAGAATTCAAGATACTTTTGCAACAAAACAAAAGCAGAGCAAATATTCATGGAAGAGAATAAGATCATATAGGTGATGGCCGTTATGGTATCTTCCAAGACAAAAATGTCAAAGGAAGATGGGAAGAGATTTCTAGAAATGAATATGATGATGTCCTTGGAAGAGGACAGGAAAATATAAAAGATGTGACAAGGTTCTCAAAAGAGAAGAGGTCAATGTTGCGAAAAGAAAGAACAAGAATAATAATGAAAGGGATAAATGGCGATACATAAATAGAGAAACATTGGCATTGACCGTGAATGCCAAATGTGAGAGATGTTGAGAAAGAGAAAAGGGAATAGACATGAGGATTGGTTGATTATGAGAAGAGCAAGAAAGATTGAATATGAAGGTGACAGGGATATGGAATAGAGGGACGGAGACGGAGGAGGAGAAAATAAGGAATGAAAGGGGAGGAAGAAGATAACAAAGAAGGATTATAGAGAAAGGGGGAAATGAAGAAGGACAAACAAAGAGAAGACAAGAAAAGCAGAGCGAGAGGATGAAATTATGAAAGAGAGAGAGTTATTCAAGGCGAAAGGTGTGAAGAAGGATGGAGCAAAGGAAAACAAAGAGGTGATAGAAAACAAAAGAGATGACAGAGCAAAAGAAAATTGAGGGAAAAAGATCATAGTGAGGAAATCCAAGACAAAGAATATGGAAGCGGCATGGAAATGCATGTGGATGGTGAGATGATAAAGGAGATGAGACAACACTGAAGAGTTAGGTTATCGATGAGGAAGGAAAAAGTGCGAGGTAAAACGAGGAGAAAGATGATAAAGAGGAAGTGAAATAGGATGAGGATGAGAAAGGAGGAAAAGAGAACAGAGAAAATTATGCAGAAGGAAGGGAACCAAGAACAGAGATATTCGATAAAGAGTGAGAAACACAAGGAATGTAAAGAGAAGCTTGAGGGGAGGAATGACATCGATTGGAAAAGAATCGGAGATACATAAGATGAGGATATGCGTGGACGAGAAAATAAAGAGGGTGTATGATGAAGGCAAAGAAGAAATTGGCAAGGAAGAATGGAAGATGGAGAGGTGGCAAGGAAAAAGAAAGGAAGGGATATGAGAGGTAATGCCAGTGAATGGATGTTAGGAGAAATCCACCGATAATGATCAGTAGAAAAGGATGGGACAAAAGATGAGATGAGGCAGAAAGTAAATGCATAATGGGAGGGGGAACACCAATGAAGGGACATTAGGAGAAGTCCTTTGATAATGATTAGAGGACAGGAAGGAAGGAATGAAGATAGAATGGAGGAGGTCAAAGAAAAGGATTCAGGTTGTGCAGAATGGGGATGAGTGATTTTTAGGAGAAGTCCACCGATAATTACTAGTGCGGAAATAGAAGATGATGATGAAAGAATGTTAGGGGAAGATCAATGACAATGACGGGTAAGTATGGGGGTAGATATGTGGGAGAACTCTAGAAGATGGAGTGGAAAGAGTAAAGAAAAGAGGGATAATGATGTGTAGGAAGATGAAGACAAGGAGAGGATGCAGTGGATGAGAATGAATGAGAGAAAAATGAAGAAACAAGACACGAAATGAATGGAGAAGCAATGGTTAAGTAAGATTACCCAACGATGGATGATGGAGATGAAAAAGGGACCAGGAGGAAATGATGTTTGCGTGAATGAAAGAGGAGACAAGAGGTTGTGATGATGGGGAAAGACGAGAAAATGTAGATGGAGAGAATGTGGGGTAGTGGGAGAGCGGAGATGGTGATCATGCTTGAGAGGGACTCTTAAGTAAGATCACCATGCCCGGGAAGAGTTAAGAAGATCACCAAATCGGTAGTGACGATACGGCGGGAGAAAGACAACAATATATTGGATACAGGTGTGGAAGGGTTGGTTGGAGTGAACGGATATGATGAGAGGCAGGAGACAAAATATGAGGAAGATACGATGGGAGATGGAAGGGTCAGACGATAAACCATTCTTAAGAGGAACTCTTAAGTAAGATTACCCTACTACGGGGATGGTTAAGTAGGATCGCCAAACCGAAAAAGAAGAAGAATGATGAAAATATTGAGTAGCGTATATCAAAATGGAACAAGAGATGATATCAAATTAATAACAAGGAAACAAAGGAGTGTGATATGAGTGGATGGAGGAACATATGCAGTGTAGATGGAGAGTGTAAGGGAAATCCTTAATTGGGATGCCCATGTGGTGGGAGTGATGATGTAAGAGTGTTAAGTGGAAAAGGAGGAGTGGAAAGACATTTGTGGTGGTGATTGTTGTCTATTGAAAGAGGAAATGGTGAAGAAGCTTCTACAACAGGAGGATCCAAGGAAGAAGATATACCTTAACTAAGATTCTCTAGCTATATGGATGGTTAAATAAGATTGTCAAACTGAAAGCGAAAGAGTGAAAGGGAAACTCAAGAGGAAAGACAAGTAAGATACGACATCATGCGAAAGGGACAGAAAGGTGAGAAGGATGATGTGGAGACAAATGGTGATGAGTGGAAATGAAGAGTGAGGAGCAATGGATCAAAGATGTTGTTGAACACGTTGAGAGATAAGGAGTTGGAGGATAACAAACTTTCCTTAAGAAGTATCCTCAAGTAGGATTCGTAAAATGCAATGGCGATCAAGTAGAATTCACAAACTGAAAATTATATTTGCAAACGCATTCATGGAGATGATGGATAGATATAAAATTCATAGTGTGAAATTTGATGTGATTTTTATAAAAGATGATCTGGATGAGATGAATGGAACATAGTTGTAGCAAGGGCGTACAGGGAAACTATGTTTCGAACTAGATTAGAGATAAACAAGAAAGGGTTACCATGCAAGGCATTGCACTTGTAGCCAATAGCAGGTGTTAATACATAACCAACGATAGTTAGTTATACCAAAAGATCATGAGGGAAATATGGATGAAAGATGCTTGTAATCCTAATGTTGACATGACAAAGGGATTGAGATGTAACTTGTATGCGTGGGAAGAGGGATCTCCAAAGGTGGTGTTCCTTAAGTCTATGCCCTAGCTCTAGGAAAGGGAAAGAACAATAGCAGAAAGCTTTTTGAAAATGTTGATAAAGGAAGGCTGATCAATGCGGAAAACCTTCCAGATGCCATAATAACAGAGTAGCCATCCTTTGATGGTATGGTCTACTTTATACATAATATGGATGGAAAGAATAATAATAAAATCCTTCCTTGAGGATCGGTCTATTTCCTTTTGATTTTGCTTTGATTTTGATTTGTATGCTTTTCTCTTTCTTTATTTTTCTTTTTTTTGCATGAACAAGCTGTCCTTTGAGGGATCGAGTCTATTTTGATCCCTTTGATTTTGCCTTTTGCATAAGTGAATTCGAGTTTCACATGGGGAGCAGCTGGTAATAGTCAAGTAAACCACTTAGGAGGGGATAAGGAATGTACAAGAGACACCCTGGACCCTTCGCATGGCTGCAATAGGAGAATGAGAAGGTGATGGATGTAATGGTTACGGGGTCACATCAAAGTAGTGAAGGCGGACCACATAATTCAGATCATTACAATGACAAATGGAAGGGTCTAAGGATGACATAACAATCTAAGGATGTAACCAAGTGCTCATTGGTAGATATGCTAACAATAGATTGGTCACAAGTGCAATGCATTAAGAGGTTTCGTCTCTGTTTACCACCACGAGAAGGAAGACAATGAAGTTGCAATAAGATGAGATGATAGTCAAACAGAAAAAAATATGTCCTAAAGGAAACGAACATATGACCACAATGGTGGATTTAGATGAAAATAAACAATGCCCCAAGAGAGACATAAACATAGAAGGACAATCATGGCCTCAAAGGAGGACTTGATGAAATAAACGGTGTCCCAAAAGAGACACAAATATAGCCACAATGGTGGACTTCGAAATAGATGGTGCCCCAAAAGAGACACAAATATAGGACAATCATGGCCTCAAAGGAGGACTTGATGAAATAAAAGTGTCCCAAAAGAGACAAATATAGCCACAATGGTGGACTTTGAGAAAAAGGGATACCTCAATAAAGAGACAAGCATGGCCTTAAAAGAGGACTTCAATGAAAAAGATGATGCCCCAAAAGAGGCATAAATATGGCCACAATGGTGGACTTTAGAATGAGATGAGGATTTGGACAGAAATAGTTTAGATTGGATGAATGTGAAGGAGGTAGACAAAACAATGTCAAAAAGCGAAGTCCCCTAGTAACAAGGGAGTTGTACGAGATGAGATGCTCAAGGGTGAGGAAGGTTTTGCTCCCAATAAGTTAAATGTGAAGGAGTTAACGAATGTCGAAAGAGCTTAGATGAGATCATTTTAGATTTGGATGGGGTTCATGATTGGGGACCATAAGTGTGCTTAGTAAGATAAACGGTATATTGATGAACAATGGAGGGCATCCCTTAGGAGGAATGACATGGGCTGGATAGATATTAAGGGATGGTGTGGATGGAGGGATCATGGGAGATCCGACAGATGGGATATGGATTGGATTCAAGGTAGATGGAGAAGGAACTTTCCCCTGAATGAGAAATCATCTTTCTCAATAAGATTGTGGACGATTGACCGAAAGGCCTTATAATGTTCGATGTCATGGCTCAGGGTACGATGATAAGTACAACTGCAATTAGGATTGAACCATGATGGCTTGGGACCATATGGATTAAAGGCTTTAATGGGAGGAAGTGTGATGGCAGATATTTGAGTTAAATGTCGAAGGATATCTGCGTATGACCCCATTGAAGTGTCATGGGGAAGGTAAATTTTATGGGTTTTGATAGGATATCTCTGCTTGGAGTTAGGAGAAAATGTGGATGTAGATTGGATGGGTGAATTTCATGTTTTGGAGGACAAATCAAATTTGGTTGGATGATTGTATTTTTGAATGTAGATTGATTGTTGCAAGATGTCGTAGATGGAGGGTGATCTTGAAATAGATGTTGTGGCATTAGATTGTTGAGAAGAGAGAGAATCGATTGTTTCGAGGAGGCGCGAGGACTGCCGGATATTTTCCCCAAACCTTAGACTTCAACCAAGAAGATTTATTCTTTGCGGGGGACGATCATAATTTCAACTAGAGGATCGATAGTGGTGGTGTGGTTATTAATGGAGAAAATGTCCTAAAAAAATATGAGGACGTCAATGAAGAGATAGGTATTTGTATGATACGATTAATGATATCTATGTGAGATGTGGATTGTTTCGGCTTTGGCATGGGAAGAGTTGATTTTGTAGAGGGAGAATGAAAACCATCTTTCTTTGATTTAGGTGGATGTGTTGGTTCAGTAGATGATCCAAAGGGTATCTTTGATAAGGTTGTAGATCGAGAGGATTTGGTTGGTGTGATAGAAGGATTAGGTAAAGAATATTGGGATAAAATTGATGATGTGGCCATGGGCGAAGATATAGGTAAAGATGTCATGGTAGGGATAGGTGTATTTTTTGGTATGATAGATATAGGGGTCGTTGGCATAGATAAAGATGTAGGAATATTTGGAGGTGTGAGTGACGTGATGACCGATGGAGTAGACCTTATGGGTAATGTAACAAATGCAGGCGTATTCTTAGGTGTAGAAGTAGAAGGGACCGGTTGTTTCATAAATGTTTCAAGGGGTAAGAATGATATGTTTGCTAAAGGAGTTGACATCAAAGGTGGGGTTGTAAGGGTGCATGTAGTAGAACTAAGTTTAGTTGGGATGGTTGTGAGCAATGTAGGTGTAGTAACAGGTGTATTTGATGAAGATGTCGGTGAATGAATAGGTGTGAGAGACATAGGGTTATGTGTGGATATGAGTGGGGCTAAAATGGGTGCTAAGGAGGAATCTAATGTGGTAGATTGGGGTTTATTTGAAGCGGTGGAAATGGATGGTATAGTTGAATTTGATGTGGATGTGATAAGGACAAGAGAAGGTGTATGTTCAGGACATGTAGTGTAAGGTGTGATAGGTTACGAATAAGAGGTGGGAATAATGTCCACTTTGTGGGAATATGCGAGTTAGTGATAAGATGGGATCTTGATTGAAAGTGTCAACCATACAAGCATTTGATAGTTGAGATGTAAAGGGGGTGACTTGAGTTATTGGTGGTTGATTAGTTTATACAATGGAGGTATCAATTTGAATATCCCCTTGATTTACGAGTTGTTGGACACAATCTTTGAAGGAACGATATCTCTCAATGCCATGACCTTTGACTCAATGATATTTACAAAAGTGGGCTTCGTGATACCAAATAGGCTTGGCTTGTGAGTTGTCCACGGGTCGTATGGGAGGAAGTTGGATGGAGTTTACACTCATCAACTTATCAAATACATAATTGTATGATTCTCCTAAGGGAGTGTAGTTGGTGTTGATTGAGCAGATCGTTGTTGAGACCATGTGCTTGATGTAGATGGGGATGAGGGTTCAATGACCATAGTGTTGGCCACACCTTGAACTCGTCATTATGTGTGAATGGTTTAGTGGATTCAAATTTTGATTTAATTGAACTTAGTTTAAGATGACCCTACTCAATGGCATGGGTTTCAAGCTTGCGAGCCATTGTGAAAGCTTCATCAAAGGTTCAGAATGATTGGATCTGCAAAGTGGATGATATATGTTTGGCACATGAACGCGAGAATAATTCAATGAGTTCGGTTTGCGGGATAGTGAAGGATAGTTGGTTTATAACATCCTGCCATCGTGCGACGAAAGTTGGTGATGGGCTCATCTTCATATTGTCGAATGGTATATATATCAACGATAGTGGTTTTGCATGTGATATTGATAGAAAAGTGTTCTAAGAACAATTGTGCAAGTTGGTGAAAGAGAATATGGAATGTCACGGGATACTATTGTACCAATCCAATGCAGGACCAGACAAAGACATGGGGAAAGTGTGAAGAAGTAGATCATGATCATGCGCAATAAGACAACATGCATGTTTAAATACGAGGAGATGTTGTTGGGGATATTCCTTGTTGTTGAACTTATTAAATGCGGGAAGTTTCCAACGAGGAGGGTAGGATTTAATTAGAACCGATGGATGAATCGGTTCATTACATATTTGTTCATAGGATAAGGTGTTTTTGGGTGCTACGGTAAGGGTTTCTAAACTGGCCAACCAATTCATTAAGGCATGAATTGAATCACTCGAGGTGTTGTAAGGTTGAGATTGGATCGGTTGTGTGGTTTGAAAAGTAGTTTGATAAGGTGAATGATGTGTTTGTGAGTGTGTGGGTAGTTGGGGAAGTGTCTGATAAGGTGGTTGATAAGTTTGTGGATAGGACATTTGTAGAATGGTTTGATAAGACAATTGATTAATTTGTGGATATGTAGATGTTTGGGGAGCTGCTTGGCAAAGACTAACATGTGTCACAGGTTGGGATTGTTGTATAGGTTGATGTTGAGCAATAGGGGCATGATGATAAGTGGGGATATGTGTGTTAAGAGTTTGAAATGGTTGGATAGGCCTATTAATGGAATTGTCAAAATGGGATGTGGGTGGAATGCGATCCACCAATTTTGGAGATTGGGAGGATTGAGAGATTATAGGAGATTTTCAGAGTAAGAAGTCATATATGGGGTTAGGAGGAGATACGAGTGTTTCTAGAGGAGCAAGAGATGGTAGTATAACCGATTTAGGAAGACCGGCTTGATGAGGGATATGAGGGTTGGTGTCAAGATGGGGGAAAATTTGTATGACATGGTTCTCATGAGGTGAGACTATGGAGATTGGAGATTGGGTGACTGACGACGTGGTTTTGAGTTTAGAATCTCGTCGATCGAGATCGTCAAAAAAGAAGTAAGATCATTGGATAGAGTAGATGGTTCTTTTGTCTCGATTTGAGAGAGAGAGAGAGAGAGACAATAGGTGTGAAATAGATAAACATTTGTTTATGTATGTTGTTGAAAAACAAATACAAAGCGAGATATTTTTATCATCATGATTAATTTGAGATGTGAACAGAAAAAAAGAAAAGTACGTAATCAAGGTGCCTAAAGGAGTAAGGTTGGTGTCAGGTAGTTATGGATTGGGAGATGTCTGAGACGATTTCCTATTGGGTGTTTAAGTCCCAATCAGTTAACCAAGTGAGAGGAATATCTTGATGTGTTAATTATGTTTGTGCAATCTTAGGCAATGTGTGATAAGTGAAATGCAAGAGAGTTAAATCCTTTACTTAAGCTATGTAAGCAAGTAGGATGTAGAAGGTTTGTTTTAGACAAAAATGAAATATGATATTCGATGCAGACAAACACTCGAAAGGGAAAATTCAATGTAGAAAAGAGGAAATAGAGAAAAATGAGAAAAAGTTAGAGAACGCTTATCGGTGTAATTTGATTGTACATGTTTAGAGGTATTAATCACGGACCCGAAACGTCTAGTGACCTTAAAAGTGCACCGTTCACAACTGGGAAGGGGATCGAATAATGTTTTTTTCTATTTGTTTGATCGCAAGTGATGATGGCATACTTGGAGCGGCAATCGGTGGCAGAACACCGGGTAACCTAAAATGGCACCGTCTATGTTTGCAGATAAGGTTGGTAAAAGTATTTTGTGCGGTGTGTTTGATTTAAACATTGGTCTTTGACAATGTAATGTTGTTGTCGTGAGGTTGTAGACATTATCCTGCAAGAAGATAATAAATGCTATTAGTTAAGGTAGTTAAAAAATGTCTATAAATTTTACACATGGTGTCGTCGTAAATAAGTAATAATAAAATAATTAATTAATCTAATTAATTAACAAAATTGTAGTTTAATATTCCTAGTCAATTAGAGTAATTGTGATGCGACAATGAAAATTATAATTTTAATCTATGAAATAAATGTATAAGATAAATTAATAAATGTTAAGCTCGCACTTTTGAAAATGAGGCCACTAATAAATATGTTATAGAAAGAGAAAAGGTAAATTGAAATTAAATTTTTTTAAAATAAATATGTAGTGTGTGTGGTCGACCCATGTGGTGTTCACATGGAGGGTTGCCTTGGTTGGGGAAAGTATGCATGGAGAGAGTGGGTCGGTGTATGTCGGTTGGGGTGTAGGATAAGGTCGAGCCGTATGTGGGGTGAGTGGAGCGAGTCGGGAGGAAGAGAGAAGGGAGGCAATTACATAATTCTGAAGTGGAGGGACGTTAGATGGGAGCTCTCCGGTTTGAGGAGGACGCGCGTGTGTGAGGAGGCTGTGTGGAGGTCTCCACGTGGGAGGAAGCTAGATGAGAGTTCGAGGTAGAGGGAGTTGTGTGTGGAGAGATATGGTGGATGGGTGGGTAGTGAGGAAAAAGAGAGCTCAAGCGAGAGGAGCAATGGTCAAGGAGTTTGAGATGGTAGCTCGAGATAGGGTACAATGGAGAGCTTGGTATATGGGCAAAGGGAAGGGTCGAGTTGATGCTTTGAGAGAGATAGTGTAGATCTACGAGGTTGATTATTCTCATGGAGGAGATATTAAATGGCATCGAGGAGGAATGGCTCCGATTGTGTGTGAGAAAATGGTTGGATGGGAGCTTGCGTGTAGCATTGACAGAGCAGCGAGGGTCGTGGTGAGTGGAGTGTGTTGATGAGTGGTGAAGAGTCAGGTGAGGGAAGCGGTAGATACGTAAGGAGTTGAGTGGCTCGGTTCGTGGGATGAGCGGGCGGGGAGGTGAGTTTGATAAGAGGGGAGTGAGTCATAGCGATCTCGGCTTGGATAGAAGGAGATAGTTAGAATGGAGTCAATGGGTAGATGGGTAGATGGAGAGTGGAGTATGCATGGAGATCGGTGGAAAGGGGGTCGATTTGGAGATGGGGAGTTGGTTGGGAATATGGAAGGGTGAGGATGAGTGGAGGACTCGGTGGGGGAGTCGTGGGGAGAGGTAAACGGTAGAAGGGAAGAGAGTTGGGTGGAAGGGAGATGGGGGAGGATTGAGGAGTATGAGTAAAATGGAGTCCAGATATGAGGTGGTTGAGTGGAGAGAGAAGCCGAGTTGGAAATGGGAGTTGGGTGGAGAGTGGAGCATGCGTGGAGATTGGTGGAAAGGAGAGAGATGGGTGTGGTGAAGCGGTGAGTCAGTGGGTGAACAGATAGGTGAGCCGAGGGGAATGAAGATGGCTTAGTTAGGATTCTAAAAGTTTTTTTATTTAATTTAATATTTTTTAAATACCAATAACACGAAAGTTTAATACGAAGTATATGCCCTTTCCAAACAACACAACGAACTTACCTTCATGACGACAAAAAAATGACCACATGTACAAAGGACACCACATGGCGGGATCACATTAAATCCTGTAAATGAGTGAGCTTACAAATGAAATATTCACAAAATCTATCACATGACGACCACTAGGAGAATAATGAATTACACAATTAAACTTGAAAACACAACCAAATAACAAGGTTAATTTCTGGATTTGTATCCCATGCGGGTAGATGTCAATAGAAAACAAGCAGAGCACGTACCTCTTGGTGATTTCAATGAGTGATTGTATCTTGACTGAAATTGACAATACTAAGATATTATAAATAAGCAAGTGAGAAAAGATGAATAAAATAACAAACAAAACGACCAGATCTAGGATCTGGTCCCACCAGGCGTGCCAAAATGTTGTACAGAAACTTTGTTCTCAAGCGGGGTGAAGGCCGATACTGGGAGCCACCAACAACTTTGAATGATGGAGGGCTTAGGACCTCAGATGCAGATGTGGATCTATGGGTGCAAATAAGATAGATGCATGATATAAAGAAGCTAGATCTGCAAAACTGAAACAAATAAGATTAGATAACAATATGTGGGGTTGCCCAGACAGTGTCGGTTCCAAGAGGATTTTAACTCCCTTGGAGGATGTCAACCCCGTGTCAGACAAGATAATAATAGATCATGAACAGTAGTAACAAAATATAAAATGACAAGTAAATAAAATGACGAGAGGACTTAGCTTGTGCTCTGCTATGGAGATGAACTTGGCATCCAGATGGTCAGATAACAAATTATGACAAAGATTTCTCCCTCAAACTTGCAGAACTTAATTAAGCTCTTTCTTCTCTTCTCTAGGCCTAGGTCTCCTTGGAAAATATCAATCAACATCTAGATTTTCCATCCTCGAAAATCTGTCTCCATCCGTGTCATGTTTTTTGAAATATGGGAGAAAACCCATATTTATAGCTTAGATGTGAGGTTAAACTGTAGGTTAAATGATACCCAAGGTTGAGTAAAGTAACCTGAGTTAAGAAATATGATGTGATCATGTGGGGACCATGGCTTGAATTATTAGATGGAGTGGGGAGCATGATTGACATGGTAGGTGAGATGATAGATTCCATTTAGAAAGGGGTGTCGGATGGGTGTATTAATACCCATGGATTTAATAATTTGTGAGAGATGCCAAAATTCAATTATTAAATGGGTTTATATGGATCCCATTTAATAATTAATTAAACAAGGTGAGCAAATAGATGGGATTTCATTTAATTTAAGAAAAAGAGAAGCGAGAATGGAAATTGCGTGAATGTGAGATGACAGAGGGGCGCTATAACCAAAAATAGGTGTCTACACTATGACCAAGATTTTGTCTCTTGACAATATACCCATTCTGCACATGCTTCAACCCCATGTTTTCCCATTGAATTCCTTAATCACCAATGCGAACTCACTCTTTTAAATGATACCAAGTAGGTGCCTGTCGGCATAGGAAAAGAGCTGACCATTGGTAATGATTTAGAGGCCGATCAAGCCAGGGTTCTCGAAGTTTTGAAGAAACATTCCCACGCTTTTTCCTGGGATTACACTGATATGAAGGGAATTCATCCTAACATTTGTACTCACCATATCTACACTGAGGACGTCAAACCTATAAGGTAGCCACAACAGAGAATTAACCCAACACTTAGAGACATAGTCAAAGGCGAGATAGAAAAATTGCTAAAGGTAGGATTCATCTACCCTATATTTGATAGTCAGTGGGTCTCCCCATTAGTTATAGTTCCCAAGAAAAATGGTAAATGGAGAATATGTGTTGACTATAGGGAACTTAACAAAGCCACCAAGAAAGATTATTTTCCCTGCCTTTTATTGACCAAGTTCTAGACAATCTTGTTGGTAAGAAATATTTTTCTTTCTTGGATGGGTTTAGTGGGTATAACCAAATTAGTATTGCCCACTGCTCAAGATAAAACTACCTTTACTTTCCCCTAGGGTACATTTGCTTATCAAGTCTTACCTTTTAGACTTTGTAATGCAGCCACTGTTCAGAGAGTAGTCTTGGCCATCTTTGCAGATCTCACTAATGACTTTGTGTTGAAGTTTACATGGATGAATTCACTTTGTCCACAAATCCACTTTTGATGAATCCTTGAATAACCTTGAGAAATTATTAAGCAGATGTGAGCAACACCAATTATCTCTGAGTCATGAAAAATGTTTGATGATGGTCGACCAGGGAATTGTCTTAGGTCACCATGTTTCACCAAAGGTATACAAGTTGACCCCAAAAAGATATCAATCATCACTTAGTTACCTACACCAACTAATCAGACTGACATCAAAATTTTCCTTGGTCATGTAGGGTATTATCGGCGGTTCATAAAATATTTTAGTAAAATTGTTGCACCTATGTTCTCATTGCTAACAAAATATTGTGTTTTTGTGTGGTCCCCTCAGTGCCAACAAGCATTTGATTCTATCAAAGAGAAGTTGACCACTGCCCCAGTCTTACGAGGCCCTGATTGGGGACAACCTTTCCATATCCACACTGATGCCTCTAATATAGCCATGGGTGTTGTCCTTGGGAAAAAAAGATGCAGAAGATCATATGTATGCCATTTACTTTATCAGCAAGAACCTGACTCCTATGGAAAGAAATTACACTACTATGGAAAAGGAATTCTTGGTTGTGGTATACTCCTTGAATAAATTTCATCATTACATCACTGGTATAAAATCTTTGTTTACACTGACCACTCTGTCATTCGATATTTGATGAATAAACCAGTGGTTGGAGGTAGGATTATTCGATGGTTACTCTTGTTACAGGAATTCAATCTTACCATTATTGATAAGCTAGGAAAATCTAATGTTGTTGTTGATTTCCTTTCAAGATTGAATGTTTCAAGTAATGATGAAGCAGTCCAGGATCAATTTCCCGACAAACATTTGTTTGCTATATCAACTAAGACTCTGTGGTTCGCCGATCTTGCAAATTATTTAACAACATGGAAGTTTCCTGCCTATTTCACTCATAAGGAGAAATGGAGACTGGTTAAAAATAGTGCAACATATAAATGGTGTAATGGACTTTTATTCAAATGTTGTCCTGATATGGTTCTTCATAGGTGCATTCGAGAAGATGAAGTACATGACATATTGCAAGCTTGTCATGATGAGCCAGGAGGAAGACATTATTCAGTAAAAAGGACAATTCACAAAGTCCTTGGGCAGGGTACTATTGGCCTTCCCTCCACAGGAATGTTGTCAAAAAGTATGTATGGCAGTGTGATGCATGCCAACGAATGGGGAAGCCCACACTTTCAATGGAAATGCCTCTTAATCCTCAACTGGTCTTAGGACCATTTGAGAAATGGGGAATTGATTTTGTTGGACCTTTTGATCCCCATATTTTGGAAAAGAATACCTCTTGGTATGCACGGACTACGTCATTAAATGGGCTGAAGTTCAAGCATTGGCATCTGCCAATGAGGATGTTGTTGTTGATTTTCTGATACAATCGGATATTACTACGATTCATGCACCCAGGGCCATTGTATCTGATCAAGGTCCTCAATTTGTTTCAAACATGATTGAGGATTTTTGAAATCTACCAAATCAAGCACTAGAAATCGTCACCATATCACCCCCAATCCAATGGGCAGGTGGAAGTAACCAATCGAGAACTTGAGAATATTCTGACTAAAGTGGTTAGTGCTGACAGAAAGAATTGGGTACCAAAACTTCCCAAGCAGTCTAGGCCTATAACATGACCTGGAAAACCACTACTAGTTTTTCCCCCTATGAGTTGGTATTTGGGAAGAAGCCACTATTACCTGTTGAATTTGAATTGTGCACCTAGAGAACAACACTAGAAGTTGGGATTGATGTGGATGAAGCAGAATGCGAACGAGTGATGTAACTTGAATGAATTGGACGAAATGCGAGATGGAGGCACAACAATAGATGGAAATTCTTCAATATCAGTGGAAGACCTAACACGATGCTCATATCAAATCCAAAACATTTCATGAAGGGGATTGGGTCTTACTCTTTGATTCCATATATCAACAGTTTAAAGGTAAGTTACTGAGACACACTTGGTTGGGCCCCTATTAGATCGATAGAGTGTTTGATAATGTATCTATGCAGCTATTACCAATCGATGGCGACAAACGAACTCTTCTTGCGAATGGACACAGACTCAGGACTTACCAACGACCTCTTGACAAGGAAACTTTAACCAAGGACATTATCTGAGTGAGGACATGCATGTTGAGTTGGCTATTCACCCCTTGATCCTGGAGTAATTGTTGCTGTTAATTTCAATAAAGGAGGATGGTCATGCTTCGATCTTCTTCCCTTAAGTTAGATTGTTTTGTTTTCAATAAATGTAGAAATCTTCATTATTTCGAAACTGCTAATCACATTTAATCTCAAACTACAGGATGTGGGAATCTACGGATATCGGATGCTGAAATTGGCATGGGTAAGTGCATCCTAACTCACTACGATATTTCCTTATGAAGAAATTCCCCATGCGTGCACTTGTCATAATTACATCCATCATGCAACATCAATATATTTATTGTGGATATCTTTCCAAATCGATGCTACGGTATCACAACATAAGGATGTAATGAGTCATGATTTTCGCACACCTCATATGCGTCACATTCTACGAAGCAAGACATGTGTCAATTGGGTTTCAAATGATGGGATGTGCACCATCTCGCATATCATAAACTCTCATGGATGGCTGGTCTTGCCCACCTTTTTATGCCACCAAATTCACTCGATTTTATGTCATTCAAGGATTCAGTGCAATTCAAATTAATAATTCCAAACTGCTTCCTATCGTTGCTTCATGAGTATTGAGCATATCATTCTACCTACCATCACATAGTGAATTTGAACACATCTTGTTCTTGCTTCTCTACTATCAAGATTCATTCGCCTTCAGCATGGGACAAAAGAAGAAATCTGAGCCTGATTCTCTGGACCCATTACTCAGGAATGTTGTGCTTTCGCAGTGTTTTATGACTCAGGTTGGCTTGAATTCATCCGAAAATTTGAAGGTTTTGATGAAGGTATCGTGGAGGAGTTCCTGGAAAATTTTGAGGCTACCTATTCATGTGTTGGCAGAAAATGAGTTGAGATTACCAACCAGGTAGTTTCTGAACTATCCAGCTTGCTAGATTTTGGTTTGAAAGTAATGACGAATGCTCCCCTCAAAGACTTGCTCACTCTGTTTCATGAGGAGGGTGAGGCATTCCCCAAGGTTATCCTTACCCCCAGGGTGTGCAGAAAGGCATTAAGCGGGATAGCCTGCCCGACATTTGGAGAGAGGTAGCCAAATGGGTTAACATGTATTTTATATGTGACAGCCAGCCCTCTGTGTTGGGTGGTGATGCACTCAAGATTCTTATTCATTTAAAGAAAGGATGTGTCAACCCAACCCTTAGGGTAAATTTACTTGAATACTTGGCGAGACGCCGTTATAAAAGTTGGCCAAAAATACAAGTCTGGAGGGGGAAAGCGGTGTTGAAACACCCAAGGCTAATTCATTTATTGTGCTCACATCAAGTATTTTTCAGCCAAAGCGGAGGCTCGAAAGGGTTATTGTGGGGGAGGGTTCCAAGCCAAAATTAAAATTAGGGCCATCTTCCATGCCTCGGTCCATTCCCACCACCCTCTCGCCCTGCACACAAGAAAAAGGAGGAACTTGGCACTCCGACACACATGGACAAATTAGTTGCCCAAGTAAGTCCATCTTCAACCACTTCCAATTCTAGGGAAAGAATACCTCTGCTCCATCTTCTTCTATGTGCCCTTGACCACGTCGAGTCTTGTGTATTGCATAAAATTGGAAGCTCCAGTCGAGAAATTCGCTAATGTTTATGTCCCTGTGTGGGACATGGAGAATAAGGGAGACAACGAGGTTGTCCCCAATGAAAAATCACCGGACACCATCTTCACTGCCGCTCATCATTTTCCCTAGTCTTCAGTCGTGCCTACATCTTCAGAAGTTCACTCTGCAGCTCCAGAAGTTACTACAATACCTATAACCTAGAATCCTATTCTGACACCTATTGCAATGGACATTGATCATCTTGGGTCATGTCAAGCTGCCAATCCTCACAATTATCTGGAAGAAATCGCACTCCTTAAGGCCAAATTGAAAGGTATGGAGGAAACAAACTTGTCTTTACAAATTGAATTTACCCAATGCACAGTGGAGAAAATTAGAGAAATAACTGCTTTACAAATTGAAGTTAGTAGCTTAAAGCGACAAAAGGATAAAGGTCTTAGCATTTTGAATTCTTTCCATCAAATATCTCTTCAGAATGCAGAATTAAACAAAGAAAATAAGAAGTTAAAAGGAGAGATGGAAATTATCCAAGATGAAAAACAAAAATTTCTCTCTCTTTTGGACTTTGTCTACCCTTTGGCTTTTAAGCTCTTATCCTGTAGGAAACCCTCCTTAGTTTACAACATGTTCATTTAGGAGAAATTTTATTCTTGGTAGTTGTTTCAGTTGTGTTGTCAGGCACCTTACGAAGTTCCTGATGGCAATAGTTTCTTATCTGTTTACAAGACCAGTACACCTGAAATTCAAAACTTGCTCTGTGAGTTTTACCTCCATAATATGTTAGTTACCAATGTCCCTGAATTTTTACTTAACTTATTTGTGGGGGATTTTCAATTAAAATCCTTTTAGTCCTTGTTGTGAAATCAGATCATATGGGGTGAGCAAATGGATATTTTCAATCACATGGCTCAAACAATAGGTTTCTATATCCGTCCTACACATCATACTGATGTAGCTTTGCGGAAAAATTTCAGATCTCTCTACTACCAAGCAGGTATTGGAGAGAATACTTCAAAAATCCTACTTGAAATGTGTAGAGGATTTGAAACCTACAGTCAGCAGCACTTTGGGACGGCCAGGCAAGCCTATGACAGGAGATGGGACACCTTGAGCTTGCCATTGAAATGCAGGAGGTTATTTCCCCTCAAAACTTGAGTTGGAGTATGCGTCGGGGTGATGCCCTCATTACAATTATAAGACAGTCATCAGAAAAAACTAGCAAGCAATACAATGATGAATGGGCAGGACTTCAAGTACATCCACCCCTCCTCTTGAGTCCTACTACCACTTGGCAAAACAATGTTGCATAGTCAAACGAGAGCTTTATAGCTTGGGTCGAGGTCACTTCAAATACTCAAGGATGTAAAGGTATGAGGAAGCAATATGTTGATCAGTTTGAAGAATATGACATGGCTCAACAACTTGGTCATAGAGCAGGACGTAGATAGGTTGCATTGGGACATGCAATAGGTAAAGTAGGGGAAATGATGAGTGCATTATTTGGCTCATTTATATCATTCCTACGATCAGTAAATTTCCACTTAGATATGATTTTCTAATGCATGGGGATGCTTTGTATAGTTATATCATAGTGAGTTTGATGCATTTTCCTTGCTTTTGTTCATAAAAACGATTACTGTATAAACTTCCTACTAATTGTCTTTGTGAGGAAAATGTGATGATGTGTGCAGAGAAATAATGGATGTTTGTTGTTGAGTCCGAGTTTGGAGCTGGAATATGGGAGCAGAAGATTTTTCCACTAGTCGACCTATTAGTATGGGACTTGTTCCTAACTGTCCCATAAGAACTTATGGGTTTTAGTTAATATTGATTAGTGGAAGATGTTAATGCCGCATATTATGGCGAATATCTGAAACGTTGTGTCTATATTAAGACACCTTCCTAAGAACATGATTAGTGATTATTTTTGGAGATACTTTGTAATATATCATCTGTGGGATTCAGAACTTTCAACTTCATATGTTGTATACGATATGGAACTTATTTGAATTAATAGAAGTACACATCATTTTGAAGATCTAAAGCTATTGGTAATTCCTCTGTCCCAAGGGAGAGCAAGGGCCCACTCGACCGAGGAGACAGGAGGTTGTTTTATGTTCACATATGCGGTTTTCCGATAAGTCTTACTGCAATCCTTGTTTCAGTATATTTCATGCAATCTTTGGTTGACTGCATTTGTTTTCTTTACCAACACTTTTATCTGAAATATGTGTTTCCTTTTATGCAAAGTCTAGTTAACATGCAATCTTACTTTTACTAAATTCTAGCTTCAATTGTGCAGTTGCAGTTTCATTTGTTTTAGTATTATGTGTGTATTTCAATTTCAATTAGAAGTGTATCCTTTTAGACTTCCTTTCATTACAATAGATGAATTCCGTAGATTTACCTTAGGTTTCTGTAGATTAGTAACCAACACAACACCCCCCCAACAGAAATCCCAACAGGAACTGGTTACATAAATCTCCATTGCATATAGCCTTGGACACAACCCTGGTTTATAATGACACTAACATGAGATCATGTTAGTTAAATGATTGGAGAACACAACGACCCATCACAAACCAAACTACCATCAACACAACTACGCCAAAGGTTTTATATCAATTGATTCAGCTCTCACTCCCGCTCCCGCTTGAATTCTATCTTAATACCAAATAATCTATGTCCTTTGATTCCCAATGGAAACAAATGGCATATGAAATTTGTAGTCTCTTCATGAGGCAAAATATCAACTGTTGGGATGATGAATTCTACATATAATTTTTTTGATTGACCTCAATTTATCCAAACTTGGTCTTGGTATTAATTGATTTAGTGAAGCCAAAGGTTTTGTATCAACCGATTCACTCATGCTACTCGCTCCACTTAAAGTCTATCTTAATACCAAATGATATATGTCCTCTCGATTCTCAATGGCGGTGAATGGTCCACACAATTTGGTAGTCTCATGTTAAGGCCAAATATCAACTATTGGAATGATGAATTATACATATGAAATGTTTGGTTGACCTCACTTTATCCAAACTCGGTCTTGGTATAAGTGAATGAACATTCTATTTTGCTCTTGAAACTATCCCCATCTCTTCTAGTATTACCCATCCTCTTCTCGGCTAGAGTCGATTAAAGATTAGGAGTGCCCTAGGCAATAAGTGAAGCGAACACCCTTCTTACAATTTTAGTTGATAATTTTTTCCCATCAAATCATTAAATAAAAGTTGCGTACATTATTGTATTTTAAAATTTGTATAAGGATCATAAATCACTAGTTTAGAGAAATTCAGGGTTAAGTTTAAGAAGACCCCTCTGAAAATTACTTTCGAAACATTGGTGAATCTCAAAAATCGACTTTCGAATCGTTGGTGAATATCTAAAAAAATGTTTCGTGGCAAAGGTGATTTTGCAGAGAGCATTTTTCTTGGTTTCGCAAAGTTGTTTGGGTAGGTTGGTCGGGAGTTGTCGTTGGGCAAGAAGTTGGTCAAATATGTTGGTAGGGGTTTGACGGGTGAGGGTTAGATGACCAAGGGTTGGGCGGGTGGGTTGGACGGGTGAGGGGTTGGGCGACTATTGGGCGGTGGGGTTGAGCAGTGAGGGGCTGGATGGTTGAGGGTGGGCGGGTGAGGGTTAGGCAGCCTAAGGGTTGGGCGGCCAAGGGTTTGACGGGAGTTGGATGGGTGAGTGGTTGGACACTAAGGGTTGGATGACTAAGGGTTGGATGACCAAGGGTTGGATGGTGGGTTAGACGGGTAAGGGTTGGATGGCCAAAGGTTAGACGGTGGGTTGGACGGTTGAGCGATTGGGCGACGGCCGAGGATTGACGGTTGAGGTTGGTTGTGTGGGTTGGATAGACTAGGGGTTGGATGGCTAAGGGTTGGACGGGTGGGTTTGACGGCTAAGGGTTGGGTGGGTGTGATGGACGGTAAAGCGTTGCTCGGCTAATGGTGGATGGTATATGGTTGGATGCGTAAGGGTTGTGCGGGTGGCTTGGACGGTTAATGTTTGGTTGTGTGGGTTGGGCGAGTAAGGGTTGGGCTGCCACGGCCAATAGTTTTCCGCCATGTGTCCTTTGAACCATACAAACCCCTATAAATACCCCTTCAAGGTTCAATTATTCACTTTTCTATGAAAATTTCCAGTGCTTTGAGCTCTCCAATCTTCAAACTTCTCCCAAATTTCAGCAATGGCCAGCACCACATCTATTCCTACACCCAAATTTCAATACAAAAACCTCATGTGCCCACAAATTGTAGCTCTACTAAGAGCAAAAGACGCACAAAAGGATTGGGTCGAAAACTCAGAATTTATTGGGCTTGTGGACATGCCCCAATTAATACTGATACTTCAGTCCTTGATTACCTTCTCGCCTCTTACAACGAGAGTGATGGTAAATTTTTCATTCTCCTCGTGCATCCGAGACGTCATCAAATTTCTTTCTCAATTGAACCCAAGGACGTACATCGGTTAACAGGTTTACCATTCAAAAATAAGTTGGTCATTACTACAAAGGTTGTTCTTACAGACGAAGACAAAAAGTTTTTGGAGTCTCATTACAATGTACAGGTTGATGGTAAGTTTATTGTTTTCAAATGCTTTTGTTCTTAACATTACTGGACCACCCAAGGCTCTAACATTTCTTCTCTGTTATTGCAGCTCCTCTTAATCGTTCATCAAGAGGCCTTCTTCTACAAGGTATTACAAATAAATTCTTTATTGCAGTTGTGTCACTTTTTCAGGCAAGGATTGTATTACAGGAGATTTGTAGACATTTCGTATTGGGCAATTCAATATTTATTGCAGACACTAGCAGGGAAACAATTCGATTGGTGTAGTTATTTGTCCAACATAATAAAAATAGATATCTCCCATACTTGCAAAGCCAATCAATTTGATAAATCTAGGACTGTATTCTCTTGTTGCAATTATATTCTTGATTTTTATTATGAAGTGTACTACAAAATTCTGCAAGATAAAATTCCAACTATAATCAATGATCAAATGATTGGTCTTACTCTTGAAGAACAACATGTAAGTTGGTAACAATTACTTTTACTGTTTACTTGTTCTAAGGATTTCAAATTCAATATTTTTGGATAAAATAATAATTGTGCGATTTTATTTTGCAGAGAAAAATTATAGCTACAACATCTCATAAGGAGGCAATTGTTAGAGGTAAAGCCCCTCCGAGGTCTCTGTTGATTATGACATAGATTCAACAGAGAATCAACACCAGTAAGACCTCCTCGTCAAAAGTGACCTCGGGGTCGATATGCGCATCATGTTTACCATCACATTTAACTTCAGGTATGACGTTATCTTTTTTATAAATAACTAATTCAAACAATTAATATAGATTATGTATGTACTACTGTATTTTAATATTTCTACTATTCTTTTATACATTTATTGTATTCAGAAACTACTAAGTTTGATGATGAAGATCAAACTCATTTTGGGTTTGAAGATCGAAATGTCACGATTGTGTCTTCGTCTATGCAAGGTATATTGTAATGTATAATATATAGCATGTTTTGTTTCCTTACAATTTTTTAGCATTTACAAAGCACAACCATAATATTATGACAATTTGTTGTTTGCTTCATGTAGGTAATGTGGCTTCTGGGCATGTTCTCGCTTGCAAGGAGGCCACCAATACCTCCAACACATCCAGTCTAAACAAAAAGAAGAATTGTATGAAAGAATATAAGGTTTCTTGCATAGTCGGCAGAAACAGTTCATCTTGCTACCATATAATTTCCTGGATTGTCACTAGGTGGTGTTTTAAGTGTAACAACCACACATCTTTTCAAAAACATTGCCCTTGACGAGGAGTATTTGGGCTTCAAAGTGGCGATGCAGACAAGGGTAACTATTTTGACACCCACGATATGATTCAATCTACTCCGCCTCAACCACAACAAAATGTGCATGTAATATAGGGCAATGACTCTCCTCCTCCAAGAAATGCTCCACAAACAGATGATGAAAAGACACATTTTATTTTAGAAAATCTGATATCAGATAGTATGGGGGCAACAATTCAAGAGGTTGTAATGTCTGATGTGGATTTGGTGCGGTCTTGGGAGAGGAGAGCAAAATTTTTGATAAAAGAAATAAATACACGATACCATAATCACGCTCAAAGGCATTCATTGTTCACTGTCGTAGAGAGCCAACCAACATGGCAAGATGTTTTGCTAAACAAAGCTCAATCAGGACTATTTCATATAGTAATGACTACAATGATGAAATTATAGACATAATGCTAAACAGGTTGGAGAATCTCAATGTTGAAGCACATGCTTACTACAATAAATGGGCTAAAGACAAGACAAATGTCTTAATAGCAAATGTTGAAAAAGAAAAAGTTGTTGTGAGTGGGCTTTTAGTTTTACATGCAAAATCCTTATCTTATAAGCACTGCAATATATTTTTCATTTTATCTAATAGACTAAAAATTTAATATTTTTGTTTTGCAAGCAAAATATGAAAATTTAAAGAAAGAAGCAATTGTATTTGAAGCACATTTGAAGAATGCCCACAAAAGCTCCGAATTCATTTGCACAGTTGAAGGAAAAACTCATTGTTATAAATAAACAAAATAATACATTGAGAAGGATAATAAAGGAGCATAAGATGGATCCAGAAGTCTTACTGAAGGAAAAGATAGACGCAGATGCAACACTTTTGTCTGACAGGAGATGTAGCGAGGGAGGAGTTGAATATTCTAGAGAATATCAATACCACAGCATGAGATTTGCATGCATCAGGAGTTATAGCAGATAGCTTTGCACAGATGTAACAAAATCCTCCACCTCTAACGCAAGAAAAAGAACAAGCCTCACCTGTAACATAAAATAAGATATGTTAGTAAAGTTCACCATGTGATAGGTGTGTTGTCACAATTCCGACACTGGCGTAGGAATTAAAAGATAGTGGCCAACCCTTTTAGTTTTTATTCCATGTGTGGCAGACGTAAGGACAACTATGATTTTGAATCATAGGCAAAAAGAGGATGACCTCGTAATGTGTCCTTATATGACAAAATTTGTTCGGAAGCTTTGATATGTTATGACAACCCCCTTTTTGGAATTGTATTGGCGACAAATGCTTTATGAATTTGTAATTTTCTTCATAAAGTAATTTGCCACATGAGAGATTGATTTCAAAAGAACTTTGGAAATTAGAATTGTACAATGTTATTATATGTTGTTAATACAAACTATGTTTCTTTTTTATTGTTTACGTAAATGTTGCTTAAATTTACTTGATTTTGTTTCTTTAAAATATTTATGTTTCTGATTTGTTGCAGATGTAAAATAAATCAATTAACAGATATAAAAGACAAATGTCTCCTTATTTCAGTTTGAATTTGAAAACCAAATATAAAAAACAAATGGGATAATTGAAACATATAATGACATTGTTCAAATGGCAAAGGATCAAATAAAGACAAATATAATATTGCATTTATTGAAAGTTGTAATCTCTGTATGAAATACATCAATATTTAAATTTATTGAAAGTTGCTTAAATTTACTTGATTTTGTTTCTTTTAAATATTTACGTTTCTGATTTGTTGTAGATGTAAAATAAATCAATTAATAGATATAAAAGAAAAATGTGTACTTATTTCAGTCTGAATTTGAAAACCAAATATAAAACACAAATGGGATAATTGAAACATATAATGACATTGTTCCAATAGCAAAGTTGTAATCTATGTGAATTGGAACAGTCCTGGAGCAACGCTTTCATTTGTGTCTTGGAAATCAACTGTAGCATGATCTATTGATGTGTCTCAATCCCCTGGGTTAGGCAGAATATTACTAACTCCTCTTCTTTCTACTAGTGAATTCCACAATGCTAGTGCTCTATCATAAGGAAAAGACTCCACTGAGTAATGTGAAACATACAATCTGAGACAACTTTCTAGATTCCTATCCAATCTGTTTTGAACTTTGGACTTTAAAAGGATAATGCACTAAAAACCCTCTCATCTTCCACTGAACCCAGAATCATTGTTTGGTAGAGCTCATACAACTTAATATACTCGCTCAAATCTTCACTTAGAATACTACTGGAAAAATATCCTTCCAAATCCTTTTCATGGCACTGTAATCCTGTGGGTTTTGTAGAAGCTTGAACTTGTCGTATCATAGTATTAGCAAAATCCATTGATTGTGAACTAAGTAGTTTTATTTTCAAAATACCTTCTAAAGAAACTCCATTTATCTCTTCAGTCTTAGAGAAATGATCAGTTAGATCACCCATGTTTTTGATAAATAAAGGACTGATAGATGTGTATGGTTTGTCGCCTAACAAATTCCAAAACTATGGATTTACAACTCCCATTGCTTCAAGTATTTTATCATTTTTGAATCTTTCTCGATCTCTTTAGCTAATGATTCAAAGATCTTTCTCAACTTATTCCTAGTTTCCATTAATACTGCATCATATAAATTTCGTGTCACTCGTACTTCTTCTATTTCTGAGTTAGCCATATCAACTCTTTTTTGGAACGTATGAAGTGGAATCTCTCTTCCATGTGCTATTATACACAAATGATCATGTATATTGTATTTTAAGAAGCACTTGGAATTTTTCAAATCTGTCAATGCATTCCAGTTTTCAAGTACCACTCTGAAAACTCCCATTAAAAATATATAAACTTTCTAAACTCTAGCAAACATGTCTTCTGAGTCTTATGAAGTCTGTAATGTAGAAAGAATGATCTTGTGCATGCTTTGTTAAAATATTAAGCTCCCTCAACATGGGAAAAATACCACAGTGTGAGTAAAGTTTCTATGTCTGTTAGACGACACAATAGATCTTTAGCTTTATCTACATACATGTGACATTTAAACATAAATCACATCGGTGAAGGATATTCATCAAATATTCTACATGCAGGTTCATACATAGATATCCATCTGGTATCTACATCTTTGAGAAGTTTTTTTCCCTTTTTCAGTCCAATAGAAATTTTTTGATATTCTAAAAAATCTCTTCGGATTGCTAGAATAATAGGCATGCAGATCACGTATCAATTCCTCCACTTTAGCTACATTTTCAAATGTGCTCACAATTTTGTAGGTGAGATTCATTCTGTGAGCCATGCAAAGTGGACAACAACCATATACGAGAAAATAGTTGTCTGAAGTCTAACACAGAGACCATTTTTGGCTCCCTACATTACAGTTGCACCATCGGTTCCGACACAAACTAATTTTGTTACAATGACAAAGTCATCCATTCCGGTGATATCCTTTAGATTTAACACCACCAATATATATATATATATATATATATATATATTCAGAATTGCAATTCTCATTCATTTTATGAATTGCTAAGAGGTGTGGAGTCCTTATTTCATTAGCAAATGTGTAAACATGAATACATATCCATGAAGTATTATCGACTGCAGTAACCTCATCTAATGAAAGGGAAATATACTTTGCCTTTTGAACACACAGTTTTCAGATCCTCCTTTTCTACCATAGATAGACATTTTGCAATCTCCCAACCACTAGTATCTGACCAATGAGATTGAGGAACATTTTGTAGACCAATAACTTGATACAACATTTTATTTTCTTTGAAATCTGACATCGGTCTTCCCCTTTTCATTATATGAAATACGGTAGCAAACTGAATACCCTTTGCTTGCATTTCTGCCTCCATAGCTTTTCTCAATCTGGCTACTATGGTCCCACCTTTTTCATTTATATATTTGATATGTTTTTGTTCCTTTTCATACTCTTTTGCGTATTTGACATGTAGACAATCTTTTGCATCTTTCCATTTATGTGTTCTGACTATGTTGCCATCCTTTAGCTTTTGGGAAATGTATATTTTCCCACAGTGCTTTTCAATTGTGTCCAGTTTGAGCTGCATCGTGTGCTCCTTCCCTTGTTTCCAACCACATATTTTGCATCGACATTGTGTTGGAACAACATTACAATTTTCAGTGTACACAGGTTCAATAAAAGGATATTTTGTAGCCCATTCAAACTGGAATTTTCTTCCAATTGTCTAGTTTGCCCTCTTTCTTCTTGACATATTTTCTTTTTTTCTTGGGATTTAACTTCGTATCTGAGTTGTTAGCAGGAATATTTTGATTCTCATGTCTCCTTTTCTGGAAATAGAACTTGGAGTAGAAGCTTCCTCTGTTGGTGTACTTTGAGAATTTGATGAATTTTCTTGTACTTCTAACTCATCAAGGGATGGAATGTTTTCCTCAACATATAATGGATCATCAATATCTTTAAATTGATTATTCTATGAAGGTATTTTTGAAACATTTGCATATAATTCTATAAAATTGTTACTTATTTAGTATTAATTTTATCTATAGTTAAATTTTTATAGAGTACAAAGAGTTCCAAGAACAGTATGATAAACATAATTATTAAATTTTGTAAGATTAAATAACCAGTAAATAACACATGCCACATACCGATATTTTCAACTGATGCATAAACCGACTTCATTTTTTGTGATTTTCCAAAATAGCCAAGCAAAGTATTTGCACCCTTTTTTGAACTGGCTGAATTTGTAATCTTCTTGCCTTGATTTCTAGTATCCATGACTCCTTAGGCCCTTAGGGTTGGCTCTTATGTTTGAAGGCTCTAAGAATGGATGGTTTAAGGTTAAATGGTATTGGTTGGACGGTAAAAGGTTGGATTAAAGTCACTTTGAGTGGTTTGACGAATCACGACAAAGGGGTTGGACGCCTAAGTTATTGGATGGCTTAAGCCTTATGGGTTGGATGGCTAATGGGTTGGACGGATCAAAGTTGGACGGATCAGAGTTAGACGGATCGATCTCGAGTTGGACGGCTCGGGGTTGGATGAATCAACATTGGATGGATTAGAGTTGTGAATCGAGTTGGACGGATCGAGTTGGGCGAATGATCGGTGTTGGACGGATTAGTGTTGGGCGGATTAGAGTTGGACGGTTAAGAGGTTGGACAACTCAGGTTTCGAGTTAGACGGGTTGGGGTTGGATGACTCAAAGTTGACGGCTTGTGGTTGGATGACTCAGATTTCTATGTTGGCGGCTGCAGATTTTGAATTTTCTTATGTTTACTTCGAATATGATAATATGATTCAAAATTATGGCGAATTACATTCATAAGATTTTATATATGTGTAAAATCTAGACAAAATGAATAGTATAAGGGACATGATGGTCAATTTTTTTGGCGAATAAGTCGGTGAACCACATAATATTCGCCAATTCAATTTCTATAATCCTCAATTTTTGCAAGTTTACGAAAATTCGCCACTAAAATTTTCCTGGAAAAATTGGTATACAAAAGGAATTAAAATATCCTATAAAATTTTCAAAGAAGGACAAACAATAATCCATTGATGTAAAAATCAATCATAGGAGGTGCTCATAATACAACAAATACATTTTTATACAAGGTTGCTTAATTGTCTTCTTTACCAATATCAAGTAGGTGATGGGACTCAAAATTGAATAAAGCACCATTTTTGCAAATCAATAAAAAATATTAGGTAGCTCCCATAGTTTTGTGAAGAGCAAAGATATGGACCAAACCTACTAATTCCTTCATAAAAAGAGATATTTCCCAAAATATTAGGAATACATAATTAAATAATTATTTCTGTAATTATACTTTCCTCCACTATTACACCAATGACATTATAAAAATACACTAACCTTTTCGAGAAAAAAATTACACCCCTGAATTATCTAGAGCTACATTAGAGAATGGGTAACAATAACAAAATCATATGAACTTAAAAATATGCATATTTATTTTTACTTGCAAAAGCATTATACTACTTTTTTATGTGTATGCCTTAAATTTATGTTACATTATAATAATATCAATAAAAGGGTCAATTAATATTGACTTCATGTAAAAAAATCTTAAGTTCTAATAATAATAAAAATAATGAAAATATTTAGATTTAGGCACCCCCTAATCTTTAGTACCCTAGGTAGTTGCCTACTCTGCTTGGGAATCCCCTCTTGTTCTCTCTGTTCCTCTCTTCCTAAACTCTTTCCCAACAATTTTAATAAAAATCGCCTTGCTTGGTATTCTCTCCCTCTCCCACATCACTATCATCTAGAACATTTACGAGTTGATTATCCTATTTCATATTTGGAAAAAAATATTGCACGAGCGTATATTGGGAATTGTACTCTACGTTGGTATGGTATTGTTCCCACTTTATTGAGCAAACTCACTTTCTATCTTATTTATGTTTGTAGATGTATGAATTCAATATTAAAGATCAAGAGGTGTGTGCTCACATCGATAGAATAAAAGAACACCTTCAAATTTTGTTGCTTACACTAGCCGTCATGATTATTGCATGCACGGATTCTTAATTTCCTCTCCCTTTTGTGAGGATTTTTGTATAATTAGGTGTGTTCTTGCTTGTCTTTCTGCTTCTGTCTAATGTATTTCTTTATTATACTGTGAAGGCAAGTATATTGCTTTCACAAGAGCAAATACTCTTTTCCACAAAAGCCAATAAATTAATGCCATGTGTATTTAAATAACATCTAGCTAAAGTTTTATGGTGCAATTTTTTTTTTGCTTCAATTTGATTGGTAAATCCCTTTATTCCCTACTGTGCAAAAGGTTTGATTGCCTGTACTATGTGAATTACGGCTGTTTGTCAGCGTTGGGCGGCTGTCTGTCGAGATGGGCAGCTCGGATTCCCTGTATGTAAAATGACCTCGCAACAACCTCAACTAAGTATATCACATGGCAACACGAGCAAGAAACGAATCTGCAATCTGGATGAGGTGAGGGAAAGTTGGAGTTGGAATTCATGTGTTAGAAAGACGGTGTTAAGTTAAGCGTGAGTGAGCAATCGTGTCATCTGTAATGGCAACTTATTCTACCTTAGTCTGCAGATCTTGCTTTCTGTTCCTAAGTTTATGTGCTTCTGCAGATGGGACAAGATCGGGAGGCGCAAAGTGCCACTACCCATAATCTTACAGGGTCCGATGTGAATATTGGAAGCAAATGCGATATATTTAGTGGCACTTGGGTTCACGATTTATTAACTTATCCTCTTTATGATTGGAGGAGTTGTCCTTACCTTGATGGCGAAGTGAGCTGCCAAAAGAATGGAAGGCCTGATTTGGACAACCAAAAATGGAGATGGAAGCCCAACTACTGCGACCTTCCCAGGTAAGTAACCCACCTGTTTGTTTGGAGAATTGAAATTGAGCATTGTCACAATATAATAATTTATGATGGTGATTGTCAGATTCAATGCGGTGTACATGCTGGAGAGGATGAGGGGAAAGACAATTATGTTCATGGGAGATTCTCTGAACCGCGGGCAATGGGAATCCATGACATGCCTTGTGCACTCTGTGCTGTCGCAGTCAAGAGAATTTCATTCACCTCTGGAGACCCAATATCCACTTTAAAAGCATTGGTACGAATACAAATACAATGTTGCGGATTCATGCATGTCTCTAAGTCTTAATTGTATGTGTTTATATTAAAACAGGACTATGGAGTGTCTGTCGTTTTACCGGGCACTATATCTGGTGGACATGGAGAGCAGAGTTGTGCAAGGGCAGAAGAAAGTTGTGCTTCGACTGGATTCTATCGCCATGAATGGCAGAGCGTGGAAGGGCGTGGATGTCCTCATCTTCAACTCGGGTCACTGGTGGACTCACATGGGCGCTCTTCAAGGGTATAATAACTTATAACCCCATAATTTCGCTATTCATATTCATATTACATGTACTTACCTACATATACATATATACTCTCGAAAATCCTTATTCTGAAAAGTTTGTTTTTGTGTGCATTTTATTATCATATTTGACTGATCTTACCCCTTCTTTGTTGACTTAATTAAATTTCTGTGTGTTAGTAAATATCTATACAATTTCCTTTTTCCCCTCAATGAAACTTTAGTCATAAAACTAGACACTTATTCTTTATTTGGTTAATTTTGTAGACACGCTTATTGCAAAACAGAGAGTGCAAGGATTAGACAACAATTTACAATCAATTATAAGCAATTTCCCTATCCAACTACACATTCGACAACAACTAGCTAATGCCTCCATGATGCGCAAATCTTATCATTATATTAATAAAATCTATTACTGGAATACCCCCATAAATGACAATACCCTCCTTATTGGCGCAACAGAAGGCCAAAGAAATTCTAAAATTGTATGCGAAAATGTGGTGCAGCTCCCTGTTTTCCCTCCTCATTCAGAATGTTTTTTCCCAGGCAATGAGTTATGACTGATGCTTTTCGATCTAGTCACTTTGTATGCAGTTGTGAAAGGAACAATGAATAGAAAAGCAACTTCCGACGATAATTTAGTATGACTACACTAATTAATTGATGACAATTTCTGTGATAAATTATTATCACTAGAGTTGTGCGTGGAATATGACAGAATGTAAATAATAGCCATATATAAGCATTTTCAAATTTATTATCACTACTACGGTGCTCAAATACATAGAAATGTTTGATACTACTATGAGAGAGAAACAAAAATGTTATATTTTCCTTTTCAAAATATTTGTGAACTTGAAATAACAAACTTGATGTTGGATGTTTCCGGCCCATCATAGACCAAAGCTTGCATTTGCAGATTCTAAAACTATCATATATAAGCATCTTAAAAATTTAGTGCACTTCAATCCCAGGTCAATGAATCTACAACTCTCCCAAAATTATATTTAATCCCACCGAGTTCAAATTTTGTTCTCGATCACAAAGATGTCATATGTAGTTCATTTTCAGAGCTACACCCATCTGAGCGCTGTAGAGAATCTCATGTCCAATGGATTCAACCATCTTCAGGTTAAGGAGAAACACATATTTGCTCCCCATAAACGCCCTCAAATGTCTGAGGTCTCTTGTTCTTACAACATTCAAGTTGTAGATCTCAAAGATCTGGATGGTCCTAATACAAGTAAAGTGGTGAATCAGATCAAAAGTGCATGCAAGGAAGATGGCTTCTTCCATGTAAATATTTATTATTTGTCTTGTTACTTTCCTTTCATCTGGGTAGTGCTTGAATTCAATATGGGTCATTCGATTGTGAACCATGGAGTGCCGCACAATCTGATGAAAAACATGATGGATATTGCTAAAGAGTTCTTTGAAATGTATATGGAAGATCGGGCCTATCTTGGTATGCCTATGGAAGATCAGGCATACCAATTCAAATACCTTTGTGGGCATACCGAGTCAATTACCTGTAATGAACTGGGTCAAAGCTACATCGGCTTTTCTATTGTGGGCATACCCAACAATTATTGCACTCCACATTATTTAAGACATTCTATCAAAACATTGGGGTATAATTTGTTTACATCATGTCTGTGAGAGTTGTCCTTGCAAGACAAACCATAGCATAGATATCTAACCCTCCCCACATCTCCAAAATCATCTCCTTCGGTAGTATTTGCCATATCATGGCCTTGTTATTAACAAAGCATTTTCGCTTTTTTTTCTATAAAATAAAAAATTATGTGTTCGAAGATCATTTGCAGATAAACCCTAACCCTAGATAAATAAATTTTTTGACCGATATTGCTAAATGCCTCCTTGAGTCGTAAACACTGCCACATTTCATTAACCCGTGTCTTTTTTTCTGTTTGCCTACTTCATTTATCATATGTTACCTATATTATCTCCGCAATGAGATTCCAATTATTTCCTAAATACATTTCTTCATTGCTAGGACGATCTCCTCCATCCTGTACGTTTGCAATAAGATCCCCTCTTTACTCCTCTTTATCATCAGCTCATCTGTCATTCCCAAACGATGTCATCTCAGAATTTCTGCTGAACGAATGCGGGTTTTGTTCTTTTCAACTTACAAAAGTCTTCCAAAGACGGCGATCCCTGCTGAGGACCAAAACCGACCACACTGCCAGAGAGGCCATTCAGTTCTTGAGGGATTCTGGATTCTCTGAAAACCAGGTCCACAACGTCATTCTTAAAAACCCAGCTTGTCTTACACTCAATGCGGATGGGCCGTTGAAGGCCAAGATGGAATTCATGAAAGCATTGGGATTCACGACCAAAGACCTTGCATATCTCGTGTCCATTCAACCCAGATTACTTAACTTGAGTTTGGAAAACACTCTCCGTCCTAAAATCTCTCGTCTTCAAAACCTGTTTGGTTCAAACGTCGATCTGTGCAAGGCTCTCAGAGCGGCACCTGAGCTTCTGCTCAGTGATATCGAGAAGCAGTTCAAACCTAAAGTGGAGTATGTGGAAAATTACATGGGAATTTCGCAAGGCTCTGCAATATTTGTGTATGCATTCCGCCAGGTTGTAACTAGGTTTGAAAATGTGGCGAGGAAAATGAAGCATATGGCAAGTATTGGTCTCTCAGAAGAGGAGGTCCACCAAATTGTGAAGAAGCACCCTCAAGTACTCACTCTTTCCACGAAAAAGATGGAGGAAAACATAGATTTTCTTATACACGTTGCAGGAATTACTCCCAAAAGTCTCGTTTCAAATCCTTTACTGTTGGGTTTAAGCGTAGAGAAAAGGCTCAAGCCACGCTACGAAGTCTTTTTATCTCTGAGTACAAAGCCACTCTCCAAACGTCCACTTAGTCTGGTTTCCATCCTTAGATTAACTGAGAAAGAATTCCTTCAGAAGTTTGGCCAATGCAATAGTGAAGACAAGTCCACTGCTCATCAAATTACCTAAAGCATTTTGCAGCAGTCATGGGAGTTTGACATAATTTATTCTTCACTCTTCTTAGTGGACCGGTTGCACTGATTTTACCCTGGAACCGATTCAGGCCACGATAACGTTTCAATAATAATTCCCTTCCTAGTTTTGGGTTCGTGTCACTTTCGTGAAGAAAGCACCGTAGTTGTCACTTCCCTCAACTCACGGCCTATTAACAATATGCAAGTATCTGCAGGTATGAATCAAATCTTACATGTATTGTCAGTCTAAAGTTTTATTTTGTTTTTCTCCAAATATGGCTCCAGTATTCGAAACTAAACATTGGGCGCCAGTTGCCTCACTTTGCAATGCTATTGAGAGATATTAATATATTCAGAACCCTGATGCAATGAATTTCAGTATGTTGTCTGTCAAAGTAATATCATGTATGATGTATCTGGGGCAGGCATTCAGCATGATTGTAAACGATTCTTTACATTTTATGGGTAACTTGTCAGAGTACATTTAAACATTATTGAAGCTAATGTTTACTAGTCTACTTTCTTAGTGTATGTTTGGAGTAGCTCATTGATTTCCTTTTTAGTATCAAGTTTTAGGGCGAGTTATATAGCACTTGTACTTGATTCTTAGTTTTGAATGGTTGAGTGGCGAGTTATATAGCTTCACTGATGTGTTAAAATTCTACATATAAATTGGTTCATGTTTGGATTGTTCTGCTCTACCTTAAATCAAAATGGATAGACATAAAACTTTTGTAGCTCCACTCACGGTTTTCCTTTGAATCTGAAATTAAGGTAACCATTTACAGAGTACAAGGGCAATTTCTTTCTCCTGCACAGCTTGAGATTTTACTTTAACGGTGATATCTGCAGCAACCTAATTTCTCAAAGGCCAATAGGGCATCCTTAAGAGGGTAATATTTAGAATAATATCACCAATGTTTTTAGATTGGCTTTGTCAGTCACTTCGATATGCTGCCTAACTTAATGTGGTTAATCATTAATCTAGTCAGTCACTTCTGGGTTTCTAAGTCAGTTTTAGATTCTTTTTCTCATGCGTGTTTCCTAAACCCCTGTATGCATGCAGCTAATGGTAGAATAATTTCTACCCTGCAATCTTCTTACCTGTTTTGAAAATCCATTGCAGCAATGCATTACTTAGTTTTGCTGAGGTCTATCTTCTATTTTCTAGATGATTAATATTGCTCTTTCATTGAGACTTCTGAAGATATTCAGTCTGATAGACTTAGTGAGTTTTCACTTTGTAGTTTGCGTTGGTTACTCCCTTTTGCATATGTTCTATTCCTTAGCGAATTTGATGAAGCAGCTAACTCTGCAGTTGTGCATTGCATCCATAGCTTTTTAGGCCCCTTTTGGGCTCAGCTTGGTGGCGCTAGGGCTAAGGTTCAAGGTTCCAGGAATATTGACTAAATAACATAAGGTATACACAGAGTCCAGAATTTCAGACTGAACCTGACTCATTAAACAGTGATTATGACTCACCGATGTAGGAACATCCTGATCCACGTGTGATCTTGCATCACCATAAAAATGTTGTCTACAGGTCAATCTAAACAACTGAGTTTAAGGAGCTTATTCTCCTAAAATTGGAACTTCTCGTAATTGCACTGTTTTATAGGAGCAGCTGTAGCTTGTTAGCTATATTTAGAATTAGAAAGTCAAATTAAGAGTCTTTCTTGTTGGTTAATATAATTGCATGTTAGTCTAGTTTTAGAGGGAGATAAGGAGCTGCAGGGAAGGTTCGCGAGTTACAGAAGAGGGCATTGAAAACCAAAATTTCAAAATGTTCTGATTGAATTTTGAGAGAGGTTTTGTTCATCTTGGTCTTATGATGAAAAACCTCTCTTTGTTTTTGTACAACAGCAATAGTCAAAGAGATATGTGTGTTTGAAGGTTTCAGTTGTGTGTGGAGGTGTATAGAAGGAGAGTCTGCACATGTGTTTGTATAGCCCTTTAAGGCTCAGAATTGTTGTATGTGTGATTATACCATCCATTGAGAGTGCGTGTTGAATGTTCTAATGCGAATTGAGGCTTGAAGTAATAAAAAGACTGTTGTCTTGCATTGGAAACCGTCGTGTTATTCAATACCTGCAAGGTTGGGCTCCTTCATTGCATTAATTGGTATTAGAACTCAGTAAAAGCTCTTGGAGAGAGCGTGTGAGAGAAGGCAGCTAGAGCAATGTCAAAGAAGAGTTTGCATAAGTGCAAGTTGAAAGAGAAAGTGTAGAGTGCCTTCCACAGGTGTGTGTATGTGGGTAGAAGACAACAAAAGCTCATTGAAGCTTAAGAGTAGGTATAGAAGCCTTGCAGAGAGTTGAGAGTGTGAGTAGATGTGAAGGAGCTCTTGGAAGCTCAAGTGATTGGTGCAGGCTATGCAAAAGGAGTTCTGTTGATAAGAGAGAAGCATTGAGAAATGTGAAAATTGAGAAGGAGACTCTTGTGTTGAGTCAGAGCAAGCTGTGAAAGAGAAGTTTGCAAGTGAGAGTAAAGCGATAGTGAAACACAATGAGAGTGTGAAGAAGAAAGTGAAGCTTGAGAGCTTCTGCAAAGAAGGAAGTACCTTCTAAAGAGACTAAGGGTTGTGGTTCTTAGCATGAAGAGAGGTGGCAGCTGAGTGTTGTCACAGAGAGGAGTGATCAGGATGTGAAAAAGAAGTCTGAAAAGAGAAGCAAGTTGTGAAAAGGAAACTTGTGGAGATTTGAGAGGAAAGTGGACTGCATTTGAAGTTGCAGCTGAGACAGTAAGTAGAAGAGGCCTTGAGAGAGCCCAAGAGAGTGATAAAGAGAAAAGAGAAAGTTTGTTTGCAGCAATGGGTTGCAAGGTATGAAAGTGATATGAGAAGTGAGTGTGTAAGGAGAAGCTTGTAGAAGCTTTGCTGAAGTAAGAAAAGAAAAATGGAGAGTTTAGAGAAGTTGAAGGCTAAATTCAGAGTCTTGCAAGTGAGGGTTGAAGCAGAAGAAAGGAGGATGAAAAAGGAAAAAGTCAACAGTGCCCAAAAGAGAGAGATTGAAGCACTAAAGAGAGAGTTAGAGAAGATACAAGATTTTATGGAGATCCTAGAAGTTGAATATGAGTCAGAAGATTGTGAAGATGAGGAAGAGTTCCTCTTGAGTAAAGAAGAGTTTGAAGAAGAGGAATGGAGTGAACAAGAAGAATGACGTAAGAAAGGGGATGAGTGGAAAACTGAGGAAGAGGCATAATATTGCTTCCTAAGAAGGTGAAATGCTAGATGATGATGTGTGTGGTGCATGGGATAGATGTGAGCAGCCACAAGGAGATAAAGTGGAAGGAATTCACTTGAAAGAGGATCGAAAGAGAGAAATGTAGGAGAGAGTTGTTGCAACCATGATGAGAAGGTTTCACAAAGAGTTGCAAAAGTGGGAACAACCCACATTAAGAGAGGAGTAGCAACAGTAGAAAGGTTGGTCACTGTAGATCACAAGTGTAAAGAGAAAGTTGTTGAGGAGCTCAAGGTAGAAGAGATTGTGGAGCTCAGGGTTCAAGCTGAAGCAAGTGAAGAACAAGATGAAGAGGATGATTTACTGTTACCAATTGCGGCAGAAGAGAGTGGAAAGAGATGTTCCATGTTAATGATAGGAGATGGAGAAGCGCAATTTAGAGCACTTGATGATACAAAGCGTGATGAGAGAGAAGTGTCAACTGAGGTACTTGAGATTCTTTTTGAAAAGGAAGGTGACAATTGTAGAGAGAGAGAGAGAGAGAGAGAGAGAGAGAGAGAGAGAGAGAGAAAAGGAGAAGTGAAGCAAGTGCAAGCTTATGCACTTGAAAGAGCTCTAGAAAGGGCCAAAGAGATTTGAGATTGGAGGAGAAACATGTCTTTTGGAAGGCATAAGAGAGAAACAGATGAAGGAAATAAGAAAAGAGAAGAGAGAAGAGGAGGTGCCATTGAAGAAAGCACTTGCTATCTTGCCTCACTATTTTAATTCAGATTTTGTGTTTAGTTGTTCATGTGCAGGTATGCCTTCAAGAGTGAGAAAAATGGGTCACATGGAGGACTCATGAGCACAAGGGTAGAGAATGAGTTATTTGAACTCATACAACAAAGAGGAGCAGCAGAACTGTTCTTTGAAGCACATGATAGGGACTTGCAGATGAAGAAGAGAGAAGAGCTGATTCTCATATCAGCAAATGCATGTGAAGAGATGGAGGAGGATGTGGAGGTGATGGTTTGTGAACCTAAAGTAGGAGACCCATTGTTGGATGATGGGGAAGAATGTGTTGTATTCTCTAAGTGGGAAGAGGATGAAATTTCATTGGAAAGGAAAGGAAATACTTCTGAATTTTCTCTTTTGCAGGGAAGAAGGATTGAGGACAACCAAGGAAAGATGCATGTTTCTATGAAGGAAACAATAGAGGTGAAGAAAGAGGACAGCCAAGAAGAAGTTGAGGTGGCTGAAGTGAAAGTTCATGCACATGAGGTGAGTATGGTTGAAGACCATACATGTGAAGAAGAACAAAACAAAGTGAAGAATGAGGAGACAATGTGTAGCCCAACCATGGAGGTTGCACAAGAAGATGGAGATGTGGGAGCAGCCCACATAAGTGTGAATAATGAAGAGGAAATGAAGAAGAGTTGCAGGTGTCCATAAAGGAAACTATGAAGATGAAGGAAGTGCTAGTTGATGCACTTAAGGAGAGCACATTTGAAGACCCTCTATGTGAAGTAGAGGATGAAAATGAAGGGAATAATGGTATTGTGACAGTAGTAGAAGTTGCTGAGAATGGACCTTTGATAGTCCATCATGTGACTACATTCCATGAGAAGAATGCAAAGAATGGTGAAGAGTTGGATGGTAAAGCAATGAAGAAGATGACAAAGGATGAAGAAAGAGAGATGGAAGAGATGTCTCTACAAGCAATAGAGACACATGAAGAAGGAGAGATGAGAGAAGTAGAAGAATGTCAATCATGGTATAGAGTTAAAGAAGGAGATATAGATGGTGAATATGTTTCTATCAAGAAGAATCAAGGAAGACCATGGTGGCACATATGTGGGAATAGCCCATATTGGAGTTGAAGAAGAGGCACTTATGAGTCAAGAGCTACATTATTTTGATATGGAAAAGGAGAGTGAAAGTTTCTTTGCACATGGCATGTTTGTGATGCCTAAGAAGATGAAGAAAGGAGGAGGAGAGAATGAGATGGTGGAGTTGATGTTGTTATCATCTAAAGCATGTGTGGAAGAGGATGATGTTGCAGCTAAATGGTGTCTTTTGAAAGACATGAAAATAGAGAAGATGTGAAAGTGAATGCACATGATGCTGATTTGAAGGAAGAATTGAGTAGAGAAGAAGAGATTAAAGTTGCAGCAGAGATGACATTGGAGAAGATCCATATGAGAATGCCTGATTCTCATGATACTATGTATTCTGAGTTTATTACAATAGTTGAGGAATGGAGAGAGATTGAGAGTGTGAAAAGACAAGTTGCAGCTGAAGAGGAGTTGTGAAGCATGATGTTGTAGAAGTGGGAGTGTTGAATATGCAAGACCCTATGAGAATTGTTGATTCTCTAAATGCTTGGGTTACTAATTTTGTTGCAGGTATGATTGAATGCATAGAAGAAGAGGAGAATGCTGAGAAGAACTCCTCATTTGAGTTGGCCTTTGGAGTCCAAATATGTAATATGGTTGCATATATGATGAAGAGTGTATGTGATGGATTCTTTGACAAGAAATCCATGAGAGAAGAAGTGAAGAGGAGATGGTTGAGATAGAACATGAGTTGCATGCTTTTATTGGAGGAAGAGGCAGTTGGTTCAAAGCTCATGAAAGATTGAGAAACAATGGTGTTGAATACAGTTGGTGGTGGTGGTTGGATAGTGGTGGGTCAAATCCCACAAGAGGATTGAAGATGAGAAACAAAGCATCTTGGAGGAGGTGGATGGATGACTATGCCCAAGAAATGGGTAAGGTAAAGAGAAAGGTGATCAGAGCTATGTTGATGAAGATAGTTTATGGACCAGCATGTTGCTGGAAATGGAGAAAGAAACAAAATAACAAACTTAAGTGATACCTAACAAGGTGGAAGGGGATGCCTTAGTCATTACTCTTCGTGACCAAAAGAGTGGTTCTACCACTTATTCTATTTGAGCAAGAGCTCAAATTCTCTTACCATGGGTGTCTGATGTAGGAGCATCCTGATTCACGTGCAATCTTGTATCACCAAAGATTTACAACTTTCAGTCCAAACCTCTGAGATTTTAAGGAGCTTTTTCTCATAAAATTGGAACTTCTTGGAAGTTCCCTATTTTATAGGAGCAGCTGTAACTTGTTAGCTATATTTAGAATTAGAAAGTCAAATTAGGAGTCTTTCTTGTTAGTTGATTAATATGGTTGCATGTTAGTTTTAGAAAGGAGATAGAAGAGTTGCAAGGAGGATTTGAGAGTTGCAAAAGAAGGCATAACAACTTAACCAAAATTTCAAAATGCTCCAATTGAAATTATGAGAGAGGTTTTTGTTCATCTTGGTCTTATGATGAAAAACATCTCTCCATTTTTGTACAACAACAATAGTTAAAGAGATATGCGTGTTTGAAGGTTTCAGTTGTGTGTGAAGGTGTATAGAAGTAGAGTCTGCACATGTGTTTGTATAGCCCTTTGAGGCTCAAAGTTGTATTAGTGATTATATAGTCCATTGAGACTGTGTGCTGAATGTTGTAATGCCCATTGAGGCTTGAATCAATAAAAAGAATGTTGTTCTGCATTAGAAACCACTGTGTTACTCTATAGCTGCAAGGTTGGGCTCTTATTCACTTGAGACCCCATACCTTACTGCATTACTCACTCTTTTGGAATTTGTAAGTGTCTAATTATTTGATTCAGAACTGACAATATCCCTCAATTTCTGAAGTATGGCCTTAGAAAATAACTGTGACACTTGCAATGCTGAAGTATCTCAGATAGCATTCATTTCTATGTACCAAAATATTAGTCTCCCTACCAATCAAGACATTTTGACTTGACATAAAGCTATTCTTCCAATGGGGAAAGAGGTGGATCTGCCCCTATAACAAATGTGTACGGTGCTTGTGTTAAGTGGGTCCCCTTGCTTTGTGATCATTTCCAAAAAAATATACGAGGAAAAATGTCACAAGGGTAATGACTACTCATGGAGGTCATCTATAGATGACTTAAATAAATGCACACGAGTAAAAGTCCACAAAAATTGATTAATTTATTTAAATTGCTCGTGTAAGCATCAAATTACTCAACATACATCTAGATATGTGGAAAACTAAGGATAATAGCAGACTTATGTCAGGGTATTCATGTTGTGATGGCTCATATGGTTCATATTAGTTTGTTATATTTGTATATATATACATCAGTTTAGTCGTTTCATTCTTAAGGAATCCTATAGGCCTTTCATCCTACCAAATCAAATACAAGAGAATAATTTACATAGCATTTATTGTTGCCTCGTGTCAAGTTAGCAGCTACTCCCTCTGTAAATGAAGGCGATACATGTGTGAAAGTAGCAGCAACAGTATTTGTTACATCTGTCATATTACTTCTGTCATATTAAGCCTATGTTAGTTTGATACTCGAGCCTTCATAAGTTGGAAATGGTTAGTTATAGCTGCTGCAATTTGCTGTGTACATGTTGGTTGCCACATTTGACGTGCCAGTACCATGCGTTCTTATTAGCCCCAAAAGTGCCAGTCTAATCCCTGCACTTGAACAAGTACTTGACTGGCAAGCATTGCCAATCCAAGCTTCTTCCACATTTCCTCAACCCCACACAATGTCATCAGATTTTTGCTTGACAAATGTGGGTTTCTATCTTTTCAACAATCAGAAGTCTTCAAAAGAGGGCCACCTCTGTGGAGGACCAAAACTTACCACAATGCTAGAGAGGTCATTCATCTTTCAAGAGATTCGGGACTTCATGAAACCCACCTTCACAAGGCCATTGTTAGAAACCCATCGTTTCTTGCACTAAAGTTGATGGGCAGTTGAAGCCCGAGATGGAATTTGTGAAAACATTAGACTTCACTATCAAATTTCTCACACTCAAAGTCGATGGGCAGTTGAAGCCCAAGATGGAATATGTGAAAACATTAGGCTTCACCATCGAAAACCTTGCCTATCTCATATCCATGTGACCCAGATTGCTTACCACGAGTTTAGAAAACTTTCCCGACCTAAAATGCCTTATCTTAAAAGCCAATCTGGTTCAAATATCAATCTGTGCAAAGTTCTAACAGCGGCACCTGCTCTTCTGGCCATGGATATAAAAAAGTAGCTGAAACCTAAGGCGGAGGATGTTGAGAAGATGCGTTGAAGAAAAGGAAGCATATGGCAAGTCTTGGTCTCTTGGAAGAGGAGGTCCACCAAATTATAAAGAAGCGCCTTCATGTACTTCATCTTTCCGCAAAGAAGATGCAGGAAAACATGGATTTACTTATACACACTACAGGACATAAGCCCGTAACTCTATTTTCGTATCCCATGTTGTTCATTCTAAACATAGAGAAAGGCGCAAGCCACAGTACAAAGTCTTTAAGTCTGTAAGTACAAAGCCTCACTCCAAAGGTCCACCTAGTCTGCTTAGCATCTTTAAACCAAGTGAGAAAACTTCCTTCAGAAATTTGGCCTCGCAGCCTCAAGGAAAATCCACTGATCATACAATATCTGAAGCATTTTGCAGCAGTCATGGAAGTTTGACTCAAATTATTCTGGATTCTTTCTTGTTGACTAGGTTGGACCGGTGTTAAAGGGCTCTGGAACCCGTGCAGGCCAAGGTATTGTTACAACTTACAATTATCTTTCCCTTCCTTGTTGTCAATGTCTCACTTTTGTAAAGAACACTGAATTTGTCACTTCCCTTGACTCGTGGCCTATGAACAAATATCAAGAATGCAGTCTGTTATGTATCTGCAGGGTTAAGTCCCACTAGATTTAGAGAACGATATTGTTACATCCTTTTGAAAGAGGGACCAGCTTCCTTTTTATATCAAAACTTACAGAATTGTACTTCAATTAGTACAGCTTTTAATACTGTTTTACTTTCATTTTATGTCCCTAATGAATCAATATTTACATGTATTATCTATCTATTCTGTTTTGTTTTACTTATTCTCCAAATAAGCCTATGAACAAATTGCAAGAATGTATCTGCAGGGTTAAGTCCCACTAGATTTAGAGAACAATATTTTTACATCATTTTGAAAGAGGGACCAGCTTCCTTTTTATGTCAAAAACTTGAAGAATGTAGTTCAATTCGTACAGCTTTTTATACTGTTTTTACTTTCATTTTATGTCCCTAATGAATCAATATTTACATGTATTATCTGTCTGTTATTCTGTTTTGTTTTACTTTTTCTCCAAATATGCCTATGAACAAATTGCAAGAATGCAGTCTGTTATGTATCTGCAGGGTTAAGTCCCACTAGATTTAGAGAACAATATTTTTACATCATTTTGAAAGAGAGACCAGCTTCCTTTTTATGTCAAAAACTTGAAGAATGTAGCTCAATTCGTACAGCTTTTTATACTGATTTTACTTTCATTTTATGTCCCTAATGAATCAATATTTACATGTATTATCTGTCTGTCGTTCTGTTTTGTGTTACTTTTTCTTCAAATATGGCTCCTATGATCCAAACTAAACATTGAGCATCCGTCACTTGCTTTGCAAATCTATTGATAGACTCTTTTTAATATGTTCAAAACTCTGATGTAACAAGTCTCAATGTGTAGGCGTGATATTATGTATGGTATATCTCATGCAGGCATTCAATGTGATTATGAAAGGTTCTTAACATGTGGTGGGTAAATTCCCTTTGCACATGTAAACATTTTTGAAGCTAATCTTGACAAGGCTACCTTCTTAGTGAATGTTTGGATTAATTCATTGAGTTTATTTGCAGAATCATTTTCAGGAAGCAGTTATATTGTAACTGATTCTTAAAAGGATGTACATGATTGATTCACCACCTCAGTCAATGGAGATACAGCCATCAAGGTATTTCAGCTTCTGTACTTAATTCCTTTTAATAAGAGTGGTGAACTTATTTTGAATGGTTTAGTGGAAAGTCATGCTTTGCTTATGTGCTTAAATTTTATATATAAATTCGTTCATGTCTGGATTGTTCTTCTCCACATTAAATGAAAATGGACAATCATGAAACTTGTTTAGCTCTACTCACGGTTTTTCTATAAATCTGCAATTAAGATATCCACCTACAGAGTAAATTGACAATTGCTTTCTTCTGCAGAGATTCATGTTTCACTTTTAAGGGTGATATCCTCAGCATCCTATTTTCTCAAAGGCCAATGACATCTGTTAGAGTTGGGCCATAGAGCAACCCTAGCAGACTAATGTGCGTAAGATTTTACGCCAATGTTATTTAGACTGGTTTAGGCAGTCACTTTGATTAAAATTTAATTTAGTCAGTCACTTTTGGGTTCCTTATTTTGATCAGTTTATGCAGTCACTTCGTTTAAAATTTAATTTAATCAGTCACTTCTGGGTTCGTAAGTCAGTCTAAGATTCTTCTTTTCATGTGTTTTTTGTTCCGGTCTGCAGCTAATAGTATTCTGTAACCTTCTTACTTCTGCAAATTCCTGAGAAACGCCTTCGTTAGCTTGGCTTAGCTCTACCTCTTTTTTTTTAGATGATTAATATTTGCTCTTTCATTGAAACTTCTGAAGATATGTACTTTTTGGTTCACTTGCATTCCATTCTGTCTTGGTTTTTCATATCCAATCACTTGAATTTTTGCATTGGTCAGTCCCTATGCAGATGTTTTATTCCTTTGCAAATTTGAGGAAGCAGTCACCTTGCAGTTGTTATTTGTCTCCATAGATCAGGTCCCTCGTGGACTCATCTTGGTGGCTGTCAGGCTAAGGTTTGAGGTTCCAGGAATATTTTGACCAAATGACACAAATGGGCACAGATTCGGAAGTTCTGAATGAAATTGACATGTTAGATGATATTGATGACCAATGTCTTTTGAAATTTGGGAAGGTTTAGTTATTAATTTATTTGATTTAGAACCGACTATCTCTGAATTTGTAATAGTTCCTTCTTGCTAAGTTACTACTAAATACAAAACGAAAGTTTTAACCTAAACACAAATTAACAAAACATGTCCGACATAAATCTTCATCCCACACTCCTAGTCCTACCTCAAATGATCGCCACTAGGTGATGCAGGCTTGTAAGGATGAATAATGCACTTGCAGGCTTTCAGCGCGAACAGGGGTTTGGGGTTTGAAGTTTCAATGGCTCCACACTGCCCAGAAAACGGCTAAAAATTGCAGTGATTTGGCCCAGAAAACAGCTCAGCACAACCCAGGAATTCAGCTTGAGCATAGCTTGATGGCTTTGCAAGTTCTCACAGCTTGAACGGTGCAAAATTTCCTTGTATTCGGCATTCTCGAAAGCGTGAGTAATGTTTACGATTTCCTTGTCAGTGCGTTCCTTCAGCTGTTACTGTTTTCCAGATTTAATAGTACCTTTTAATGTTTTTCAATAAAAATTCACAACGTGAATAACTGAATTTATTGAATTTGTTCGATCATTCTTAAAAATTCAGTTCTAATTGAATATCATGCACATACGAACATGAAAACTATGGAATTTGTGAAGTATGGCTTGGAGAAAAAAATTACACTGATGCTTGAATGCCGAACTATCTCAGTAAGCACTCATTTCTATGTACCAAAACAGCAGTCTTCTTGCTAATCAAAAGATTTTGACTCAATAACACAACTTTCCTGTTGTCTAATGAGAAAACAAGCCAGAAGGTGAAAATCAATGTTCCATGGGGACGTGTCTCCCCAAAATATGATGTTTTGGGGATGGGACGATCGGAGACTTGGAGATCCTCGGAAACGCCTTCTGCCGTATCACCACCACCCAGGGGTTAAATTTGACGGCCACCTATGCCTGTTAAACAATTTGTGTGATGGCAATTTTGAAATTTTCCAATACTGCCCTTCAAAAATTCAAAAAAAGGTTATTTATACTATACTAATAAAATATACAAAAGATTATTTTATATTTATTATTTATTAATATTATTTACATATAAATAATATATTTATTATATATTAATATAATTTACATATAAATATATATTAAAAATGACAGCTAAAATCACAAAAACGTCTAAACAACCGTCACATTTAACACCTGCCACCACCAACATGAGACAAGGGACTTGCTGAGATGTTTTGTTGAAGAGTGGACACTTCTCTGATAGGGGACCTTTTGGGGGACTTCATGACATCCCTAAAACTTGGAAGAAACTCATCAAAGTCCCTCACCAATTAGAAAATCGCAGTTGTCCCCTTCATTAAAAACACTCAAAAAGTGATTTTTAATTAAAAATAATTTTTGGACATATGTGCCCCCGACCCTCTTCCTTATAGTTTATAGACCCTACCCATAGTTTTAAGCACAAAAACAAACCATAAATCAAGTTTACGACTTCACTCCAAATCAGTGTCAAAGCTTGAAAGTATTGATCAACGCTGCAAGTGGAAGAGTCAACTAAGAGCATTAACAAGAGGGAGAACAACAACAAGAGGAAGAGCAAGTGACAAATCTCATCTGTTAAAGTTTCAACACATTCATCGAGCTTGAAGCCTTCAAGCTTAGAGGCGTCAGTGATTGGCTAATTGTATTTAAATTTTTAATGTACTCATTATTTGGGATAGAAATCATAATTAAATATTAATATATTGACATTTGGCATTTTTATTGTTCAATGCAATGTATTTCAGTATTTCAAAGTTTCATTTGTTATTCCTTATGCATTTATTTTATAACTAATATTTCAAGTACTATATATATATATATATTTGCTATGTTGTCCCCAAACTTGCAAATACGAGTGAGTTAAGTTCCTAGCTTGGTGAAGATCTATGAATGCATTGCAAAGTAATACAAAGTTGGTTGCGATGAGATGTGAGTCGATGGTTTCTAATGCAATGCTAAACATTGTGAAGTGAGTTGGTTGTAGTGTAGAGCTCAACCAAGTTCATCACGACATGAGCTTAGCTTAACAATGGAAGGTGATGTACAATGTCTCGAATTCAACACGATGCAAACTCGGTCATCTTCCAATGCAACTCGATTGAGTTCAATACAACTCAATTTAATGTGAGTTTGATGCTAGTAAAAGTAAATAACTCGGTCGGCTTGCAAATGAGTTCATGAGATCAACCCCCTTTAGTGTGCTTGGGATTTAATCTCACATGCAAGAGGTGAAATCATTATGAGGTAAATATAAGCGAAAGGACTTCCATGGTAAATAAGGAAGTCGTGGCATATACAACCACGTCACCCTAGGCTAGCCCAAGTTGGAAGGTAAACGAGTGGACGACTTCCTCGACAATGCAACTTTACCCGAGAGGAAATTATGAGGTTAGCGGGGAGAAATAAGGAGTTGGAGGTATAAGACAATGTGAGAAATATAACATAGATAAGCACAAGGGCACTTAAGCTTGACAAGCCAAATTACCTCCCATGACAACACCCTTTTATTGAACCTCATAATAACCCATTTTGTGTAATAGCATAATAATTATTTTAACGTTCTCAACAAAATGAAATCATCGCCAAATGCAAGTAAATGGTGCGACAATGTAATGCAAGTGAACCATTGTTGTAAAATGACATTTCATTTGCTTGACAAACATACAATGCAACATTGTGTTTGTTGCTTTGCAACAAGAGTGCACAACCTTCCTTCGTTGTTGTGAGGTGATCAACGAATAACTCGCCTCACACGAGGCAACGCCAAATAAAGGAAATTAGTCAACATATAAATTAATGACCATACTTATGGTTTCAATACTATTTTTGTGCATTGTATCACACATGGTAAATCTCTTTATTTGTACCTATTTTGTGCATCTTCTACCCCTCTCGATGATACCATTTCTCAAGCTAGAGAACATGTTGACATGCGACAAGAGTACCTAATGTATTATCTATTCCAATTAACCAAATCAATTGAAATGAACTGTAAGTAGCATATATATAAACAACAATCCCAAAATTGCAATATGGATCCACAATATTGTCTAAGGATAATCAATCAATTGATAATAATTGTTTCACTCCTAAAATGTCATAATGCTAAATATAACAAATCAAAGCAATTTAATGTGGCAACAACTACCTAGTCTTCATAATATCTCTAAAATAATAAAAACATAAACATATAATGTGTTAGCAAGGTTTCATGACCAATAAGAAAATGAACCAAGAGAAAATATTGAGGAAATCTAATGCTTTACAACCATACCAAGAGTAGATATGCCTTGAGAAGTAAAAGAAAAGAGCCAAATACTACTTCTACCTCTCCACCTGATTTGAATGCTAATAACTATCCATCCCCACCCAAGAGAGGAGAATCACATGCTACAATTGAGACAAAAGCAAATCTTGTGAAAACTAGTTATAATATTGTTGAGGATATGAAGAAAATCAAAGCCAATATCACACTTCATGAACCAGCCCAAATCATCGAGTAAAGAGACTTTACTTAAATATTTGAGTGATAAAAAAACTTCCAAAAAGTATAAAGGGCATGCCCATAATAATGTTGCTTTTTAAAAAGATAAAACATAGGTCCCATAGTTCTTGCTTACAGTCAAGCTTTTTGATAAAAATGTGCACAATTGCTTTGAGTGGATTCAAGAGCCTCAACCAATGTCATGCGTGCATGAATTTTTAGAAAACTAGGATTAACGCCAATCCAATCGGATAAAAGAGTTGTGTAACTAGATAAATAAAAAATAAGAGTGGTAGGAGAATTACTTAGTGTATAAATGCAACTTGTTTTTGAACCTAGAGTCCAACACTTTATTTACATACAAGTTGAAGATATACACAAGGCACATGGATTTTTTTAAAATTAGGGGTTGGTGTAAATATTTAAATGTATTTATGTCTAATAATTTTTCACACATGTGGTTGCCTTGGAGAGGCATTGCTAACCAAATTAGGGCGAGACAGAGCAAAAAGATGAAGCACGTGATCACCGAGTCTAACGAAAAAAATTTAAGTATTAATTTTAACTCAACCGACATATGTGTGTATGATTTAGATACAAAGCCTCAACAAGAAGAAAGTGAGTTCTATTTAGCCAATTCTCGGGTCTCTGGGTTCTTCATTTTGATGGAGTGCATTATAAACAAGTTGTTGGAGCAAGAAATTATCCTTATGGATCCCCAAGGTAAAAATCATTTGGTTTCTTATCATTTTCGGTTCCCATACACTCACAACATTGATAAGTACGAAGCTATGATTTTGGGATTACAATTTGCTCTAAAAATAAAATTAAAATATTGAAGTTATATGGTGATTTTGAGTTGGTAATCAATCAAGTAAAAGGTAAATTTTAGTGCAAATTGTCTTATTTAAGAAAGTATAGACATAGAGTATATGATTTGATTGAATCCTTCGGCGTATTTAACATACCAATATTTTATAGGGAACAAAATCAGCTTGTAGATATATTGGCAACTTTGGTTATCAACATGTTGCCCATAAATGAGGATAATGGAAAGAATTCTCAATTGTGTTAGTTCTTGGCTATTATGTGCTTTGATAATATAGAAAAATTTGAAGTTTTTTCATATGATCAACAAATAATTCAATTTTTAAAAAATTCGACGTCTTTCAATCACAAATTATAGATGAGGGCGTGAGAAATTATCTTTCACAACAAATCATTGAGATTGATCAAGCGCTAAAAGAAGATGGAATCATGAGGTTGAAAGATAACAAAATCTCCAAAGGAAAGGTTTCACCTTAAAGGATGTTTGATTGGACACACCGCCACAAAGCACAATTCACAAAATTCTAGTGGGCATGAGATCAAAATGATCAATTTCAGGATGCCAAAATAGCCCCAAATTGTGAACATTGGTTTAACACACACCACGCTAAGGAAGAGATGTTGAAATCTCATTTAATTGAATAAATATTTCATTGTAGGGTCATGATGATTTTATTTTTTTGATCTTTAGGTTACCACACATACCATTCCCCTCAAGGAGGGTTGCGAACCATTTAGGCAAACACAGAGACCATTCAATCCCATCCTAAAGCCCATCATCTATAAAGAAGTACAAAAATTATTGGCTGCTAATATTATTTTTCCTATTAGACATTCCACGTGGGTAGCCAATATTTTTCTAGTAAGGAATAAGAGTGGTGCAATCGCACAGTGTGTGTTGATTTTAGAAATTTAAATACATTATCAACAAAAGACAACTACCCATTGCCATGCTAGGATGAAGTATTATGAATTCGAATGGATCTAAAATGATGTCTATCTTAAATAGATTTTTAGGTTAAAACCGAGTTTTAGTCAACCATAAAGATATAATGGAAAGTTCCTTTAACACCAAATGGGGTACATTTCCTTTCAAAAGAATGTCTTTTGAGCTAATTAATGTTGGTGCTACTTTTCAAAGGGCCATATATTTTGCTTTTCAATGTCTAGTTGGTAAATATATTGTGATTTGCATGGATGATTGAATTGTTTTCTCTAAGAGTAGAGTTCAACATAGAAAACACTTGAGCCATCTTTGAAAGATGCGAGAAGGAAGGGGATGTCACTTAATCCCAAGTAACATTTCCTTGCGTGAATGAAGGTAAGTTTTTGGGTCATATTATCACCAAAGGTATTTTTTTATCGAGCGGCCGTTGGCCCATTGGTGAAGTTGCTTGGCTCACAAAGAGCTCACCAGGGTTCGATTCTTCCTGAGTGCAAAGGCCCAAAGATACCGTAATAAAGGACGAGGGAGGATCGTGCCCTGGCGAATTTGGCAGAATGGAAACCCCTCAGTCCTTGGCATCTAAGCCTAAGAATTCTGTGCACCTCACTCGTGCAAAAAATAACAGTTCAAACAAAAAAAAAAGGTATTGTTTTTATCCAATAGAGATGAAACTATTTACAAATATCATCTTTCAAATAGTAAGAAAAAAATCAAAAATATTTTTTGGGAAAATCAATTTTATACGTAATTTAATTTATGGGTTTGTTGAAATAGCGAGACTTTGAATGCTATGTTGAAACAAGATGCTAAAATATTGTGGACTCCTCAAGCCAAAGCAACTTTCCAAGATTTTATGATGTAGAGCCTTATATATAACTCTCAATTCACCAATTTTTTTTGCTTTAGGAGTCATTAATTCACTTGTACAAACATCAAATTCAAGGAACTCAATCTTTTCTCAAGAAGACAAATATTGCTCAAGTGCACTAAATTGCATAAACTACTGAAACAAACCCCACATTCACCTCAAACATGCTTAAATACTTCTACGCAACTTATCCATGCACTTCACCAAGTTTAATACAACCAATTTTACCTATTTGCCTTGTAAACCACTTTCTTGCCATATAACTCGCTAATTTTGTTTTCTTGACAAAATTAACTCATTTTGCATCTTCAACCTTTATTGGTAAACTTTTTGCCTACCCATTATGCTCATTAACATGCATACCAAAATTCAGACCTCAACTCGTTTCCTATAAAAAGTTATGCTTTGTTTGTAATTTTGCTCTAGGTCTCAATTAGCCTTCCAAAGGTACAAAACTTGAAACCGGGAACAATGTGAAAACTTCCATGGGAAGATGCTTACATTTTTGGACACTCATTTATGAGTTCTTGCTTTTGCCAATGTTTTTCTCTCAACTCCTTCTCAATCTCCCCAACACCAAATTTCACCTTTTTGGCTTATTTGTTAGGCTTAACTAGGGTTTCAAGTAAAAACTAGGTTTTGTCTTTTGCACCTCTGTTTCAACCTTTCGAGACCTCTTGAAACCATGTTCATGCTTACTCCAATATCCCAACACCTCTCTAGCAACAATTGTGCCATTTTTCAAGTTTTTGGCTTCTTAGCAAGCTTTCTAGTTCTTGTTGTATTCTTTGTTTTCCTCCTCACCTCTGACCTCTGACTTGTTTAGCTTCCTCACAATACCCATGCAATTACCTTATACCTCCTTACTCATCTTCTACACCAATTTCTTCTTAGTCTCAACTTCCAACTTGAGTCTCTATCTAGCTTCTTGCTCTTCTTTGTTGCTCAAGTCACTTGTATCCTTCTTATCAATGTTTTCACATATCATACAACTTCCTTTAAGACCTCTTCACCTTATACATTGGTCATTAAGGTCTCCTCACGTCATTCATTCATCATACACTTCCCCATTGGGCCTTTATCATTGTTTTCTCACTTTTCCATGTCCTCTTTAGGACTGTGCTATTAATTATTGACTATGTTTCACTAGTTTGAGTAACATACTTTATTTAAATTTCTTCTTCAATGTTTTCCTCTAGTATGACATAGGTTGTAATTCCCTTAGATTATCCTGTTAGTGCGAATCACAAAAGCACCTTCGAATCGCCTGGGTGTGAAGTGGGGCATTCGGTGTGATTGCATAACATGGAGCATCTCTCAAGGTGTGGGACCTTGCGAGTTGAGAGAGCTCTCCGGATTGAGGCCGGTTCCTATCCCTCTGTTCAGGTGTACACAAAAAAATTGTAGAGGATCTATTCTAAGTCTATTCTATCTACCAAGGAGACAGGGTTAGAGAGATGCAAAAAAATAAACCTAAGCTAACGAGGTGATACACTAAAGGAATGTTAAACACTCGTTTTGCAGTTTAACACAAACCACGGAATGTAATACAAACAATATGCACAAATGACCAAATCGCAATAAGAGATCGGGAGACAATAACAAATAAATGAGAGGGTCAAGAAACATCTACAGACATATATATATTATTGCTTAGGAGTCGATACAATATACAACAAGATAGCCAAGAGGCAAAACTTGCATTACAACCCGAAGGAGAGGTTAGCAAAGCTCCACAAATCTTTCTGTGAACAAAAGAAGAAGGGAGGGCACAAAATAGAAATGTCCAACCTTTTACAATGAGCCCCGACCCTTCCTTTTATAGATTCAACACAGAGGGAAGAAGGAGAGAGAAGCGGGAAAACTAGTTCGAAGCTCAACCACTGTCATCAATGCCTCCTACAAAAATCTGCCCCAAATCTGTTGTGCCTGCATCAATTACTTATTCGGCGCCTCGAAGGAAGAGGAAACGACGGATCAGATCGAATCCAATCTGGTTGTTGGGGCAAATAGATCCTGTATTAATGGCTCGAAGACGTTTCTTCATTTTTACCCCACATGACCTCTTTAAACTTAAAGTTTTAGATCTCCATGGCGTAGATGAGGCCGAGATCTTTCCAACGGTGTCGATTTGTTGGATTTTGAGCTCAGTCAAAAGATATGCCCATTTGAAATTTGAATCGGTCCGTACAAAATGGCGGGAACTAGCTACCAAAACGGGCCCCCTTTTGAAACCGGACACGTGGAGGGCTGGCACATGTCTGAGGGCAGCCTTTGTATTTTGCTTTTGGAGTTATGTCGGGCTGACACGTGGCTTCTTCCGCGGCTTGCTCAGTCTCTTCATGTTTTTGGCTAAGTCCTTTTGCTCGGCGGGGTCATATATCTGACCGGGGACACGCAGAGGCCTGGCGCTTGTTTGAGACCTCCCCTTAATTTTGCTCTGAATTAGCGCCGTGCTGACACTTGACACCCTCTATTGGCTTTGTCTCAATGCTTTGACTATTCAACCCCGACCCTGTCCCTTTACGAAACCGGACGCGTGGAGGCTCCGCGCTCACTTAAAAACTGCTTAGGATTTTGCCCTTGAAGGAGCGTCGGGTTGACACGTGGAGGCCTCTGCAGACTCTTGGACTTTTCAACGGCCTCTCTTACCTTTTCGGACCCTGAACACGTGGTGAGATGGTGCTCGTTCTCCATACTTAGTCGATTTTTGGGCCCGCTCTGTCCCATTTTTCAACTTGGACTACGTGGCGAGCCCGCGCTCATTTGGGCCTCCGCTTTTGGATTTACCTTTGGGGATGCGCCAAGTTGACGTGTGGCAACTTCGCTAGCGCTTCTATACTTAGTCTTTTTGAGGCTTGCCTGTTAGCGTTTTGACTTTTAACCGTGACTCTGCCTCTCTTTGGAGTCCGGGACACGTGGGGCTTGACACTTGTTTGAGTCTCCCCTTTTGGATTTACCTTTGGAGGTGCGCCGCTTGGACACTTGGCAGTGTCCACTGTCTCCTCCATACTTAGTCGATTTTTGGGCTCGTTCTAGAATTGTTTCAGAGCCCGAAGACTTCGAACTTTCGTCGCTCCTTTTCTTTTGAGCCTCTGGCTTCTTTGACACTGTCTCCTCTTTCTCCGACCCTGTTATTCCATTTTCGAGCCCGCCTGTAATGTGTCATCGCTATATTTGAGGCACATATACGCTCGACATAACCGTTTCTTGAATTTCTTCTTGCACGGGTCGTTTGATCTTTCACAGGCCCCGCCACTCCATTGTAGAGTCCCTTTGCAACTTGTTTGCAGGATTTGAACGTGATTTCTCTGGTTTCTTCTGTGCGGGGTCGTGGCTGATCCAATTTTGCTAGGGGGCAAAATATGGATAATGTATCCTTCTTAACAAGTTCCTTAGGTCTTCAACTTCTCTCGACGGTCTCCACCAATCATACTTGACCGTCATAAGGGGGTGAGTTCTTGAATACTCCCTAACTCGTGAGTTTTGAGGAAGTTTTGTACATATGTTCCACTCAATGTTTAATCTTCCTTTAATTAACCTTTCACAACACCTCTCGTATCTTCCTTGAATCCTAATTTCACTTGCATAAAGGTTGTGTACTATGATTTTTCTCAAAACCTTACATTCAACACGTGATACACATAAAACACAATGATTACACATGCAAAGACAAAGTCAAGTATGTTGTTAACTTGTTTAATGCCTTCCAAGTTTTAGTAACACTCTTTAACCTTCCTTTACCCCGCCATAACACCACAATTAATCACCAATGAGAGAACCAAAGAAACAAACTAGATAACTATGTGCAAACCTAATGAAAAGGGAACCTACGTCCCACCGGGCGTGTGCCACTATGTTTTAGTAATTTTAGCTTGAGTTAATTCCTTTAAGAAATGAAACACTAAAACTCGTAATGATGACAGGTTTAGAGCTACCTATGGGATGAAGAATGTGCACCGTTGAATCCAAACGACGTAGGAACTCCTTTTTGAATGGGAAGGAAAACTTGCACATAAGTAGTCAACTTGACAAAAATATATTAGTAAAATGATAGGTGAGTTGTTCAGCAGTGCCATCCCGAGAAGGAAAAAATCCCTTTCGTGGATTTCAACTCACTCTTAAGCAATCAAGCTAGATGTGATAAACAATGGAATTACAACTGACAATATTTGATAATATGAATACCTAATTACTAATATGCAATGCTTATATGTTGGGGCTTAATCGATGTCTTCGATGATGGGCTGAGGTGGATTGAAATGATTATCCCAATAAAGATTAGCTTTGTCACTTTCTTCAAGGATAAGATCCAATTGTTCAGAATGTCATCCGGATTGGGCGTAAGGACAATGACACATATACTCAACTCGTGATTGATATTAGATTGTTCCCACACGAAAGGTTGTCGACCGTGGGAAGGTGATATATGCTAGTGGCTTCGTAAACAACTCCCGGAATGGTCATCTAATAGAGAGCCATGCTTGCACATATGAGAAAATTAGCCATGGTTTCAAAACACGAGGGAAAAATATCAAAATATAATAAGAATGCAAGATTAAGACTTTTAACAGAATCGATGCCGATCGTGTCAATCAATCAATGTTGATCCATGCGATTAGTGGCAATTGTTGTGTTTGTAATCACAAATGTTTAACGTTGCACACTTTTAGAGAGGATGATTAGATGGGGGTGCTTTGAGCTTGGATGCTTAGATAAGTACACAATGCTATTATCGAATACGAAAATAATGACTTACAAGCTCTAACGAAAGGCATACCTTTGTGGTGAAGGTGACTCGGATGGCCGATCGATGAAGATGACTTCTCGAAGGGAAGCTAGTGCAACAAAGTGCTTTCGCTTCTTCATGCCAACATGGAGATTCAATTCAATCCTCCAAGTACTTAGTCAAATAACCTTGCCACACAAAAATTCTTTCAATCCTTATGCAATGACATGTGCAAGTTTATATAGAATTGATGTCGTTTGATCAATCAAGTGTCATTTTGTAACAATCGACATCGATTGGGGGAATCCGCACTGATTCATGCCTTTTTAGGAATTTCAAGTTGGATATGGTTCCAACCACATTCTTTTCGTGGTTGATGCGAGTTATAGTGGTTTTAGAGTTGTTTTGAGCTCGTGGTAAAGTTTATTAGAGAGTTGGGGTTGTGTGTATTTTGTTTCTTTTATTGTGGTTACAGGGGGTTGGTTGGTGGGGTAAGAAAAACAAGTAAAGGTGTAGATAAGAGTCGGTAATTATTGTGATGGGTAAAGCGGTCGGTGTGTTTATGGGGGTGGCCTAAGGTGAGTATATACAGAGATGAATTAGGGTGACGTAATTCTAATGTCTACACCGGTAATCAGAATGTCCCCAAATGGACTATTTTTACCCCTAAACGGATTTGAAGTAAATCCCACTTTAGAATACAAATTATAGAGGAAGAAAATAAATTTTTAATTGCAGATCTGATTTTTATCTAGAAATGGCGATTTGCCTAGATGAAGAAACTCATTAAAAGTGGAAGATAATTTACTATATCTTTGCCATAAGCTGATCAGATGAATTTATTAAGCCAAAACACAAAGACAATGCCAATTTGGAACCCAAAAGGAGGCTGAAATATTTTATTAAAATTCTGCAAATACTTGCCTTCAGATCAACTAGAAATCATATTTTTTGAGCTAAAATCCACTCCACAAAAACTAATGTGAAGGACTAAAAATTTGAATGTAGAACAACTCAAATATGATTTTTAGTAGCCCAAAATGCCTCCAAACAGTCCTCTATGCAAGTCGCACCACCTAGGGCAAGCTGGAAACAAAGAAGAAATGTAACAAAAATTTATCTCCTTCTGACTTTGTCTAAATATGCAAACTTTAGACCTCAATACCACCGGAAAATATAGCTAACTCTTTGATATGCAATGGAAACCCTTGTATGGAGAATCCTCTCAACTAGAAGAAGAGTTTTCATTCCTCTTCTAGATCTCTTAGAGGGTTTTCTTCCTCAAGTGATTCTTTCTAAGGGTTTTTGTCCTTAGAAAATAATTTGTAAGGCTTTAAGGCTCGAGATAAAATTCATATTTGTATAAAATAGAAAAGTGTGCCTTCAACAAGCAAGGCAACTTGCTTTTATAGATGAACTTGGCCAAATAGCCACCTTTATCTTCCAATCGATTTCTTCTCCCTCATTTAATGCTTTTTCCACCCTTTTTATCCTCCAAAGGGGTCACATTTTCTCCCAGGAGAATAATAAATATAAAATGACATTTTCCTTTTTCTTATTTTACTTGTCTCTTTATATTTTTCTTTTCTATTTTTAATTTGAATTTATCATTAATAAATTAATATAAAGTGATTATAATAGTATTTTATATTGCGCTTTTATAATTAATTCATTATGATAAGTTTTCCTTACTATCACCCTTTAGCTATCAAGAAATAGAATTGGGCTAACGATATTCGACTCAATTATCTTAGGAAGTGGGACATTTCATATTCAATTTATTAGCACACAAGGTTGCCAATTCGATCAAAAGATAGCCGGTGGTGCTACAAATTTTAGTCCGAGCCTTTCCTAAAAACTTCTACTAACTTTAGGTCATTTGTGTAAATCTCCCAACAAATTGGCTTTACTATCATTTGGGGTATGACAATCTCATAATAACACACTTGAATAATAAAGATGGGAAAGAGATTGGGTTGGCAACGCTTTTTTTGGCATTGAGATGTGACGCTTTGTATGTATGCTTATATGTGGGAGGTTTGACTTCTCTTGTGGTGGGTTTCTGTTTTAGTTTTGGGAGGAGAGACTTTTGAGGGTATACGACTTTGACATTTTACCCCAACTTGCAAAAACACATCCGCTACGACCGCCATAGCTTTTAGTGTTGTCATGCCAAGTTATGTGTGTGTGTGTGTGTGTGAGAGACTTTGTGCATCATTTGTGGGCGCACCGGCGCACTTGTTGTAACCTTGGGCATTCTTCCACCCAAGAGGTACGGGTTTTAGGTGGGGAGTGAAAATAAGGTTTTGGATTATTAGCAAAATATACCGAGTAGAAAATATATTCTATTATTATTATTTTATGCTGCGTGCTATGCAAATAAATACTAACCCTAGATCTCAGACACAGGCAACCAAAAACCCCTTCTGCAAAAAAATGAGCGCTCACTGATCTCTTTCACACTCCTCTGCTCGTACTCAATGTCATCTTTAGTCGTTTCTTCAGCAAGATGCTCATGGCCTTCAATACCAGTGACCTGTCCTTCCTTTACATTTAAAATATTCTTATCAACATCATCGCATTCCATCCCGTCCCATAATGTCATTTCAGATTTCTTGCTCAACGAATGCGGGCTTTCGTCTTCTCAAATAATGACAGTTCTCAAAAGATATCCTGCCCTGTCGAAGACCAGATCCCCTCACACTGCTCGAGAGGCAGTTCAACTGTTAAGAGACTCTGCATTCACTGAAAACCAACTCCAGAAGACCATTGTTGGAAACCCTAATGTTCTTACACAGACAGCCGATGGGCGTTTGAAGCCCAAGATGGAATTCCTAAAATCATTGGGCTTCACTCCCCAAGCCCTAGCATCTCTAATATCCGGTAGATCCAGATTGCTTTCCTTCAGTTTAGAAAACTCTCTCCGTCCTCGAATCTCCTATCTTAAAAACCTGTTTGGTCCAGACGTCAATCTGTGCGAGGTTCTCACAGTGGCACCTGGTATTCTAAGCAGTAATATCGAGAAGCAGATCAAGCCCAAAGTCGAGTATGTAAAGAATAATATGGGCATTTCTGAAGGCTCTAAAACATTTGTCTATGCACTCCACGCAGTTCTTTCAAATGGGCCTGAATCAATAGACAGGAAAGTGAAAAATATGGCAAGTCTTGGTTTCTTGGACGAGGAGATCCGCCAGATTCTTAAGAAATCCCCTAATGTACTAAATTTTTCCACTAAGAAGGTGCAGGACAACATGGATTTTTTGATCCATACTGCGGGTCTTGAGCGTGGGATTGTTGTGTCTAATAATGCACTTTTGGGCTTAAGCCTCGAGAAAAGACTCGAGCCACGCTACGAAATCTTTAAATCTATAAGGGCAAAGACACGCTCCAAGGACCTACCAAGACTGTCTAGAATGTTCTTAATGTCTGAGAAGAAATTCCACCAGAAGTTTGTTCAATCTAATCCTGAAAAGACCGAGTCCAGTGATCTCACAATTAATTGAAGCATTTTACAGCAGCCATGGGATTTTCAATGCCAATGGGTACTGTTGAAGGCCAATCACAGTGCAATTGTATTTGCAATGCGAGAGAAACTATCTTTATAGGTAATGCTACATTTCTCTCTCCTGGAAATTTCCTTGCGCCTAACTAATTTTGCAACTGTATCACTTTTGTGGAGCCAGCATTGAATTTGTCACTTCACTATTCACAAAATGCGAGATTCAACCGTCTTATACAACTGCTGGGCCTTTGTAAGTCCCATTAACCCCAGGTAACAGTGTTGTCGCATATTTTGAAACAGGAAGAAACTTCCTTTTGTATCAAAAACTTATAAATTGATGAATGTTGTGTGAACATTGAATCTGGCCAATTAGGGCAACTTTGTAAACCAATTTTTACTCTTACTTAATTTCTCCTGTTGATCAAATTTTACCTGTATTGTCATTTTGTTGCTATAAAATCTTCTATACTTAACACTGGATACCAGTTGCTTCACCTTCCAATGCCATTGACAGTCCTATCAATGTATTAATTTTACTACTCTGATGTCACAAGTTTTAGTGTTTGGTCTGTCAAAGCAATACCATGTCCAGCCATTCAATGTGATTATGAATGGTTCGTTGCATTTGGTGGATAACTTGCCATTGGACATTTGAACATTATTGAAGCTAATTTCATGGGGATACCTTCTTAACTGTTACTCCCCTTATTAGAATGGAATGGTCCAAGCTTGTGTAATGTTAATGTAAGTTTGGATTGATCAATTTAGTTCTTATGCAATATTCATGATAGGAAAGCAATTTTGTATGTGATTTTTGCAAGGCTGTTCATGATTGATTCATAAGCTCAGATAATACAAATTCATCACTCAAGGGCTTTCAGCTTCTATATTTGCTGTTTTCCCTTCATATCAACTATGAATTTCATATGAATGGTTTAGTGTCTAGTCATTTAGTTTTACTTGCAAGTTTAAATTCATCATTTAAACTGGCTCATGTTTTAATCCTCCTTATCTACGTTGACTCAAAATGAATTTTTATGGGACTTGTATAGCCCCACATACAGTTCTAAACTTTTTCCCTTTAAATATGCTTTTTAAGTTAAGATAGTGTAGATTAATACTTGCTTTCTGTTGTAAAGATTGAGCTTATAAGTTTAAGGGTGATATTGTGAGTAACCCTATTTGTTCCACCACCAAAGGCATCTCTCAAAGTCAGTCCATAAACCGTTCTTTAGTCTATATAAGGCTCCTTAGGGGTTAGTGGTCATCATTTTTTTGCCAATGGTATAACATTCTTTAGATTTGTTGACTCGCGGTCATTGGGATTTCCAACCTATGTTGTCGTGGTTTGCGATGCAGAAGGGTACAACAGCTCTTCCCCTTGGTCTCTGAATGGAGCTTACCCCTACCTCTGCCACACACAGCTGCCCACAGAAATACACCCAAGCGTGCAAAGCAAATCAAGCACAGCAAAATAGTCCTTCAAATGGACTGACATTCTCAGGAAAAAAACAGAAAAAATCATTACAGTCAGCTGATGCAATCCACTCTTCTCTCTCACTCAGATTACTAACCTTCCCATATGGCCTGATTATCTTCCTTAAAACAGAAATGGACCCATTTCAATCAAATGGGCTGGATAAAACATGAGCAGGAGAGGCCAGAGTCTTCTTTTCTCAAGAAGTTGCCTTCTTCCTTCTATTCTTCTCCTTCTCTATTCTTTCCACTCACCCCCCACTGCTTGCTGCTTTCAACACCTACAGACTCTGTCAATAGAAAATATTACTTCAATATGTCTTACACTAAAACATTGTGGTGTCTACTAAAGTACTGTTGTGCTCACTACCGAAGTTCAGCACTAAGAATACATGGTGGCCAACTATCTTGAATTATTACATCATTCTACTTTTTTCAACTCCACCACACTAATTTTCAACCCTTTTACTGTAGGTATTGGACCCCTGGATGCCCCTGCACAAAAGCATTTACATGTGGTATTCTTTTTTGCTATAACTACAGCAACAATTTTTTTCTCTGTTTTCTCCTCAAGTCTAACAAAGTTTGTCAGACCAGCATAGGGACTTACCTCCAGAGGGAAAATATCTTTTTGCACTTCCTCTTCTTCCATCTTTTCAGTGACATCTTCATTCTCCATCACGATCTCAACTCCAACTTGCAATTTAGCCTCATCTTCATGTATGCATTCAATATCAGGCACCTCCTTGATTGTTGTGCACTTTTTAAGTGCATCACTCTCCTCTGAATAGCAATATAGTTCTGCCATGTCCATTTCAGAAGGACAACTCGGTCCAAATACCATTTCTTCCACTATTGCACCTTTTTAAGGTTGAATATCCACATCAACAACATATGGGACTTTTCTCCTATGCTCTGTTGATCGTGTGAAGCTTTTTTGACAATTGATTTGGCACTTTCAACCTTTCAATGTGTTCCAGTGAATGCTCATGTCTTCCTTTGGTTATTTTCTCCTTCGAAGCATCCAACCTTTGCTTTGTGTTGGCTATAGTGTCATGTTGAAGTCTCGCTGGCACTACCTCAGCTATGTGCAAAAATGCACCTGGAGTCTTTAATAGGATACCTCTTTTTGACTAAATTATTTCAGCTTTCTTTAAGCTGCTGCAATGCACTTCTTGAGCACCAATACTCTAAAAACAATTGGCCATTGAGCAACAATCTTATCACTTAAGTTGTTCAACTTCTTACAAATTTCCTGCAGGATTTTTTTTTATCTGCTCTGAACCAAACTGACGAGAAGGGTACAACAGCTCTTCTCCTTTGTATCTGAAAGTAGCTTTAGCCCAACCACCGTTGTTGACCACTTCCCACAAAAGTACACCCAAGCATACAAAACAAAACAAACACAGCAAACAAGCACAACAAAGTAGTCCGACAAATGGGCTAACAATTTTCTTAAAAACAACAGAAAAACCATTACAAGGCTGTTTCGAGCCTGTTGCATCCTGTTGTGGACACAAATATATACTTATGAGATGCCACTTACCACATTTTTTCAATTGTAATGATAAATGCAGAAACCCGAAACCTAAAAAGGCATTTCTGAATCTGTTTTGGAGTCCACCCATACAAAAACAAAAAATCTTTGAAACTCTTATTGACCTTTTGTTTTTGGAGTCCATTTAGAAGACCAACAATAGAGCAGAGCAGAGCAACGACATGGAAAAGTAACTAAGTTATTTTGTTCAATGATCAAATCATAACTACCAAGTAGTCTATGTGAATGTCATTGGGACTTGGGTTTATTTTGATGCATTTGTGGGGTAGACGTATATAATCATTTGTTTACTTGTTCAACTTCAGATATCAATCTGGCTATAGACATCTCACCTTAACCCAAAAATGTCTTTTATCAATTGATTTTTTTAAAGACATTTTGTCCAAGAGTTGATATCCCTGCTCCACTATCTTCATGATCAGATGGAATCAAAGTCCCACATGACACTTTAATGTCATCCTTCCATGTAAAATACTAGTTGTCAGACACTGTGGTAAATCCAAAAATGTCTAAAAACACAGTTTGATTTTGGATGCACCGTTTTCATTCATTTGTAACCATATAAATTAATCTTCATAGGATGCGTTCCATTCAATATTATTATACAAAAATATTTTGCACTGATTACAACACAAATGCCATGGATTTTGATATAATTTCATAGAATCTCCATTTTCATGATGTCACGTATACCTGGCGTGTGTAAGTTCATATTATACAGATGCCAGGAACTGTACCATTCACTTCCCATGGTCATTTTAATTTGTTTATCAAACCCAGGTTTATGTGGGTTTCTGCATGTAGACTTCTCCACTGTCAATTTTCTGATGGGTGCATTGGGGAAGGGATTAATCTTTTCCACTTCAAATTCAGAGTAAGCCATTCAATGAGTTAAAAAGGGAAATTTTTGGGGAAGATATGGGATATTTTTAGATTCCGAGTGGCTACAGGATAGGATTATTTTTTCCACCTGGGTGGTTGTTTCCAATGACCTGCATGAAGAGTATAGGCTGACCGCTTGGTTTTGCACTTAAAGATATATTTTTCAACACACATATTCTACTAGCAATCGCATGGAAGGGGTGCAATGGATATGCCGATAGGCACACAAGAAACAATTTTCCTACGCACTAGAGGATTTGAAAACCAAGTGGTAGAAGGAAATGCGTCATTCAGTGTATTAGAGAGAAGATATTGAAGGGAAGTTAATTATTGAATACGAAGAAACAAGTAATTGTTCAAGCACTTGAAAAAGAGAAAGTTCAATTAAGTCAAGGTAGGAGAAGGAATGAAATGGAGATATGAAGATTTGTAGGAGTATAGAAGGGGTACAAAGAGGGGATGTGATTGCTTGGAGGCGAGGCCTAGAGACCAATAGGAAGAGGATAAGTGAAATGGAATTATAGTCAAACTGATATGTCATAGGAGTTTAGGTCGGTGCCTACAAGAAATGTCATATGGAAGGAGGCAGTTCTAGGAGTTTTTGTCTTTGTTACACCTTGTTAACTCTTTAAAGAAAAATGTTATAATTTTTATTTTTTCAACCATATTAAGGGGTCACTCTCTCAACATTATAATTTTTATTTTTAAAACTACGCATGCCCCTACACAACTAAAAGAAACATTGTGTTTGAGAAAATATGGAAAAATAAGATTATTTCATTTTTACAATGTTAAATTTTTTGATTGGATGGCATTTAATGTGTTGGATAAGATGAAGCTATGAATGAATAGTTGGAAAGAAAAATGGTTTATTTCATTTTTACAATGTTAAATTTTTTGATTGGATGGCATTTAATGTGTTAGATAAGATGAAGATATGAATGAAAAGTTGGAAAGAAAAAGGTGGGAATTAAATACCTATATGTCACACACCTATTCCATGGATGAGATTGTTCCTACCCAAATAATATTCGCTGTTTGTGGCCTACTTTATTGTCTTGGTCTTACTCACAGTATTCAAAGTGCAATTTATGCTTAAAGAGACTAGAAAATGCAAGAAAAATCCAATAGGTTCCATGTTTGAAATCCAACTGCAATGTTTTCTCATTGTAGCCCCATTTTCAGTTTTAATCTTGACTAATTGTAGGAGAACAAGTGATGCACAAAAAACATCGATAACTAATCCCTCCCGGTGGTTGGTCAAATGAGTGACATGCAGATTTTATTTTCCAGATTGAAAGTTATAGACCGAGATTCCATATGAATTCTTATTTTTTTAAGAGAAAATTGCTCTTTGATTCACAAGGGATTTTTACTAATAAAACCATCAAAGTGCACCATGTAATGTACAAGTTTGAAAGAGATTCCTTGTTTGCTTAATTGAAGATCTGATGTACCTGTTCTAGGTTGAAGAAGTTGTTTTCTTGTCAATAATAACCATAGAATCCATGAAGAAGAGAATTAGTAGCCACATATAAATTGAAAACTTTTGAACTTCTAGAGTGTTGGATTTAAATACGAGCTTATAGAGAGGTAACACTTGAAAAATGGTGGCTAGGAAAATAATAGGAAATGAGGATATTAGAAAGTAGAGTCCACAACACAATTGCGAATTATATTTTGTAATGAAATTTATATTGCCAAATGAATGACTTTGACTCATCCGTATGCCATCCATATTTAAATGTAAAATTCAACCGCAACCTTCGATCGCCTAACATGTGTTAGAGTTGGGAACCCTTCACCCAATAGAATACGTGCCTATCAATGTAACAAGTTGAAGAAGTTTGATAACATGAAACACTTGTGCAAAATGCAGAAAATCCAATAGGTTCTAAAGTTAGAAATGCAACTACAATGCTTGTTGTACCACTTTATAGCCCCCTTTTAATTTTAAGAGCAAATTACAAGTTCTCTCGATTCACGAGGGATTTTTACTAATAAAAATGTCAAGTAATGTAATGTATAATTTTGAAAGATATTCGTTGTTTTCTTAATTTAAGATCTGATGTACCTACTCTAGGTTGAAGAGGTTAATTTCTTGCCAATTCTAACCAGGAATTTGTGAAGAAAAGAATCAGTAGCCATATATAAGTTGAAAAGTTTTATAAATTTAAGCATGTTGGATCTAAATGTGGTCACAAAAGAAAAAAAAGTGGCTGGAAAAATATTAGGTAACGATGGTATTAGAAAGTAGAGGCTCCAACATAGTAGTGAAACATGTTTTCTAATGCAAGTTACACTCGCCACATGGACGACTTTGATTCAACTACATGCAAGCCATACGTCAATGTAAAATTCAACCACAATTTTCTATCACTTGATATCTCAGTAAGATCTGGGCACCCTTCACCTAGTAGAATACATTCCTATCGGTGTAACTATTTGAAGAAGTTTGATAACATGCAACACTTTTCCAAAATGCGTAAACTCCAATAGGTTCTTGTTGGCGAGAAAATTTGTCTTGTGGACAAATTGGTGGGTTTCAAGCCAACGCTATGGGAATCTAAGTCCCTCTACTTGAACGGTGTAGCGTCCGTATGTGCATGCATGAAAAGTGGATTTCAATGGTGGTCTTTCGACCAGAGATCCAACAGGGGCACTCCACTGACCTCGTGGCAAAGCTAGCAATTTCTCACTATAGAAGAAACTTTGTCTGAGAAGAGGAAAGGGAGTGAGAATGAAGGTAAGAGAAACTAATGTTGCGAGTAGAATATGAGATGCCCACACACATTAATTAGAAATTTCATTTACATGCATTTATAGTTAGAAGAAAAACAAATCCGCAGGAGAAGCTACAAGACCGAATGAAATTCATTGGTCGCAAGGTACCAATCAATCCCTCAATCAAAAGGAAAAATTCCTTCTTTTATTATTGAAGCTCGAGCAAAGTTTGTACATAGCTTGAGAATGGAAGAAATTTGAGGAAGAAGAGAAAATAGAAGAAGTATGGCGTTTTCTGTCTTTTCCAGGTATAGAGCATTTTTTGAAATCAATCGCCACCACGTGGAATGACGTCGAGAAGCCATTATATTCTTCGCAAGAAACCGTTATAACTTCACGAATCCTCAACGCCTTTTCAAATTCCTCTGTTGTAAAGAAAATGTCCATGGCGGGTTAAAAACCAGATCTTGCGAAGCAACCTGCTTACATTCGATTCGCCACTTTAAATATAGACCATTCGATTTGCTTCTCTAACTTGAAATTGGGCCGTCCACGTGGCAGAAAGGATTGAGCGCGGTTACGGGGGCAAGCCTTTCGCATTTTGTGAGATTTGGCAATTTGGAACAAATTGGCCTGCAGCCCGCTTTGACTTTTCAACTTAGACATGTGGCATGTTCTTATTAGAAATGGGATCGCGGCCCTTTTCTCAACATTTTAATCTTTTTTGGAAAAAGGCTCAAAAACTCAATTTCCTCCGCCGGCCCGCTGCTCCGATTTGACTAGGACACATGGCATGTTCTGGTTGGAGACGGGGTCGTGGCTCTTTTCTCAACATTTTAACCTTTTTTTGGAAAAAAGGCTCAAAAACTCAAATTTCTTTGCCGGCCCACTCTTTCGCTTTGACTTTTCAACGGTGGGTCCGAGACCTTGGTGGAGCCGCAGAACATTCTAGAACTTTTACTTCGCTTTTGGAAATTTGGTTAAATTTCCAAAAGTGCCCCGATGGCCCGCTCATTCGCTTTGACTTTTCAACGACGGGCTTTGCCTTTGACTTTTTCCCTGTGGGCTCAAGCTTTGACTTTTTTCTTGATAGCCTGATTGGGGCTACAGGTTACTTTTTAGCTTTTCACTCTTTCTACAAAGAGGCTCAAAATCTCAAATCACCTCGATGGTCTGCTCGTCCGCTTTGACTTTTCAATGGCGTGCTTTGCCTCTCCAATGACTCTGACCACGTGGCGATCTGGCGTTGATTTGGTAATCGGTCCTTTTGCCCCACCTTCGAATTCCGCCGTTGCGACACGTGGTGCCGTTTTGTTGAGCCTTCCATACTTAGCCAATTTTACCTTCATTTTGTCCCCTCGGGACACATGGAAAGCTCGCACTTAATTGAAGACTCGTCCCTCGACCTCGCCTTTGGAGTTGCGCTGCTGCGACACATGGCTACTTCATGGATTTTGAAGTATGACCGAACCGCATCCAATAAGAGGGACCCACGTATCACTCGGGGATGCTGAGGCAAAATTTGACGGGGAAAGAAACGCCCATCGTTCCGACTGTGGAAAATACACGAGGGAAGAAAATTTCATCGTTTTGAGTCCAATTTTTGAATTTCCTTCGCGAACTAGAGGCATGGAGGCAAAACAATGATTTGATGACCCAGGCCAAAGAACAAGTGAACAATTTCGATCATAAATGGAGGTTGCAGAAAGAGGATATTACGTGCACGCATCGGGAAATGGAGGATTTCAAAAACGAGTGAAACAAAGGTTTAAACAGCTTCTAGGGAACGAATTTTGCTAATTTCTTGAATCTCTAACTTGGCTTAAACACCAACAAAGGGCATGAGCTCAAAAATTTGAATTTGGCTATGAAAACACAGAGCAATTTATAGGAGACAACAAATGCCTAGCTCTAGCTTGGGAGATGGCGTGAACCGGGCACGGCTAGGGGCACGACACAAGGATCCGTAATCTCAAGTTTCAAAACCTATTATGTTGCCCAAAGGCCTTTTCCATTGGGCATTGCAGAGTCATGTACAATTAAAAAGAATGGAAGAAGGAGGAAACACACAAGCCAAACCACACACAACAAAAACTAAACAAGAACCACACAACATAAAAGGGAAAAACACACCCACGAAAATCACCTATGGCACAAGACGCGGGACACCCCGCTTCTATTGATGATACAATTTCAAGTATTGCCCACTTCGAGGCAATTCCAATGGTGTTCCATCCAAGTAAGAGAGGAGAAAATATTCTCACCACAAGCTCCATGAATTTGGAATGGGCCCAACCACAATGAATCAAACTTTCCATGGCTGCCCTTTGGTTCTCTTCTCTTGTCCCATAGCAAGACCAAATCTCCAACTTTGAAATTCCTTGCTTTGGTCTTCTTGTCAAAAATTTTCTTCACTTTCAACTGATGCTCCTTAATTCTATCCACCACTTGGCATCTGCTTTCTTCCAGCTTCTCCAGGAAGAGGATCCTCTTGTCAATGGAGTCTTTGTATTGACCATCTTCTATTTCTTGCAGCAACTTGAGAGCTGGCATCTCAATTGTGAGGGGAATCTCTACCTCAACTCCATACAACATTTGGAAAGGTGACATACCTATTGCCTTCTTAGGAGTGATCCTATCGGCCCACAATGCATCATATAGCTTCTTGTGCCGTTTCCTTTGATTCTCATCTACAAGCTTGTGAACAATGGTCACAATGTTCTTGTTACTTGACTCAGCTTGCCCATTTCCCTATAGGTAGTAGTCAGAAGAGTGAGATAGGGAGATTTCAAATCCATAACAAAACTCTGTGAGCTCCTTGGAAGAGAAATATGTGGCATTGTCTACAACAATTTTGTGTGGTATTCCAAAACGAACAATGATATTCTCCTTGATGAAGTTGCAGATTGTTTCAGAGCTGGCTTGCTTGGTCGGGATGACTTCCACCCATTTAGTGAAGTAATCAGTTGTAGTGAGTACATAAGTATGCCCTGCACTAGAATGAGGATTCAGAACACCAATAAAATCTAGCCCCCATTGCTAAAAAGGTTCTTCAATCACCACAGATCGAGCGGCAATGCAGCCTAGTTGTGGCTTTCCAACAAATTGTTGGCATGCTTTACATTTGGAAACCCAATCCCGAGTGTCTGCAAAGATGGAGGGCCAATAATATCTCCCTTTGAGGATCTTATGTGCGGTGACCATTGCTGAGAAATGTCCACCACAAGCTTGATCATGATATGTCCTGAGCAACTTTTCTTGCTGCTCCTTATCTACACACATGAGGAAACAACCATCTAGGCATCTCTTGTAAAGTGCATGATTCTAGATCACAAAATTGGCTGCCTTTAGCTTGAGTGTCCTCCTTTGTTTGTAATCGAGATGAGGAGGGCATTCTCCATAAGTGAGGTAGTAAACAATGTCAGCATACCACTCATCAACAAAGGTGGTGACAAAGAGTACACTGGGTCTCTCCCGACAGTGTTGAGCAAACATCATCTTTTTCTCCCCGCTAAGCTCGAGAGCTTCATCTTCAAAGAATCAACTTGCACAAACCATTTCCTCTTACCGTTAGAGGGTCTAATCTCCAAGTCATACTCTTGGGTCTTTGCAATCCAACTTCCTCTCTTAGCCCCGGATCTTGTTGAGTTAAAATGGACTTGATTGCACTTCCAGGGACCATCACCATTGTATGGAAATTGAGAATGTAGAATCTAAAAATTTTAACAGCTTTGACCACTTTGTGTAAGCATGTTTCTCCAATTGGTCAGTACTTTAGCTCATGATTTTTCAAAGGACAACTCATGAAAGCAATACTCTAAAAGCCGGGTTCTGCGGGCCACAATCTACTCTAAGAGAAACTAGCTATTCTAACCTAAAATTCCAAGGGACCGAGAGAGAGAATGCATAAAATGAAAGCCTACACTAAAGCGGTGATACACCGAGAAAAGAGGGTGTGAGTAATCTCCAAATGTGTGAAATACTGAGGCAAAGTGCACACTAGAAGAGGTGATGACAGTTCACCATAATCCAGCAAAATGCATTCACAGCAATATTCCAAGCACACACAATGATAATGAATTCCTGCAAGAACATAATAAATAGACACAATATACTTGTAGAAAGATTAAAGGGGCAAGAAGAATGCAAGAAAACACACGGGGGAAGATATATCCACAAACTTGATATTTTATTGCTTCATGATATGCACTGATTCAATCTATTACAAGATAAGGGCACGGATCACCATGCAGGAGTCCACTACAAGGGCTCTGACAACACACTGCTTCACAAAGCAATTTTGTGAGCTTTGCTACCCAAAAACTCTCCCTTTTACTGATAAGCCCAACACTCCAATTTATAGAAAAATGAGAAGGAAAGAGAAGGGAAAATGGAAATCCCGAAATCTGTCCTTCAACCACCTGTAAGAGGCATTAAATTGAGTGGAATGGGTATACATTACTTGCAAAAGGCTCCCCATACTGTCCCATGTGCTGCAGCAGAGAAAGAATGATGACCATGCCTCTTAATTGCACTCCCAACTACCAAATAAAACACTGTTATGAACCCGGCCACGTTTTCTTAAAAATCTCAATCAATTTCTAATCAAATCTGGAATTTCTTGATTTCTGTGCATCGGGCTCGGAACCACGATTCCAACGGTACCAATTTTGTGTGATTTCGTTGAGAAATGCAAAAGTTATGGCCTTCTGAGTGCGGGCAGCTATTTTGGGCCTGGCAGGCGTTTTCTGTCATTTGACGGGAATGAGCATTGATTGACTGGAGCCGAATATGTTTCTTTTATTTAAATATATCTACCCTCATTAAAAATAAGAAATCCAGTTTTTGTGGCGTAGAGGACGTCGTGCTCGTTCCAGAAAGTCCAATTTTATGAAAATCGGAGCTCGGAGTCAAAAGTTATGGCCGTTTGAAGTTTCACGGTCAAATGTTGACTTTTCTCCTCTGCCTTCGATTTCCTCGCTTTTCACGCCCCCCATTTGCGTCCCTTTGTCCCATTTGGTCCCATTTGGTGTCTGAAATTTCCCATTTCGGCGATCCGGCCGGTTTCATTGTCGTACCCTTTTCGCGCCCCGCGTGTCCCATTTTTTCCCATTTGGACCGTTTGGGACAAATTTTCCCGATTTTCGCCGGTTCGGCGGTTCGCGCTCCTTTTGTCCCAACGTGTCCCACAAAAAGTTCTTTTTCGCCCGATCCGGCCGGTTCGCGTACTTCCCGGACGTACCTTCCCAACTTTTTTTCGGCTGCCTTGACTCATTTCGCCGGTTCGGCGTTCGCGTTCGCTCTTTTTGTCCCGCAGCTGTCCCAAAGGCGACCCTCTCGTTTGATTAGTCGATTTTTTCTCATTTTTCGGCCGATTCGGATTTCGCGCCCCGCGTACTTTTGTCCCGTCCCATTTGTCCCAAATGCTGCGTTTGATTGTTTGTGCTGATTTCGCCGGTTCCGGCCGGTTCGCGCTTTCTGTCCCAACGTCCCAGGCGACCTTGAGCTAGGACTTAGCCAATTTTCATGATTTTCTGGATCAACCTTTTGCCTTTTGAACCCTTTTTTCACATTTTCTCGAAACTTGCTCTCTTCTTCTTGGACAGGGGAGTTAGAAAAATATGAGGGGACCCTAGAAACATGACTTTTCACCCTGAATCAATATAATTGCTTGGGACTAAAGAATTTGATGCATGTTATCAAAATTACCTTGGGGGTGAATTTTGGATAACAATTTTGGCGACTCAGCGGGGTCATCTGCCTGCTAGATGAAGAATGACCAGCTGCTTGTAGCAATCCATTGGGCATGGAGTCTGTTTGATAACCTCTCAGCTGATCTGAAATTTGAAAACTTGTGTCCTTGAGCCATTTGAACATTTGTTGAGCTGGTTTTCTCATGGCTGCAAATTCTTTTCCAGGAGCTTGATGAACTGCAAACATGCACATACTAGAAGCAATAGGACATGTGCACAAGCACTTAGGGAAATAAAAACTACTCTAACAACAGTACAATGTGCATAAGCACTTAGAGGAATGGAAATTCTAAATTAATATTTACAAGGGTGAAAATCTATCTTTCTAGTAGCAACGTTTGAGATAGATCCCATTGACCGGAATCTGCAATTCTTCACCATCCAACTTAGCCAGTCGGAAAGCATTGCTACCTTTGCATTCGATGATCATGTATGGGCCACTCCAGATGGCATCAAACTTGGAGTGCTTTCCTGGTTTTGCACGATCAGCATCCCACTTCAGTACCAAATCTCCAGTTTGTAATATCCTAGCCTTAGCTTTCTTGTCAAAACTCTTTTTGACCAATGCTTTATCCTTTTCTATGGTCTGCATTGCGTGCTCTCTTGTCTCTTCTAATTCCATCAGCTCTGCATACCTGATTTCCATAGGTTCAAACTCAGCTAGTTCCAACTGTTTCATGAGTTCCAATGCTGGCAACTCAAGTGATATAGGTAGAACTGCTTCTTTCCCGTACACAAGCTTGTATGGAGAGCTTCCTGTAGATCTCTTGGGTGTGATCCTATCAGCCCATAGGGCTGATTTGAGCTTTGCGTGCCAAGTCCTTTGATTTTCATCAAGAGTCCTCCTGATGATTCTTAGTAGATTCTTGTTTGTAGACTCGGCTTGGCCATTACCTTGAGGGTAATAGTTTGATGAAGTGCTGAGATACACACAATTCTTGACAGCCCATTCAGTGATCTTTGTGCCAAGGAATGCCAATGCATTATCTGATATGATAGTGGCAGGGGCACCAAACCTCGTGACTATCCCTTCATAGAAATCTAAGATATTAGATTCATTTGCCTCCTTGAGTGCCACTGCTTCAGTCCACTTGGTGAAATAGTCTGTTGCTGTTAGTATCCACTTGTGGCCTTGACTTGAATTGGGATTGATGACTCCAATGAAGTCCAATCCCCATTGCATGAATGGCTGATCCACTGAAATTGGACGAAGGGGCAGCGCTGCTAACCTTTCTTTCCCTGTGAAGAATGCACATTTCTTGCATTTCTTGACCCATGAGTAGCAATCATTGAACACAGTAGGCCAATAGTAACCAGCTTTCATGATTTTGAGAGCTGTCACTCGTGGAGCAAAGTGGCCTCCTGCTTCCCCATCATGGAACTCGTGTAGGATCTTCTCAACTTGACCTGTTCCAATGCATCTTAATAGAACACCATTGATGTCCTTTTGAACAAAACTCCATCAACAAGCACATATGGAATGGCTTGTAATCTGAAGTATCTCCTCTTTGCTTTGCTCACTTCTGGGGGGCACAAGCCTGTTTGGAGGTAATGCACCAAGTCTTGAGTCCAACATGGGATGGGTGCATCATCAGCTGGTTGTTCTTGATCATTCTGTAGTAGCAAGACAACATCCTCTTCACTTTTTGACTCGTCTGGTTGTTTGGAAGCGAGCTGCTCACACAAGCCTTTGCCACGAACTAGCTTGGTCACTTTGATTTCAATATCATATTCCATCACCCGAGTGATCCAACCTGCTCTCTTCTCATTTAAATCCTTGTTTAGGAGGAAGTCCTTGACACCAGCATGAGACACCAGCAGTTGAATCTTATTGTTTGAGACCAAATGTCTGAACTTCTTCAAGCTCCTGATGACAGCAAGGACATGCTTTTCGATGAAAGAATACTTTATTTCGTAATCTTCCAAGGTTTGGCTGAAGAATGCTATGGGCTGTTCTGAACCTTCTCTATTCAATTGTGTCAAGATAGCTGAGATTGTATCTGATCCTCCAAATGCATACAACATGAAGTCCTTTGAGAAATCTGGGTTGATAAGAGTTGGAGCTTGTGATATTGCATGCTTGATGTTTTCAAAACTCTCTTTGCCTTCTGCTGTCCATTTGAATGCCAGACTCTTCTTCAACATCATTGTTAGAGGCTTCACAAGAGTGGCAAAATTAGGCACAAATCTGCGGACAAAGTTTATCCTTCCTAAGAAGCTTTGGAGAGATTTCTTGTGGTGTGGCAATGGAAGCGTTCGGATGGCTTCAACCCTTTCAGGATCAATTGTTAGCCCTTCCCTAGAGACAATGTGGCCCAACAGTTTGCCTTCGTGTGCCAAGAATACACACTTCTTTGGATTCAATGACACTCAACCTTCTACACCTCTGAAACACTTGTCTGAGGTGAAAGAGATGGTCTGCTGCATTCTTTGAGAAGACAGTGATATCATCTAGGTATACCAGCACTATCTTGTTGATCAAGCCTTTGAACGCCATATCCATAGCTCGCTGAAATGTTGCTCCGGCATTTGACAGTCCAAATGGCATCTTCTTGTAAGCATATGTGCCCCATTTTGTAGTGAAGGCCGTCTTGAATTGATCTTCTTCTTTTACCATTATCTGATTATAGCCTGAATATCCATCTAGCAATGAAAACCTTTACGAACCATTTCTGACACTGCAATATTTGTTCCATTGATGGAAGCGGATAATGATCTTTGAGTGATGCTCTATTTAGATCGCGAAAGTCCACACACAATCTTATTTCTCCGTTTCTCTTTCTTACCGGCACCAAGTTTGCAACCCAACTTGAGTGTTTGATGGGAAAGATGATACTAGCCTCAATGAGCTTGCTTAACTCTTTTCTCATGAGAGGCTCGATATGAGGATTTACTGGCCTTTGCTTTTGCCTGACAGGCTTGGATTCTGGATCCAACTCAATAGTATGTTGTGCCAAATTTGGGTTGAAACCTCTTAAATCTTTGTAAGTCCAAGCAAAGACATCTGGGAATTCTTGACAAAGCTGAACAAAATCAGATTTCTCTTGTGGAGTACTTACTTTGCCAATTTGCAATGTCTTGCCTTCTTCCACTAAAATAGGCTCTGAATCTTCACCCTTTACTTGAATGTTCGCTTTCTCCTTCCGAACTGATCATTCGGGTTGAAGATTGACTCCAGGTTATGAGGCCTTTTGGTAATTTGTTAGTCCTCAACTGCACCACTTGGTCACCATACTGCTGCTCCAGCTTGTCTTGATTTCTCATGGAGAACTCAGCTTCTTCTTGTAGGAAATTAACAATTTGCTGATCATTCTCGAAGACTTGCCAACTTGTGTTGTTATCGGAATAGCTGGTCTCACAACCACTTTGATATGAGGCTGAGTTTTCTCACTTTTGATACTTTCTACAACATCAAACGCAGCCCCAATTGCTGCTGCCCGATCTGTCGTGACTTCATTCTTTTTTTTCTTGGGATGGAAATGATGCTAAAAGCTTCAAAATCTTCAATAAGATCCCATACCCGATTTTTGTAGTTCTTCAATAGATCATTTTTGGCAGCATTTTTTCCTTTGACTTGGTTTATGATCAGCTCACTATCACCAAATACTTGTAAATTCCTGATGCCTTTCTTCTTTGCCCAGTGCAATCCATGAATTAAGGCTTCATACTCAGCTGTGTTGTTTGAGCAAGAAAACTGGAAACGGAAGGCTGAGTAATACCTTATACCTTGCGGTGAAATGAGCATAGCTCCTCCTCCTGCACCTTGTCTACTCCTTGACCCATCAAAGAACAATTGCCATACTTCATTCTTGTCTTTATGATCTGGCTTGGTGATGTTGGGGAGAGGTTGATTCTCTTCATGTAAACAATAGACTCCTAGCTCAGATTCTTCTATTTCTTGATAGGGATCAAAAGCATGCACCTTGCTTGCCCATTCATCAAGAGTCAAATCTGGGATGCTTCCAACCTTGGTGTCAGCTTCATCAGTGCTTGGATAATCTTCTTGATCAAACGCTGAACAATTGGTATTGATTTGGCTTGGAGTGTAAGGCTCAATGTGAAAGTTTGCAATAGGTTCAGACCTGATTGTGGCTTTGGTTCCATACCTTGTTCTGAACAACATGTGTGACCAATCCGCCGAAAGATAGCCTCCAATTTTAGCAGTGAAGTCTCTTGACAAGCATAATGCAAAGAGTGGTGGTAGGTCTATGACTGACACATCTTGTAACACTATTACATTGGGACATGCGTGCAGTGTGAGGCTCAAACCTTTGATTACTCCAACCGTTGTCACTGCTGTCCCATCTAATTGCACTACACCCTTGGAGATGACTTCATATTGGAGTCCTAGCTGATCAGCTATTTGTTTTGGCATTACTGAACTACTTGCCCCCGAATCGATCATGCAATTATGCACCAACTTATCTCCTATGATCAATGAAACATAAAATGGAGGGGGCTTCAACATTTTACCTTGCTGTCCTCCATGATTTCCTTCAGGCTGGGCAGCATTTGTGAGTACCTTCTCTTGCATTTGGACCTGTTGATTTGAAGTTGACCAGTCCTTCATGGCAGCTTGTAGCAAATCTCTTTGGCCTGGGATGGATAGTGATTCCCACATTGATATGTTTACATTTGTCTTCTTCATCTGATCAATGATGTTGAATGGAGATGAAGTATCCCTCTGCTTGTCCCTTGGCCTGCACATTCATTCCTTGCAATGGGCAGCGGCAAGCATGCATTTGAGTTGGCCTTAGGGGCTGGTTTGGTGCTCCTTGTATGTTTGGACTATACGGTTTGTTTGCCGGTGGCTTGTGGAGTGGTAGAAGGTTGTGGATTACTCGAACAATGGCTGTTCTTCACCCAAATTTCTCCTCTTTGACCTTGTGTTGGCTGCACACTTTGAGAGGGTATTTGATTCATACCACGAAATCTTGACTTCGATTGACAAGAGTAGTTTCGTTCGGAGATGTTCCTTGCTTTGAGGTGCTTCTTCTTTGCTGATCTCCTTCGTGGTGGACTCTTGCGACCCACCAATGGTTTGCACCATTAGAGCTGATTTAATGCACCGTTAAAGCACATTGATTGGTTATGTGGTATTGCCACGGGAAACACCAATCATATTCTTGGGCCATGTTATTTTGGACTGGCACCAAAGCTCTGGATGCAGATGCAACATTGGGGTTATAGGGCTGAAATGGTCATTGGCGGGAGGCCTTGCTTGATTCTGATTTGCAGCTGGATTGGGTGGTCTTTGAGGTTGATATGGTTGCCTATTTGGTTGAGCTTGAGGCTGATAGGAAGGTCTAAAACTTTGAGCTTGCTGTCTCTTGAGTGTGACCAGCTCATTTCCCAAATTTTGCAATTGTTTCATGACCTCTTGAAGCTCATTTGAAGCACTAGAGGATGAAGTAGAAGCTTCATTTGAACTTTGACTTCTAGGAGTGGGAATAGGAGCTAAGACAGGTGCTTGACTAGTACTTGGGCTCTCTAAACTTGGATATAATGGCATTGGGGGCCTAGGAGCTAGCTTTACCGGCTTGAATAAGACAATTTTCAGCCTAATGGCAATCTTATATAAGCGAGCGAGTAAGGTTGTGCCTCCCATAGATTGAATTAACATAGAAATATCGAATTCAAAGCTTTAAGATAGTATAGAAAAGCACCTTCTTTTGTTGGCTTTGATCCCACGAATCCTATCCCAAGACCTTTGAAATCTGAAGTTGAAGTCAGTCAGCTGCTCGTTGGGGGCTCTCTTGATAGTTGTCAATTGTTCTAGAAGAGACAAGTTGTCTCCCTTCTCTCCAAACTGCTCATGGAGAACTATGCATAACTGATTCCAATTTGTGATAGAACCAGCTTCAAGGCTCCTGAACCATTGCAATGCCTTCCCTTTGAATGATGATGCCAAAGAATTTGTGACCACATCCATTTCATTTATCTCATGGATTGCACAGACGTTAGCAATGTCTTTGACATGATCACCAGGAGTGGTATGATTTTCTCCAGTGAAAAATGGAATGTTCTTCAATGCTGCAATTGGAACTGGATTCTGTGCATTGAGGGCAAGTGGGCTCTGCCAGTGAAAAATTGACAAAGGGATTTAGTGGTTGCGCCATTCTGATTGGCTTTGAGAACCCTTGTTGATGCGAGAAAAGGTCTACCAGGTGGAGGTGTAGACAAAGTTCTATTAGGTGGAGATGGAGATCTTTGAGCTCTTCTTCCCCTTCTTTCTCTCTGCTGGAGATAGATGCAGATAAACAAACAATCCTTCCTCCCTAGTTCTTGACCTGGTCTGTATTCTTCTCATAAATTTGTCAGGCTTGGACTGCTGAAACCAGTGGATTATGCCTCTTTTGGAGTCGCCAGATGTGCGATTTTAAAGCTCCTTCAAAGCTGGAACTTACAACAAGTGCACATCAATCTTGTTGCAATGAAAGTAAAGACCTCTAAGGTCCCACCGGTGCATCGTGCTGAATAACTGTTATCACCGAATCACAGCACCCCTGGATGTTGATCAGATTTCTAGTTTGATCACTCTAAGCATCCGGTGTGATTGGATAACATGGGTACTATCTCCAGTTGTGGGACTTGCTACTTGAGATAGACCTCCGAGAGAAAGCTGGTTCTTGCTCTAAACTACACTGCCACAATCTACTCTAATGCGGGAAAACTAAGCTATTCTAATCTAAAATTCCAAGGACCGGGAGAGAGAGAATGCATAAAATGAAAGCCTACACTAAAGCGGTGATACACCAGAAAAAGAGGGTGTGAGAGTAATCTCCAAATGTGTGAAATACAGAGGCAAAGTGCACACTAGAAGAGGTGATGACAGTTCACCATAATCCAGCAAAATGCATTCACAGCAATATTCCAAGCACACACAATGATAATGAATTCCTGCAAGAACATAATAAATAGACACAATATACTTGTAGAAAGATTAAAGGGGCAAGAAGAATGCAAGGAAACACAGCAGGGGAAGATATATCCACAAACTTGATATTTTATTGCTTCATGATATGCACTGATTCAATCTATTACAAGATAAGGGCACTGGATCACCATGCAAGGAGTCCACTACAGGGCTGCAACACACTTGGCTTCACAAAGCAATTTTGGCGAGCTTTGCTTACCCAAAAACTCTCCCTTTTACTGATGAGCCCAACACTCCAATTTATAGAAAAATGAGAAGGAAAGAGAAGGAAAATGGAAATCCCGAAATCTGTCCTTGACCACACCTAAGAGGCATTAAATTGAGTGGAATGGGTATACATTACTTGCAAAAGGCTCCCCATACTTGTCCCATGTGCTGCAGCGAGAGAAAGAATGATGACCATGCCTCTTAATTGCACTCCCAAGCTACCAAATAAAACAACATTACGAACCCGGCCACGTTTTCTTAAAAATATCAATCAATTTCTCATCAAATCTAGAATTTCTTGATTTTTGTGCATCGGGCTCGGAACCACGATTCCAACGGTACCAATTTTGTGCGATTTCGTTGAGAAATGCAAAAGTTATGGCCTTACGAGTGCGGGCAGCTATTTTGGGCACAGCGGCGGCGTTTTTACTGTCATTTGACGGGAATGAGCATTAAGCGATTTGGAGCCGAATATGTTTCTTTTATTTAAATATATCTACCCTCATTAAAAATAAGAAATCCAGTTTTTGTGGCGTAGAGGGGCGTCGTGCTCGTTCGAGAAAGTCAATTTTATCAAAATCGGAGCTCGGAGTCAAAAGTTATGGCCGTTTGAAGTTTCCACGGGTCAAATGCGTTGACTTTTCTCTCTGCCTTGACCATTCATGATTTTTTGGTCCCCGCGGCTCCTTTGTCCCATTTGTCCCGGATCCCATTTGATTAGTGCTTTTCTTGCTGATTTCGATTTGATCCGGCCGGTTCGCGTCCTTTCCCGGCCCCAAATGTCCCATTTGCTTTTGGGCTCATTTCGGGACAACTTTGTTCGCATTTTGTTCCCGATTCGGCGCCTTTGTTTTGGCGTCCCAAATTCCCATGGCTCCGGGCTTCGGACCCATTTCTCCCATTTCCCATTTGCCTTTGGTTCGACTGACCTTTTTCGCCCGCCCATTTTTTCGCCCTTGCCCAATGGTTTTTGGACTTTTGCCTTTTTTCGCCGATTTGTCGGTTCGCGTTCGGTTCGCGTCCCGCTTGTCCCAAAGTCTTTGTCCCAAAGCGTTAGACCCTCTCGGATTTAGTTTTTTTTCTCTTTTTGGCGGATTCGGATTTCGCGCCCGCCGCGTTTTCCTTTTGTCCCATTTGTCCCAAATGCTGTTGGAAGTTGTTTGATTGTTTGCTGATTTCGAGGCCTTTCGGCGGTTCGCGCTTTTTGTCCCATGTCCCAACGTCCCAGGACCTTGAGCGGGACTTAGCCAATTTTCACGATTTTTCTGGATCGACCTATTTGCCTTCTTGAACAACCCTTTTTTCACATTTTCTCAGAACTTACTCTCTTCCTCTTGGACAGGGGAGTTAGAAAATATGAGGGGACCCTAGAAACATGACTTTTTGCCCTGAATCAATATAATTGCTTGGGACTAAAGAATTTGATGCATGTTATCAAAATTACCTTGGGGGTGAATTTTGGATAACAATTTTGGCGACTCAGCGGGGTCATCTGCCTGCTAGATGAAGAACGACCAGCTGTTTGTAGCAATCCATTGGGCATGGAGTCTGTTTGATAACCTCTCAGCTGATCTGAAATTTGAAAACCTGTGTCCTTGAGCCATTTGAACATTTGTTGAGCTGGTCTTCTCATGGCTGCAAATTCTTTTCAGGAGCTTGATGAACTGCAAACATGCACATACTAGAAGCAATAGGACATGTGCACAAGCACTTAGGGAAATAAAAACTACTCTAACAGATCTGATACTGCATGCATAAGCACTTAGAGGAATGGAAAATCTAAATTAATATTTACAAGGGGTGAAAGCTATCTTTCTAGTAGCAACGTTTGAGATAGATCCCATTGACCGGAATCTGCAATTCTTCACCATCCAACTTAGCCAGTCGGAAAGCATTGCTACCTTTGCATTCGATGATCATGTATGGGCCACTCCAGATGGCATCAAACTTGGAGTGCTTTCCTGGTTTTGCACGATCAGCATCCCACTTCAGTACCAAATCTCCAGTTTGCAATATCCTGGCCTTAGCTTTCTTGTCAAAACTCTTTTTGACCAATGCTTTATCCTTTTCTATGGTCTGCATTGCGTGCTCTCTTGTCTCTTCTAATTCCATCAGCTCTGCATACCTGATTTCCATAGGTTCAAACTCGGCCTAGTTCAATTGTTTCATGAGTTCCAGTCTTTGGCAACTCAGTGATATAGGTAGAACTGCTTCTTTCCCGTACACAAGCTTGTATGGAGAGCTTCCTGTAGATCTCTTGGGTGTGATCCTATCGCCCATAGGGCTGATTTGAGCTTTGCGTGCCAAGTCCTCTGATTCTCATCAAGAGTCCTCCTGATGATTCTTAGTAGGTTCTTGTTTGTAGACTCGGCTTGGCCATTACCTTGAGGGTAATAGTTTGATGAAGTGCTGAGATACACACAATTCTTGACAGCCCATTCAGTGATCTTTGTGCCAAGGAATGCCAATGCATTATCTGATATGATAGTGGCAGGGGCACCAAACCTCGTGACTATCCCTTCATAGAAATCTAAGATATTAGATTCATTTGCCTCCTTGAGTGCCACTGCTTCAGTCCACTTGGTGAAATAGTCAGTCTTGCTGTTAGTATCCACTTGTGGCCTTGACTTGAATTAGGATTGATAACTCCAATGAAGTCCACTCCCCATTGCATGAATGGCTGATCCACTGAAATTGGATGAAGGGGCAGCGCTGCTAACCTTTCTTTCCCTGTGAAGAATGCACATTTCTTGCATTTCTTGACCCATGAGTAGCAATCATTGAACACAGTAGGCCAATAGTAACCAGCTTTCATGATTTTGAGAGCTGTCACTCGTGGAGCAAAGTGGCCTCCTGCTTCCCCATCATGGAACTCGTGTAGGATCTTCTCAACTTGACCTGTTCCAATGCATCTTAATAGAACACCATTGATGTCCTTTTTAAACAAAACTCCATCAACAAGCACATATGGAATGGCTTGTAATCTGAAGTATCTCCTTTTTGCTTTGCTCACTTCTGGAGGGCACAAGCCTGTTTGGAGGTAATGCACCAAGTCTTGAGTCCAACATGGGATGGGTGCATCATCAGCTGGTTGTTCTTGATCATTCTGTAGTAGCAAGACAACATCCTCTTCACTTTTTGACTCGTCTGGTTGTTTGGAAGCGAGCTGCTCACACAAGCCTTTGCCACGAACTAGCTTGGTCACTTTGATTTCAATATCATATTCCATCACCCGAGTGATCCAACCTGCTCTCTTCTCATTTAAATCCTTGTTTAGGAGGAAGTCCTTGACACCAGCATGAGACACCAGCAGTTGAATCTTATTGTTTGAGACCAAGTGTCTGAACTTCTTCAAGCTCCTGATGACAGCAAGGACATGCTTTTCGATGAAAGAATACTTTATTTCGTAATCTTCCAAGGTTTGGCTGAAGAATGCTATGGGCTGTTCTGAACCTTCTCTATTCAGCTGTGTCAAGATAGCTGAGATTGTATCTGATCCTCCAAATGCATACAACATGAAGTCCTTTGAAAATCTGGGTTGATAAGAGTTGGAGCTTGTGATATTGCATGCTTGATGTTTTCAAAACTCTCTTTGCCTTCTGCTGTCCATTTGAATGCCAGACTCTTCTTCAACATCATTGTTAGAGGCTTCACAAGAGTGGCAAAATTAGGCACAAATCTGCGGACAAAGTTTATCCTTCCTAAGAAGCTTTGGAGAGATTTCTTGTGGTGTGGCAATGGAAGCGTTCGGATGGCTTCAACCCTTTCAGGATCAATTGTTAGCCCTTCCCTAGAGACAATGTGGCCCAACAGTTTGCCTTCGTGTGCCAAGAATACACACTTCTTTGGATTCAATGACACTCAAACCTTCTACACCTCTGAAACACTTGTCTGAGGTGAAAGAGATGGTCTGCTGCATTCTTTGAGAAGACAGTGATATCATCTAGGTATACCAACACTATCTTGTTGATCAAGCCTTTGAACGCCATATCCATAGCTCACTGAAATGTTGCTCCGGCATTTGACAGTCCAAATGGCATCTTCTTGTAAGCATATGTGCCCCATTTTGTAGTGAAGGCCGTTTGAATTGATCTTCTTCTTTCACCATTATCTGATTATAGCCTGAATATCCATCTAGCAATGAAAACCTTTCTGAACCAGCTACAACCTGCAATATTTGTTCCATTGATGGAAGCGGATAATGATCTTTGAGTGATGCTCTATTTAGATCACGAAAGTCCACACACAATCTTATTTCTCCATTTCTCTTTCTTACCGGCACCAAGTTTGCAACCCAACTTGAGTGTTTGATGGGAAAGATGATACTAGCCTCAATGAGCTTGCTTAACTCTTTTCTCATGAGAGGTTCGATATGAGGATTCACTGGCCTTTGCTTTTGCCTGACAGGCTTGGATTCCGGATCCAACTCAATAGTATGTTGTGCCAAATTTGGGTTGAAACCTCTTAAATCTTTGTAAGTCCAAGCAAAGACATCTGGGAATTCTTGACAAAGCTGAACAAAATCAGATTTCTCTTGTGGAGTACTTACTTTGCCAATTTGTAATGTCTTGCCTTCTTCTACTAAAATAGGCTCTGAATCTTCACCCTTTACTTGAATGTTCGCTTTCTCCTTCCGGAACTGATCATTCGGGTTGAAGATTGACTCCAGGTTATGAGGCCTTTTGGCAGTTTGTTAGTCCTCAGCTGCACCACTTGGTCACCATACTGCTGCTCCAGCTTGTCTTGATTTCTCATGGAGAACTCAGCTTCTTCTTGTAGGAAATTAACAATTTGCTGATCATTCTCGAAGACTTGCCAACTTGTGTTGTTATCTGGAATAGCTGGTCTCACAACCACTTTGATATGAGGCTGAGTTTTCTCACTTTTGATACTTTCTACAACATCAAACGCAGCCCCAATTGCTGCCAGTCTGTCAGCGGCTTCATTCTTTTTCTTGGGATGGAAATGATGCTAAAAGCTTCAAAATCTTCAATAAGATCCCATACCCGATTTTTGTAGTTCTTCAACAGATCATTTTTGGCAGCATTTTTTCCTTTGACTTGGTTTATGATCAGCTCACTATCACCAAATACTTGTAAATTCTTGATGCCTTTCTTCTTTGCCCAGTCATCCATGAATTAAGGCTTCATACTCAGCTGTGTTGTTTGAACAGGAAAACTGGAAACGGAAGGCTGAGTAATACCTTATACCTTGCGGTGAAATGAGCATAGCTCCTCCTCCTGCACCTTGTCTACTCCTTGACCCATCAAAGAACAATTGCCATACTTCATTCTTGTCTTTATGATCTGGCTTGGTGATGCTGGGGAGAGGTTGATTCTCTTCATGTAAACAATAGACTCCTAGCTCAGATTCTTCTATTTCTTGATAGGGATCAAAAGCATGCACCTTGCTTGCCCATTCATCAAGAGTCAAATCTGGGATGCTTCCAACCTTGGTGTCAGCTTCATCAGTGCTTGGATAATCTTCTTGATCAAATGCTGAACAGTTGGTATTGATTTGGCTTGGAGTGTAAGGCTCAATGTGAAAGTTTGCAATAGGTTCAGACCTGATTGTGGCTTTGGTTCCATACCTTGTTCTGAACAACATGTGTGACCAATCCGCCGAAAGATAGCCTCCAATTTTAGCAGTGAAGTCTCTTGACAAGCACAATGCAAAGAGTGGTGGCAGGTCTATGACCGACACATCTTGTAACACTACTACATTGGGACATGCGTGCAGTGTGAGGCTCAAACCTTTGATTACTCCAACCATTGTCACTGCTGTCCCATCTAATTGCACTACACCCTTGGAGATGACTTCATATTGAAGTCCTAACTGATCAGCTATCTCTGTTTTGGCATTCTTGAACTACTTGCTCCCAGTCGATCATGCAATTATGCACCAACTTATCTCCTATGATCAATGAAACATAAAATGGAGGGGCTTCAACATTTTACCTTGTTGTCCTCCATGATTTCCTTCAGGCTGGGCAGCATTTGTGAGTACCTTCTCTTGCATTTGGACCTGTTGATTTGAAGTTGACCAGTCCTTCATGGCAGCTTGTAGCAAATCTCTTTGGCCTAGGATGGATAGTGATTCCCACATTGATATGTTTACATTTGTCTTCTTCATCTGATCAATGATGTTGAATGGAGATGAAGTATCCCTCTGCTGTCCCTTGGCCTGCGCATTCATTCCTTGCACATGGGCAGCAGCAGCTGGCATTTGAGTTGGCCTAGGGGCTGTTTTAGGTGCTCCTTGTATGTTTGGAACTACAGTTTGTTTGCCAGCGGCTTGTGGAGTGGTAGAAGGTTGTGGATTACTCGAAGCCAATGGCTGTTCTTCACCCAAATTTCTCCTCTTTGACCTTGTGTTGGCTGCAACACTTTGAGAGGGTATTTGATTCATACCACAGAAATCTTCAGCCTGCCAATTGACAAGAGTAGTTTCGTTCGGAGATGTTCCTTGCTGAGGTGCCCCTTGCTTTGCTGGTCTTCTTCGTGGCTGGACTCTTGCGACCCACCAATGGTTTGCACCATTAGAGCCTGATTTAATGCACCGTTAAAGCACATTGATTGGTTATGTGGCTGACTACATGGGAAACACCAATCATATTCTTGGGCCATGTTATTTTGGACTGGCACCAAAGCTCTGGATGCAGATGCAACATTGGGGTTATAGGGCTGAAATGGTCTATTGGCAGGAGGCCTTGCTTGATTCTGATTTGCAGCTGGATTGGGTGGTCTTTGAGGTTGATATGGTTGCCTATTTGGTTGAGCTTGAGGCTGATAGGAAGGTCTAAAACTTTGAGCTTGCTTTGTCTTTGAGTGTGACCAGCTCATTACCTAAATTTTGCAATTGTTTCATGACTTCTTGAGCTCATTTGAAGCACTTGGAGATGAAGTGAAGCTTCATTTGAACTTTGATTTCTAGGGGTGGGAATAGGAGCTAAGACAGGTTGTTTGACTAGTACTTGGGCTCTCTAAACTTGGATATAATGGCATTGGGGGCCTAGGAGCCAGTTTACCAGCTTGAATAAGACAGTTTTCAGCCTAATGGCAATGCTATAAGCAGCAGGTAAGGTTGTGCCTCCCATAGATTGAATTAACATAGAAATATCGAATTCAAAGCTTTAAGATAGTATAGAAAAGCACCTTCTGCTGTTGGGCTGACCGCCACTGGAATCCTATCCCAAGACCTTTGAAATCTGAAGTTGAAGTCAGTCAGCTGCTCGTTGGGGGCTCTCTTGATAGTTGTCAATTGTTCTAGAAGAGACAAGTTGTCTCCCTTCTCTCCAAACTGCTCATGGAGAACTATGCACAAACTGATTCCAATTTGTGATAGAACCCGACTTCAAGCTCTGAACCATTGCAATGCCTTCCCTTTGAATGATGATGCCGGCGGTTTGTGACCACATCCATTTCATTTATCTCATGGATTGCCTGAGACGTTAGCAATGTCTTTGACATGATCACCAGGAGTGGTATGATTTTCTCCAGTGAAAAATGGAATGTTCTTCAATGCTGCAATTGGAACTGGATTCTGTGCATTGAGGGCAAGTGGGCTGCTGCCAGTGAAATTGACAAAGGGATTTAGTGGTTGCGCCATTCTGATTGGCTTGAGAACCCTTGTTGATGCGAGAAAAGGTCTACCAGGTGGAGGTGTAGACAAAGTTCTATTAGGTGGAGACGCAGATCTTTGAGCTCTTCTTCCCCTTCTTTCTCTGCCTGGAGATAGATGCAGATAAACAAACAATCCTTCCTCCCTAGTTCTTGACCTGGTCTGTATTCTTCTCATAAATTTGTCAGGCTTGGACTGCAGAAACCAGCGGATTATGCCTCTTTTGGAGTCGCCAGATGTGCGATTTTAAAGCTCCTTCAAAGCTGGAACTTACAACAAGTGCACATCAATCTTGTTGCAATGAAATTAAAGACCTCTAAGTCCCACCGGGCGTGCCAGAACTGTTATCACCGAATCACAGCACCCCTGGATGTTGATCAGATTTCTAGTTTGATCACTCTAAGCATCCAGTGTGATTGGATAACATGGGTACTATCTCCAAGTTGTGGGACTTGCTACTTGAGATAGACCTCCAGAGAAAGTTGGTTCTTGCTCCTAAACTACCTGCCACAATCTACTCTAATGCAGGAGAAACTAACTATTCTAATCTAAATTCCAAGGGACCGGGAGAGAGAAATGCATAAAATGAAAGCCTACACTAAAGCGGTGATACACCAGAAAAGGAGGGTGTGAGAGTAATCTCCAAATGTGTGAAATACAGAGGCAAAGTGCACACTAGAAGAGGTGATGACAGTTCACCATAATCTAGCAAAATGCATTCACAACAATATTCCAAGCACACACAATGATAATGAATTCCTGCAAGAACATAATAAATAGACACAATATACTTGTAGAAAGATTAAAGGGGCAAGAAGAATGCAAGGAAACACAGCAGGGGAAGATATATCCACAAACTGATATTTTATTGCTTCATGATATGCACAGTTCAATCTATTACAAGATAAGGGCTGGATCACCATGCAAGGAGTCCACTACAGGGCCTGCACACACTGGCTTCACAAAGCAATTTTGTGAGCTTTGCTACCCAAAAACTCTCCCCTTTACAATGAGCCCAACACTCCAATTTATAGAAAAATGAGAAGGAAAGAGAAGGAAAAATGGAAATCCCGAAATCTGTCCTTCAACCACCTGTAAGAGGCATTAAATTGAGTGGAATGGGTATACATTACTTGCAAAAGGCTCCCCATACTGTCCCATGTGCTGCAGCAGAGAAAGAATGATGACCATGCCTCTTAATTGCACTCCCAGCTACCAAATAAAACACTGTTATGAACCCGGCCACGTTTTCTTAAAAATCTCAATCAATTTCTGATCAAATCTGGAATTTCTTGATTTTGTGCATCGGGCTCGGAACCACGATTCCAACGGTACCAATTTTGTGCGATTTCGTTGAGAAATGCAAAAGTTATGGCCTTCTGAGTGCGGGCGCTATTTTGGGCTCAGCGGCGTTTTTACGTCATTTGACGGGAATGAGCATTGATGATGGGAGCCGAATATGTTTCTTTTATTTAAATATATCTACCCTCATTAAAAATAAGAAATCCAGTTTTTGTGGCGTAGAGGACGTCGTGCTCGTTCCAGAAAGTCCAATTTTATGAAAATCGGAGCTCGGAGTCAAAAGTTATGGCCGTTTGAAGTTCCACGGACCAAATGTTGACTTTTCTCCTCCTTCGGCATTTCGGATTTTCGCGTCCCGCCCTTGTCCCTTTGTCCCATTTGGTTTTGGTTTCCTGAAATTTTCATTTCGGCCGATCCGTCCCATTCGCGTTCACTTTTCCCATTTTCCGCACAGGTCCCATTTGCCTTTGGGTACCAAGGGACAAATTCAATTTCGGTTCGCGGTTCGGCGCGCGCCTTTTTGTCCCATTCTCCCGGGACAAAAGTTCTTATTTCGGCGTTGCGCCGTTCGCGTTTTCTCTGACCCATTTGCGTCCCAATCTTTTTTTGGGCTTGGCCCCTTGACTCATTTCGCCTGTTTCGGTTCGGCGGTTAATTTTTTTTGTCCCAAACGTCCCAAAGCGACCCTCTCGCCAATTTTTTCTCTGTCGAACCGGATTTTTCGCGCCCGCGCGTACTTTTGTCCCATTTGTCCCTGCTGCGTTTCGGACTGTTTGTGCTGATTTCGCCCGGTTCGGCCGGTTCGCGCTTTTCTGTCCCAAACGTCCCAGAGGCGACCTTGAGCGGGACTTAGCCAATTTTCACGATTTTTCCTGGATCGACCTATTTGCCTTCTGCAACCCTTTTTTTTCGCATTTTCTCATAACTTACTCTCTTCCTCTTGGACAGGGGAGTTAGACAAATATGAGGGGACCCTAGAAACATGACTTTTCGCCCTGAATCAATATAATTGCTTGCATGTTATCAAAGTTACCTTGGGGGTGAATGCCCCAAGGTGTTGTGAAGGTTGTTTTGTTGCAATCCTCTTCTCCACCTTGATTTAGTTGTACCACTAAGAATCCATCAAGCAAAGACAACATTTCAGATCCATAGTGACTCGATTGCAAAATATGATCCATGATTGGAAGAGGGTAGTTGTCCTTTGAGAGAGGTTTGATTTAGATTTCTAAGTCTACACAAATCCTTATTTCCCCATTCTTTTTCCTTACTGGTATAATGTTAGCCACCCATGTTGAATGGTGGATGGGGAAGATGATTCTAGCATTGAGCATCTTTATCACCTCTTCTTTGATAACATAGACAATCTTTGGATTGTAGGGCCTTTGTTTTTGCCTGAAGGGCTTAGCTCCTTGCTTCAAAGGAATGGAGTGATGCATTTCCTTTGGCTGAAAAGATTTGAGTTCATCATAGGAATAGGCCAGGACATTTGAGTACTTTTTTAGCAGAGCAACAAACCTTCTCTTCTATTCAGTGAGCAGCATTTACCAATGTTAACCATCCTTAGATTCTCTGAAGTGCCAATGTTTTCTTGATCAAAATCAGATGGACACCGAGAAGACTGTTTTTCTTTCTCTTGGATGAACCTGTCATGCTTGTCAAAGAGGTCTTCCAAAGAAACTAGGCCTTTGGGGATTTTGTTTCCTTTCAGTTTGATTACTCCCTCTTCATCAATTCCCTCAATTCCTTCCTTCTCTTCTTTGGGAATTGATTCACGGTGTGGGTTTTCACTTCCTTCAAAGAAAATATTATTGAAGTTATCCCTTTGTTCTAAGAAGGCTAGGATCTGATTGTCATCATTGAAGACTTGCCAATGATTTGCATTGTCTGGTACACTGGGTCTGAACACCATCTCAATGGTCACTTTATCTTTTCCAAAAGAAGGATGAGGTGTCACTAAGGAAGCTGACACTGCTAGAGAATCAATCTTTTCATTCTGCCTTAGGGATAGCTTCAATGGAGAATGCATCAAAGGATTCAATGCAGTCCCACACTCTGTTTCTATAGTGCTTGAGCCTTGGATTTTTCACTTGATATTGTTGGTGGATCTGATTTACCACAACCTTTGCATCACCTTTGCATCTCAACTTCTTGATTCCCATGTCCTCTATTGCATTCATGCATAAGAGCAATGCTTCATACTCTACAGATGTTTATTTGTATTGTCAAATTGCAGCTTGTAGGCAAAAGGATATACCTCATTGGAGGAGATTATAATACTACACCAGCTCTTGAACCTGCTTTGGAATGACTGCCATCAAACTCCATTGTCCAAATATAATCTTCTTCTTCCTCCACGAGGAGTGGCAAGTTCTATTCCTTTTGTGATGTAAGGAAGTAGTTCTTGAAAGAGGATGTTAACTCTTGGATCATCAGATTTCCTTATTGTGAATTTCATTTTCCTGACTGGTAGCAACTTCTTCATTTCTCCTTTCACTGGGATAGTTGGAGATGACCAATCCATTTTTATTTCTCCACCTAGATCTCTACAAAAACTTCTACTCAACAACATACCAAAAGATGTTGGGATATCTGCCACCAGAATGGTCAAGAGTATCTTCTTGTCAGGGTAATCAGCTAGTGCAACTTGAGCATCCTTAATCCTTCCCACCAATGGAACTTGTTTGGATTCTATTGAGTAGCATGTGCCATTTACCTAGGTCAAAGTGAGGCTAAGAGCATTTGCAACTTTTGCTAGCATCACATTATCTGTGGCTCCAGAATGTATAATGCAATTATTCAGCTGAAAACCTTTGATGAGAAGTGATAGGTAAAAAGACTCAACCCTATTGGTGGTGGAGGCACTGAGGGCTAGCATGTTTTGAGAATATGGTGTGCGAAGTAAGCCTTTAGAATTAGAGATTTGGGATGTAGAGTTACCACCTCGGACTGCCTTGATGAATCATCAAATTGGGTAGGATGTGTTTGTAGGTATTCAATTTCAGAGAGTTGGACTTTGGTTTTGCTAGCATGCTCTACAAAGTCAAATGAAGTTATGGTAGATGAGGGAGAGGGAGAGGTTCCAAAGCAGTGGATGAGGACTTAAATGACAGAGATGCATCATTACTTTTGGTGTTGGGTTCTCCTTTTCAAATGTAGCAATTGGCTTGGAAGGAGATGGGGGTGTAGCCTTTGATTGAAATTTAGATGTTCTTACAGAACCAACATTTAGAAGAGAATTTCTCTTAACAACTTTTGAGTTGGGAGAAGAATCAGATAACTTACTTGGCACAACAGTGTGATCCTTGACAACTGGTGAATCTGATTTCTCTCTAGCTGATTCCATGGAAAGTGGTAATGGTGATCCTCTGCTGATGATCTTGTTTAGTGGAGGCTTTGAAGAGCTATCTTCTTTGTTCTTCCTACTCTCGATCAGTAGCTGGCTTGTTGAGGATGAGACACCATTCTTAGATTGTGCAGTGAAAACAACACATGAAAAACTTGGAACTTCTTCATCACCTTCCTCATCATCATCAACGTATTCAATCAGACCATTGTGCATGCAACCCTCTTCAATTTCAAGATAGTTTTCATAGTCATCCATGCTTTCTTCTTTAGTTTCCTCAATGTCTGCTTCCTTCTTGATTCCCTAGTGTCACAGATGGCATTGGTGGTGGCACTTCAAGAGCAAGCCTACGAGGTGGAGCAATTCTTGGTCTATCGGGGGATTTGGTCTCCTTGGAGCATTCCTCATTGTGATTTGTGACAACTACTTCTTCAAAGCAACTAGGTCATTTGCCATTTTTTGGAACATTGGATCAGTGGTGACTAAATTTGAACTCTGACCTTTTTGCTTCCCATTTGGTCCTTTCACTTTTCCAGAAAGAATTAGATCATCATCAGTCTCAATTGCAAAGTATTTAGCTTCCCTCAATGTTCTCGGTTGGGATCTTATGAGGAAGAAACCAAATTCTAATGGAAAATCACCGAGAACCTTTTTAAGTTATTTTCAGAGGGTACCACATCTTCTGGGATCCTTCTTGTCAACCTATCATACCTTGCTACAAAATCTCTCACTGATTCGGAGGTCTCCTTCTTCATCTGAACCAATTGGATCAGCGAGATCATGACAATCTTCTGTGCTCTTGAACCTATGTTCAAAACCACTTCTTATATCTTCCTAGCATGTGACAGATCTTGGGGGCAACATGTAGAACCATTCAACATCTTTTCTTGGAGTGACTCCACAAAGAGCCTAACTGAAACATCTTCATCTTCAACTCCCAACACTCCACAAACAGTGATGAATGTTGCTACATGTTCTTCGGGCCGAGAACTATCCCCTTTGAATTTTGGGAAGTTCTTTCTTGAGCCTCTTAGGAGGTCATGAAGTGGTTGTGGAAGAGCAAGTGGACCAGTATTTCCTCCCCATGGTACATTAGGCCTATGGGCCTCACGATCACGATCACACTCATGATCCCCCATTCTATTTCTGTTTCTAGCTTCCCACCTTGCTAAAGCTGCGGCTTTTGCTTTGTTGCTCTCTCTCTGCCTCGCCTCGTCTCAAGTCTTTTGATTTCTTCAAGTTGAGCCCTTATTTCCTCTTCCGCTCTTGCTTCTCTTTCTCTAACTTCTTCTTTGGTTTCTACGTTAGTGAAATCATCAAGGTTCTCGTTGATGTATGGAAATTCACCATCCAAAGGATTAACAACACTCAGGTTCTCAACGTGACCGGTTGCTTGACGAAGGGGAGGCCCTCAAATTCTGAGTAGCTCTTGTCTTCTTTGAAGTTCTTCAAAAATGGGGTTGGTTTGTCCTCCTTGTCTCTGTTGTCGGGTGTATCTTCTATCAGCCAACTTGAAAGTTTACGCTCTTCTCTGGGGTGCTGGAATTTGTCTCTGCCTTTCCAGTTCGACAACACGTTCCTCTTCCAAGTCCAGAATCCTTATGGCAATGAAGTATTGATTGACAATTTATCTATTATGCCAAATAGCTTCTCTCATATAAGAAGAAATGTCTTCTTGGATGTGAAAGAGTAAATCAGTCTCTTAACGGGAGGATTTCTCAAAAGATCCATGATTTACATTCATGAAGTTTGTGTGATTATTCAATCTCTAGAAACTTTCTTCTAAAATCTTTTTTTTTTGTATTTTATGACCCAAAGGTCATTTTTAGGTGCAGATGTTGCAAAATTTGCCCCACGGTGGGCGCCAAAAACTGTTGGTGAGAAAATTTATCTTGTGGACAAATTGGTGGGTTTCAAGCCAACGCTATGGGAATCTAAGTCCCTCTACTTGAACGGTGTAGCTTCCGTATGTGCATGCGTGAAAAAGTGGATTTCAATGGTGGTCTTTCGACCGCAGATCCAACGAGGGCACTCCATTGACCCTATGGCAAATCTAGGAATTTCTCATTATAGAAGAAACTTTGTTTGAGAAGGGGAAAGGGAGTGAGAATGGAGGTAGGAGAAACTAATGTTGCGAGTAGAATATTAGATGCCCACACACATTAATTAGAAATTTCATTTACATGCATTTATAGTCGGAAGAAAAAAAAATCCATGCAAGAGAAAGCTACAAGACCAATGAAAGTCATTGGTCGTAAGTACCAATCAATTCCTCAATCAAAAAGGAAAAATTCCTTCTTTTATTATTGAAGCTCGAGCAGAGTTTGTACATAGCTTAAGAATGGAAGAAATTCGAGGAAGAAGAGAAAATAGAAGAAGTATGGCATTTTCTATCTTTTCCAAGTACAGAGCACTCTGGTCTTTTTGAAATCAATCGCCACCTCGTGGAATGATGTCGAGAAGCCATTATATTTTTGCAAGAAACCGTTATAACTTCACGAATCCTCAACACCTTTTTCAAATTCCTCTATTGCAAAGAAAACACCCATGGCGGGTTAAAAACCAGATCTTGCGAAGCAAATCGTTAATCTCGATTTGCCGGTTTAAATATAGACCATTCGATTTGCTTCTCTAACTCAAAATTGGGCCGTCCACGTGGCAGGAAGGATTGGAGTGGTTATGGGGGAAGCCTTTCACATTTTGTGATTTTTGTGAGATTTGACAATTTGGAACAAATTGGCCCACACCTGCTTTGAATTTTCAACTTAGACATGTGGCACGTTCTTATTAGAAATGGGATCACAACCCTTTTCTCAACATTTTAACCTTTTTTGGAAAAAGGCTCAAAACTCAATTTCTTCCGCTGGCCCATCTTGATTTCGATTTGAGACACGTGGCATATTTTGGTTGGAGATGGGGTCGCGGCTCTTTTCTCAACATTTTAACCTTTTTGGAAAAAGGCTCAAAAACTCAAATTCCTCCACTAGCCCGCTCTTCCGCTTTGACTTTTCAACGGCGGGCCCAAGACCTTGGCGGAGCTGCAGAGCATTCTAGAACTTTTACTTCACTTTTGGAAATTTGGTTAAATTTCTAAAAGTGCCCCGATGGCCCACTCATTCACTTTGACTTTTCCTTGATAGTTTGATTGGGGCTGCGGGTTACTTTTTAACTTTTCGCCTTTTTTACAAAGAGGCTCAAAATCTCAAATCCCCCCGATGGCCCGCTCGTCCACTTTGAATTTTCAACGGCGGGCTTTACCTCTCCAATGACTCACCACGTGGCGATCTGGCGCTGATTTGGTAATTGGCCCTTTCGCCCCACCTTCGGAATTGTGCCATTGCGACACGTGGAGCCGTTCGTTGAGCCTTCCATACTTAGCCGATTTTACTTTCATTTTATACAGGACACATGGAAAGCTTGCACTTAATTGAAGACTGTCCCTTGGACCCTGCCCCTGGAGTTATGTCATTGCGACACGCGGTTGCTTCCAATCCGGATTTTTAAGTATGACCGAACCGCATCTAATTAGAGGGACTCACGTATCACTTGGGGATGCTTGAGGCAAAATTTGACGGGGAAAGAAACACCAATCATTCCCGATCGTGGAAAATACGCAGAGGAAGAAAACTTCATCGTTTTGAGTCCAATTTTCTAATTTCCTTCATGAACCAGAGGCATGGAGGAAAAACAATGATTTGACGACCTAGGCCAAAGAACAAGTGAACAATTTCGATAAAAAATGGAGGTTACAAAGAGGATATTACGTGCACGTGATAGAGAAATGGAGCATTTCGAAAAAACGAGCGAAACAAAGGTTTAAATAGCTCTAGGGAATGAATTTTGCTAATTTCTTGAATCTCTAATTTGGCTTAAACACCAATGAAGGGCATGAGCTCAAAAAATTTGAATTTGGTTATGAAAGCGCAGAGCCATTTTTAGGAGACAACGGTTCCAAAGTTGTAAATGCAACGACAATGGTTTCTTGTTGTATCACTTTGTATCCCTCTTTTTGATTTTAAACTTGTGTACTTGTAGGAAAATAGGCGATGCACAAACAAACATCAATAATTAATCCCTTTAAGTGGTGGGTCATATGAGCGATACATGATTCAATTTTTCAAATCAAATGTTATAGATGAGACTCCATATGAATTCTTACGTTGTTAAGGAAAAATTTCTCTCCGATTCACGAGGATTTTAACTAATAAAATTGTCGAAGTGTATTGTGTAATATACATGTATGAAATTTATTCGTCGTTTTCTTAACTTAAGATCTAATGTACCTACTCTACATTGAGGAGGATAATTTCTTGTCAAATGTTAGCCATGGAATTTGTGAAGAGAAGAATCAATGAGACATAAATAAAAAAGTTTTGAACTTCAAACATGTTGGATCCAAACAAAGTCACATGGAGATAACAAATAGAAAAACAACGACCTGGAAAATAATAGGCAAGGTTTATATAAGAAAGTAGTAGCTCCAACATAGTTGTGAAATAAGAAAATAAATCTATGTTTGAAATTCTTCCCATTTTTATTCTATTTGGATTTCTATTGGCATAAGCTAAGGCTGAGTTAATTAACTTTTGGGTTGTTTAGCATTATCTATGTGATCCAATTGTAACATGTTAACCTTCATTGCATACATCAAACAAGTTTGTTTTTTGTTTCCTTTCCTTTGTTGCATACATCAAACAACTTTGTTTTTGTTCCATTTCATCACAACATTGCCTCTCTTCCACGTTGCTTTTAATATGAGGAAGTATGTATTTTTTTCCATGTTGCCTCTTTATAAAAGTTATTTTTGCGAATTTTTCTATAGAGGAATTCTATTAAGTTTTTATATCATTATTTGCATATTTATTTGTTTATGATAAAATTGAAACAATGTTATTATTTTGGAGGGAAAATGGTTAACCTTAGGCACAATAAAAATTCGATTACTTTTTCAAAATTTTAAGCACAATAATGTCTAGTGACAGAAAAAAATGTTTAGATTATTAATAGATTCAAAATGGATTCCATGTGTGAGATAACATATTGAAAAAGGGGCAAATTTTTTGATTAGCAATGGAGAATATTGTGTTTTATTTTATAAAATCAATCTTTACAATTTATAAAAAAGTTGAAGAAAAAGATAGAAATGACTCACTTAGAATCATTGGTGCAAATTTGTAATTTTGGAGAAAATGAGTTCCAACTTCTAACTTCCAACTTCCATGCTTGTAAGTTCAATCTTCAAATTTCACTTTTCTTGCAAAATCCCAAATCCAATGCATTAGTCCACTATCCAATTTTTATTTGTAAGAAATCAAACAAATAAAAATTTAAAAAATTAATTACAAATCAAAATCAATAAAATAAAGCTAAACAACAAATCAAATAAAGCTAAAAATAAATCAAACAAAACTAATTAAAAATCAAAATTAATAGATGTTTACATTTCATTAATAAGATGTTAAGATAATTCCATTACTTTGATTTTTAATGTGTACCTAGTGTATTAGTAGTCCCTGGGTAACTATAGGAATTGATTTGCTATTAGCTATTGATCTTCTAACGAATCATTTCTCTTGATTTTTCTGCTTTTATCATTAACTCTATAGTTTTTGAATATTTCTCGATTTCTACTTATTTCAAGCATCCGAAAAATGAGATCAAATATTCTATATTTTCTAAAATCCAAGCATCCAAAAACGAGAATCCTATATTTAGGGCTGAATTTTTGGATGTCTTGTCACTCATAAACATCAAATTATTATTGTGAACACATTACATAACATTAATCAAGCTATATTCTAGGGGAAACCGTCATGCATGCACAATGCCTCTCACGAAGCATATTGGGATATTGTTGATTAATACTTTTAAATAGCTGCCAACCTTCATGAATACTAAGGCTTCGCGAATGGGGAGAAACTCACTAGATGGGCCAGGGAGCGAATGCTATCAAATATTTTAACATTTGAGGTTGGGCTGCGTGAGACAAAGACAAGAATTCCAACGGAGCTCTATGCATTTGACAACAATACATACAATCTGTGGGCTCTTGTGACCATAGTCCCACACCATTGTCGAGACCCAAAAACTGAGGTGAATGCGTGGTATGTATTTTCTTCAGAGAGGATGGAATTACGACCAAGCAACCATGTATGCTCTCCAAAGGCCTCCAACCTCCACGTTGGTCATCTTGGCCACAAAGCCGTGTAGTAGTACATCGTATGTATACAACATTAAAGAATGGGATTGATCGGAAGAAGAAACCCCATTGAGGAGGGAAGCATACCAGTGCTCGTGCAAACTGAAATGCTGGGGTTTCATGGACTTCATCATAGTAGCAACTTTATTTAAGAGTATTAAATGGTGCACACAATATATGGAAAAAATGACCCATAGAAAAATATGACAAATATAGAAAAAAAATACGGTAAATTTTATATATAAAAATTAAGCACATAATTATACAAAAAATGAAAAATATAACAACTTCAAAACATATTTACTGGATTCTAGGTAATTACCGCAGTTTTTGGCTTTTGATTTTAGGAAAACATATTTGGTAATTTTGTAATCATTGACACTTGTGTTTTTCCTGATTTTTAACCACCAAATCCCGAAACTTTCGGAGTTTCATACGGTGGAATGAGGAAATTGAAAAAATATGGAAAATTTGTGAAAATCGACCGTATTTGGTAACCTTGGACTTCATTATGTGAACAATGTATGGCTTCCTAATTGTATCATTGCCCTCGGCCTTGGCATTACGTGCTACAACACATAACAAGAGTATGAGCAATGCTAGAGACACAGTGGTGGTGGTCATTGTGAAGGCTCGACGACGTGAAGACAATGAGGAGGCAGAGTCCATTAATAAGAGCTAGCTAGGCGGGATGGACTTCTTCAACATCGGTGAGAAAAGGATTCCCAATTTTTTTGCACCATAGAAGAGATATCAAGAAAACATATTGACTCATAATTTTCATAGATGTGTTATTTAAGCAAACGCGGAAGTCTAGAGAATTAGTGCCCTCTAGTGATTAGAATTTAGTTTAACACAATGTTTAGTTGTATCAATTTATGGCACTTTTAAAACTTATTTTATTAATCGAAGCCATCTACAAAATAGACTTATTCTTCACCTTTTTCTAGGAGTAGATTCAAAATCGGCGACACCCTCAATAAGTCGTTTCTTTTTCATTACTGATCTTCCATTCGTACTTTTCTTTTGATCATTTTTTCTAGCATGTTACTTCTTCATTACAATCTTTCATTTTACTTTTACTTTGATCAAAATGCAAAACATTCTTCTTCTTGATGACGAGTTCAGTATGGGATTTGACACATAAAATATTATCAAAATGTCTTCTTGTGCAAAGAATCTCAAATTCCAAAATTTTGATTTGTGCGCTTTCAGAAATACGATAACAGGGTGGACTTAGCGGCTGAATGTGAACCAGGCTAACAACAACACACTGCAACACAATGGGGTCGGTTGCATCATACACAGATTTTAGGAAACACTATGTTGAAACTCCCCATTAATGGACCCTTTTAATTTATAAGTGGAAATCCGGGAAAGTGCCGATGGGTGGAAAGTTTGATGTTTTTGTTTTTACTCCATTTTCTTCCCCTTCCCCTTCTCCTTCTCCTTCACCCACTCATGGATTTTATCTTACCACGGGTTCTCCGTCTCCATCTACGTCTCCCTCTCTTGCTTCACCTTACCCTTCACCTTCCCCATCCCCTGTTTCTAATGCCATAGGTGGAGTACCTCAAGCTTCGACCCCAAATATTTCACCAGTCCCTATCGAATCCTCCATTCGGCTCTTCTGCTCCTCTAGTGTGTTTGAGAAATCTTCTTATGCCTCTTTTCTTCTCTCTTGCAGTTGTGTTAAATGAGCTTCAAACTTGTATGTATTGTGTTAGAAGCACAATGGACTGGGGGGGGTGAATCAGTCCTTACAAAATGTTAAATTCAGATTTCAAACTTGCATATACAAATACTCATAAACATTCAACCATCCATTTATGTGTGTATACATCAAAAAATCATATGTGCAAGAACCATAAGTAAGATCATTAACACACGACATAAGATATAAACAGGAAACCCTCAAGGGGAAGAAAACCCACCAAAACACAATCTTATATTGATATGTTTCAAAATTTAGTGAGGCACCAACCTCACAAGGAGCACCAACTCCTAGTTTAGTAGAACACCAACCCTACAAGAAGCACTAACCCATAATTTAGTAGAGCACTGATCCATAATTTAGTGAAACACCCACTCCACAAGGAGACTACAACCCCTAGGATGACCAAGGACCAACTCATCTACTTGAATATGATTGATCTCTGAATTTTTGCTGCCACAACCGATGTAGATCATTAATTCATCGCACAAACCCTAGGTCTTCAATCTTGCTCTATCTTCTTCCTTCTCACCTTTTCTTGCTTCTAACCTATTGCTTTCATGCTCTCAATAATTATTCAACCTATCATGCATCATATCAAATATCAAACTCTACTCTCATACCTACAATCAACTGTTCTCTAGGTCGCACTACTCCCCCATGCAAGACTAGCTCACCAAATGAGCCAAAACATCACTTTTATATGCATTTCTTCTTTCTAACTCAAAGGAGGTCGGTACCTCATGATAAATTCAACCCATGCATCATTAAAAACATCCCATAAATTTTCCACAATAGCTAAAAGTGACCCAAGTAGGCCGGTTGAAAAAACCCTTCATTTCATGATTAAAAAAATCACTAAAACACATGCATTGGGATGCCAAAATTCTCTTCATTCCAAAACCATGATTAGTAAAGCTCCCATATTCATAAAACATGAGTAATACATAATTTAAAAATTTACCATGGTCATAATTTTTGTTAACCAATCAAATTATTTCATTTAATGGGCCCAATTCCCTTTACAAATCTCAAAACAGATGTTTCTTACACCCTTCAACACCCTAGAAACTTCATCTGATCACCAAATCACTTATACTAAACAAAAACATGCCATATTTCCACTAAACGGAAATTTAAAAACATGTAGAACACTTATAAGAAAGTTAGAAGTTATGAAATATTCTTCACTTCAAACCACAAAAACATTTCCCTTTACTAGATTAACATGCTAAAAAAATTGTTTTCAAAGGTTAGCTCATAAAAACATTTATACATACATTCAAGACCTAAAAATGGATTCATTTGATTCCCAATTCATACCTCTTCATATTACAGGTGATAGTAAGCATCACCCAATCCATTGCATGCTTCAAACAACATCAAAATTACACCAAAATAGATGTTGTCTTGAATTGCCAAAAATATTCTTGCTCAAAGAATGACTGAAAACCATTTCAAATGACCTCATCATGCGGTAATACATATTTCACTATAAATATATCTGAATATAATTTCCAACACAACTTTAATCATCTCAAAAATCCACATGTAGTAAAAGGAATGATAACCGGATCGTACTAAGCCAAGAACACAAATGCTAATCAAACACCACGATCAATAAGATGACAACAATTCGCCATAATAACTTTACATAAAACCTTTGCAAAAAATGAGCGAAATATCATATATTATTATGGAACTACATGAAATACAATGAGAATGGGTCTTGCTTATATAGGCAAGGAATAAAAATCTAAGAACCAAATCAGGTCGTAGATCAAGCCATAAATCACGGAAAAAACTAGTCATCAAAGAACTAGTTAAGTCCATAGATTTATGAGAGAACTAGACATCAAGGATATAGTCAATACCATAGATCAAGGAAAGAACTATACCTAACAACTAGATAATATCCCCCTAATATCTAAATAAATAAAAAGAAATATCCACACACATAAGTGGGTGAGGATAAATACAATAAAGGTAAATAAAATACCTAGGTGAACATGAGCTAAGGTAAATACCTTCTCTAAAACCCCCCTCAAGTGAAGTTAGGGGCCAAAATAGAAGTGGCATGTCCACAATATGAGTCCCGACAACTAGGCATGATGATGTACTCATGTACAATATATCCATGAAGAAATATCGAACCAAAAGAAGAAAAGAATTCTGCTAGAAGGAAAGAGAAAGAAGAAGAAGAAAGGAGACATTCTCACAAACACCCCCAAGAACAAATTTAGAAACCCCAAGCATTCCACGCAACTCAAGGTAGTGAGGTGATGTAAAAGGCTTCAGAAGATGTCCGCAACTGCGGATGAGTGGAATGTAATCCAAGTAAAGAACTCCATCCTGAATGTGCTGGCGAATGAAGTGGATGTGTATCTCAATATGCTTGGTCCGTTGGTGCTCAACTGGGTTGCAAGAAATGTGAATTGCACTTTGGTTGTCACACCAAAGTACAGTGAATCTGTGGGAATCCAAACTCACAATAAGCTGTTGAAGCCACGAGAATACTGTTGACTCATTTAATCGCTGCCTGTACTTTTCCTCTGAAGATGAAAGTGCAATAGCTTGTTGCTTTTTACATGCCCAAGAAATTGGAGAAGAACCAAGACAAAAATATAGCCAGAAGTGGAATCCCCGTCATCAATAGAACTCCCGTCCAATCAATCAGTATACCCAACCAAATGAGTAGAACCCCTAGTATAGTGTAGGCCAAAGTGGGAAGTGCCTTGTAAATAGTGCAAAATCCTTTTAGCAGCCTGCCAGTGACTACTATGAGGAGAATGTGCAAACTGAGATAAAATCCCTACTGTAAATGAAATATCAGGGTGAGTATAGGTCAAGTACATGAGACTCCCAACCAACCGCCTATACTACGTAGGATCACAAAATGGTGTGGTACATGTGGAAGTAAGAGTAACTCAGATGAAAAGGAGATGGACTTGGTTTGCAATCAGCCATATCAAAGCGCATAAGAAGATCATGGGTGTAATTTTGCTTGACTCAAATGAATCTCTCAATCTATCTCGAGAAATCAGATACCAAGGAAATATTGCAATAGCGCAATATCCGTCATGTCAAATTTTGTAGAAAGAGCCCTTTGAATACTCGAATGTGGGAAGAAGAGCTACCAAGAAAAACAGATCATCAACATACAAGACAAGTATCAAAATATCCTCATCAACATGCTGGAGATACACTGTATGATCGGAGTGACAATGAACAAAACCAGTAGATAGAAGAAAAGAATCCATCTTCTCATACCAAACATGAGGGGCTTGCTTGAGACCGTAGAGAGACCTTCGGAGCCTACAAACAAGAGAAGAATCCTAAACAAATCCAGTCGACTGCTCCATGTATATTTCCTCTTGTAGATCTCCATATGAGAATGCACTCTTCACGTCCATTTGGTATACAAAGCCACCCATGTGGTGCAACAATATCAAGTATAAGACATACATAATCCATCTTGGAAACGGGTGCAAAAGTCTCAGAGTAATCAATACCTTCAACTTGTGGAAAACCCTTTGCAACAAGACGAGCCTTATACTTGTCAATGGATCCATCAACTCTGTATTTGGTTTGGTATACCCACTTACACCTAACCATCTATCTTCCTTTAGGAAGAGATACCAAATCCCAAGTATGATTCCTCATCAAAGAAGAATACCTAGCTACCATCGCATCATCTCAATCTTGTATCCCGTGCCTTTGAAAAAGACTATGGATCCTCAGAAATTACTTGACACAAAAGTCTAGAACCTGTAGAATGTGCGTGATGATGCCTAGTGGGTAGAAGATCCTATATGAAAGGTGATTCCTCGAAACGTAGTATTAGCCCACTTAGGCATAGTGACAACATCGGTGGGAATAGGATTCTCAATGACATCTATAACATCTAGTATTTGTGGAGATTGGAGTGCCTGATGGGCCAAAAGACAAGATTTGGGAGTACCCCTTGGAGAAGAAGTCCCTCGCAGAGAGGTTTGCGAAGTATTTATGCGAAGGGTCAATGAGTGGGCCATTCAAATAGAAGGAGGAGATGCGGCACGACAGGCTCCACACAACATTTGAAGAGGAGTGGCAAATTCCTAAGGAGTTATCGTCAGTGGTGGGAAAGGTAATACAATTTGCGGTGTACCAACACTTCTACATCACGTGATTTTCTATGAGGGATGGGACTTAGAGCCCATGGTGCAAAATGTCGTATGCCTTCACAACGTGCTACTTCCAGGCATCAGTCCACCATTTCACTGATGCACGTCGACTGAATTTTAATGTGGATAAGGTAGATTGTGACTACCACACTTTAAGAAAACCATACACACACACACACACACACACACACACACCCTGTGCAAGAATGCCTATATTGAAAGGCTTATCTTAGATGTTATAAACATGAATCCTGTAAGCTTGGCTATTGGGGATAGTGGAGCCGCGCTTGTATACCTTCAACTTAAGCCTAAGTTGGAGGGTACAAGTATGTAGAAAATGAGTTCGCACTCCCAGGGCTGCCAAAAGGTAAGCATACGGTAGAGAACGTGCCAGCCCCACAACCTGCAGAAACCATAGTGGTGGATGAAGAGGAAGAAGAACGTGAAGATAGTGGTGGCTTGGTACATAGAGGCTAAAGGAAACCTGTAGAAAAAATGGAAACTAAGCACGCAAGTACCCCACCACAAGAAAAAGAAGAAGAAGAGGAATTAGAAATAATCCAAGGAGAGTCCATTTCAAGAGAGTGTTCAGAAGAATAATAACACAAGGTGCGGGAACTCCACAGTCGGTATGAAGATCACCATGACTCTCTCCACAAAAATATACAACTGAGGGGATAAGGAGAAAGTTGAAACAGAATGAGGAGGTAGAGGAGTCTGCAGAGAGCATGCATGGAACTTTTGTACCACCAGAGGATGTGGAAGAACCCAATGACGAAGAAGGAGTAAAGAATATAGGAGGAATAGGAAAAGATACTGCTCAGGGCATAGAATATCCAACTCCAAACCTTGGTGCTCAAGTTCCAAAAGGGGCCAAGAACAAAAAGGGAAAGTGGAGAGTATGCTGCACCAATCATGGGCTATGAAAAGGACACAAGTAAAATTATCCGCGCACTATTTTAGAATACAGTAGGCCTCAAGGACTTGTATGGATGGGAATTGATGGACCCTGACATGGCAACCACACACGCGAGGAAACATTTGTCATGGTCCATGCAAACTCACATGGATGAGCCTGAATTTGATGTATGTGAAAAATCTTGTTTATCAAGAAGAATGAGAAAGGCACCAAAAAATAGGCACATAACTATCAAGCCCATGGTTATGTTTGATGAACAGTGAGTAATGCCTTGGTGAAGGTATCTATAGAGGTGGCACACATGAATGTGGATAAAGCTGCCACTATTAAAGCGCTAAGAGAAGATATTAAAGCTAAAGATGCAAAAATAACACATCTAAAAGGAGAAAAGGACCTAGAGAAAAAGAAGAATGGGGTTCTCATCAGCATGGTAGAGGAGATCGATGATCATGTCCTGCAAGAAAGGCCGCACTTGGAGCCCAAGGTACTCAACAAGTTCCTTCTTGGCTATGCATTATGTGCATACCTTAGTTGATTTGGTGCTTGAAGATGGACTGGTTCGAATGCAAATGCCAAAGGACCTTGATTAGGAAGAAAAGAGAGAAAGGGCTTTAGTTAGAAATATTTCATCTTATGAAACATTACTCCAAACCTTTCAGGAGGAGTTGAAGAAAGTAGACCAGAATTAAACACAATGAAGACAATGAAGTCCTGAAGGCCATGAAGGATGAGACTTTGGGCGTGTGGAATGATTGGAGCTAGCAAAGCAAAAGTGCAAGGCCCTTACAACAACCCAAAACCCCATAAAGATAGGATGGATGAAATTGGAAAGCTTATAGCACAGAAGATGGATCTTCGAAAGGAAGGGTGACTGCAATGTCCAACATTGTTATAGTATTACAGAACGAGAAGGAAGAGATTGTGCAAGAAGAGTTAGAATCTATTGCATAAGATATTCCAGAAAAGGCAGAAGCCACGTTGAGTGATTGACAGACCTTAGAGGTTGAAATCAAAGAGGAATATCCAAAGTTAATTCTTCTAGTTGAAATAGAGGATGTTGCAAGGTGAAAATTCATTCTTTGTATAAGTAATTCTTTAATTTACATTCATTCCATTCCTTATACTTTATTCTTTGGATATCAAGAGGAAACCATTGCGGGGTGGCAATGCAATTTTGTGTGGGGTAATGTTGAGAAGACAAAGTATGATACTTAGTAGAAGGCACACAGAAGGTTCACATGTGGGAACATGGCACATTCAAAGGTGCGAAGGATAGGGAAGGAAACACGTGCAAAGGACAAGGACTGATTTGGGACTTATCCATTTTCAAGAGTATGGGCTATTTTTGGAGATAGCGTGTAGAGCACACAAATTGGATAAAGACTTGCGCGACATGCAAGGGATTTTTTTGGAAGAACATCTACTAAGTGCTTTGCATGGGTTTAAGTTAATAATAGAATTATTATTGCCAGTTAACCAAAAGAGATCTATTATTAGTGCACTTGCATGTGTGTCTATTATTGTAAAGGCACATGGCTATTTTTAGCATGTGACCTATTTTGGAATTATGTAAGCGGTGAAGGGAAAGTCCCCACCCTTATAAATATGTAGTGATCTACGTAGTATAGTAGGACTGGATATGAGTTATTGTGAAGTTATGCTACCGATCGATGCACGCATAAGGTTATGATCTTTGAATATTGTAAGTAGCTTCTGTGTATTTATTGTGTTTAATATAATGGAGTGTATTGATTGATTCAAGGTGTTAAACATGAATATAACTAGATCTTGCATGGTTGAATTCATTATGGCTATTGTTTAAATCCATTACTCCTTAGATCTAGATTTGGAATATGCTCTGTAGAATGTTTATACCAATTATGGATCTGAATGCATTAACCCTTCATCATTTTTGCATCCTATACAAGAAACCCTAAAGAGGGGCCTGATACCTTTCTGTGCTTTGGGTGAGCGCTCGCCTAGGTTGAGTGATGTGCCGGTGCGCCTGGGTTATTTCTAGTAAATTCTAGGTTGCGTCACTATAATAGAGTAGTAATGAAGAGTTAATATAAATAGTATTGTGATAAAGTGATTAAACAAATCATTTTTCTTTTGTGCAAGTGTGATAGTGAGTTATGAGTGTGTGACAATGCCGCATGAGTTAGAGCACCGCAACCAAGTCAATTTGAGATGGTGGTGACTACTGTGGGCATGATGTATGATGGTGGAGTTGGTAAGCGTGATTTTTTTCAAAAAAAAAATGTGTTGATATTAGTTATTTTTGATGTTTTTTTGTGATTGTTAAAAACTTTATCTACATTTTGACTAGAAGAAATCAATGAAGGAATTAATGACCTTCGAGATAGGAGCACCTAGACATGGGCACTAGTGTCTTGCTTACTATGTGTCCTCCCCTTCTAGGCACCCGTGTCCAAAAGCATGAGTTGAGTCTTAGAGTGATGTAAGTGTGAAATTTGATGTGTGTTGATGTTGTAGATGAGTATTTTTGTATATGTATGATGTTCTAATGCTCTATTTGCTTTGTTTTTTCATGTGCAAAGGGATATCCATTTGAGAGAGTTTCGTGGTGGCCACCATTTAATTACGTTAGTTTGATTAGGGTTTCTGACGATGAGTGGGATGTGTTGGATTGTGCCGACTATGACACATAGTGAGAATGGGGATACACCCCATAATATGCCTATGCTTACAACGTTGTGCGAGAGGTGGTGTGTAGACAAGTACACCTTTTTGGTTACCTAAATGAGGGCCACTAGGCAATATTTTGTGGGGACTCGAGTTCCTACTAAGGCCCATATGATCCTAAATGCTATTATGTGATTAGGCGTTCCATGATTGTGGAAGTTTATTTACATGGTGGTAACATCATCGATTGCGGTGGAGGGTGGTGTTGTAGGAATCTTATATAAGATGCATGATTTTTCTGCTTGCTAGATAGAGGAAGGATAACACTAGGTATGTGTGGGCACGATGTGTATTGGCCTACTTGTATAGGGATATATGCTGATTTACACACGAGGAACATAAGGGTGACATTGGAGCTACGACATTGTTACATGTATGGGCCTATGTGTATATTGTAGTATTGAGGCCAATTGGTGGACCATGAGGAGAGTGGGCTAGGTTGGATATATTTTTAAGGAGATGGGTATGTTTTCGTTGTAGGAGGATGGAGAAAAACACCTATAGAGTTATGTTAGATGGGATGAGGCCTATCGAGACTATGGAAGATGGCTAGAGGAGTAGAGATATGATGCATACAACAAATGATGTGGTTAGAGGACTAGTTTCTAGGGGTGGCTAAGTTATTTCGGGTTAAGCGGGTATCACGACAGGTTTGGCATGGCCCAGATGTGCCCCAAGAGACATATATGGTTGAGAGCTATTAGGGCACCGAGGAGGGTAGGAGATAGACCAAGGACCACACAAGAGAAACTAGTACCTCCAAGGCCGAAGAGGAAAAATGTGGTGATTGTGCCGATAGATGATGATGATGACACGGGGTGTACAGGATGTATACCATGTATGGTTACGTGTTTGATTCATGCCAGTTCACAAAAATGATTGTGTTAAAATTTAAAATAATATCCTAATCTAAATGCAATTTTGTAGTAAATAATGAATGAATAAATAAAGGAAATAACCCAATAAAACTATGTAATGAAATGCATAAACCCTAAATACAAAGAGGGTTAGAAGAGTCTTAGCTGAATCGAAGAGGTTATAGGACTATGTCCCAGTGGTGACAAGTGAAAAGGTGTGGAAGACAATCTCACAAGATCATGACAAAATGCAAATATGAGTGATTTAGATAGACCGGGGCACTTGGAGAAGTATAGGGGCACTGGGTGCTTTGGTTTGGATTTTGAGCATCCAAGTCGATAGAAATGGCCATAAATTGATTCGATAGGGTTGTTAGGGCTTCACACTTGTTCGCTTCTTGTCACACTTAGATCACTCATGTCGCTGTAATCCTGCAATGAAGAAAGCACTTACCAAACCCCACATAAAACATCAAACCCTTAAAAAATAAAGATGTAAATGAAGGGGTAAGATTGCCCTCAGCTTCCAAATTGATGGACTTATCACCGAGCACTGCACTATATCTCAGACCCAATGTAGTTCTAGGTGTGTGTGGGTATAATTGTGCCCTAGGTTTCTCTTGTGCGTGGTGCACTTGAAGTAGCGAGAAAGTAGCTACATGTAGAATATAAATAATGTGTGCATGGAATATAATAAAATACCCTCCTATGAAGTGTGATGCAAATGAACCAGCCTTTATCCCTTAGGATGGAGCTAGATGGATGCAAATGAAGCTATAGATACCTTGATGGATGCAACCTTAGGTAGTGATAAGTAGTGCTTAGTTCTTGGTCCCTTATTATTATCACATAACTTTATATTTATATGATTCATTCGCTTGAATTTCGTAATTTAGCCCAAAAAGGGTGACTACCAAAAAGATAAGATTCTCAAATGGCTAGAAAAGACCCAAAAAGTGTGAGTAAAGTAAAAAGAGGATGGGGCACCTAGAGTGGATGAGGGCACCCGACACTTGCATCTTGGGCCGGGTGCCCCCGATTCAAAAAGGGTAAAATGAAGTATGAAAAGACAGATTGGGTCGATAAAGGTGCAAGACTGAAAGTAGCAACAGAAAGCAACGAAATATGGCCAAAGACATGGTTTAATCAATACTTTTCTTACTTAGGAACCGTATGAATAGTAGTATGCGATAGAGACTCGATAATTACCCAAAGTGCATGATTTTGTGTTTACACATAGCTTTTATTCTCACATTTGTTTCAAAAAAATTTAGGCATTGGTTTTATAATGTTTTCATCAATTTCAATTAAGTGAATGGGTTTTCTATGCAAAATGGAAGGAGGTGTTCTTAGAGGTAAAGATTCATTAGCAAGATTACTTTCTTCATTCAATGTTTCCATGCAAATTTTAGGATTAACATTTGGAATCTCAGGTAAAGGTTCAATATTATCATTCATACCAAATTATTTATCCATAACAACATTATCATTCAATTCATTATCAATACTCATTACAAAATTATTATTCTCCTCAATTTCATTATTTATTTCATCATCATTTTCTAAAACATCATGTACATTTGACATAGTAGATGTACCTTTCCCTCCATGAAGTTTTTGCATCCGCTTCACTTTATTTATTCTATTCTCTTCTAATTTCTCTGGTGTCTTGTTCTTGACCTTATTCTTGTCTTTACATCAGATTTTATCCCCCATGATTAGTAAAATATAGATAATGGGGTAGGGGACAACCTCAACTACTCAAAAATTGTCCAGTTAGTACATGAGTATATAGAGCGGGGAGAGTGGGGACATAAATCCCATGAAAGAGGTGGAAAAGGACGTTGGAGGGCATGGAATGTGTAAAAAGGAAACGAGCTTGCGTTTCCTTTTTGCATTTTCCAAGGCCTAAATCTCTTGCCTTGGATCTGGTTTGGATCCCAAAACTTGAGGCATGGACGTGGTAAAACACAAAAAAACCACGTGTTTTCAACAAAAAATGCTAAAATTCGTCTTCCTCAATAATAAATCCTACAAAAATGATCAACACATTTAATAAAAATTTGACTATGAGGTCAAATAAACTTTCTTTTATCTAAATATATGATTTTTCAATTTTTAGACTAGTATAAGGTTTTCATACTTATTATTTTCTAACTATGTATTTTTATAGCTATTTTTTTGAATTTATACATGTCTATCATTCATCATGTATCTTTTGATTCGCTCATCTAAATTGAATAAAATTATATAGTCACAAAGTAAGACTAATTCTACACATATTAAAAAAACTAATTTTTGATATTTTTTGAGGTAGTTTGGGGGCGGGGGGGGGGTCACAATCGACTATCCCTTATTTTTCAAAATTTAAAATCTTTGTACTTGAAAAATCATAAAAATAAATACTCACTAAAAAAACTAAAAAAATCTATCACAAACTAGATGCTCCTATCTATCTTTCTACCAAAGGGTTTTCAAAATTATTAAATATTTCTAAAAAAATGGCGGGGGGGGCACGATCGACTGTCTACTATGTTTTTTTAACAAAAACAAGAGCACCTATTGGTATTTTAGATATTTAACCCACTTACACTTAACCATTTAAAAAAATAGTAGTTTAGAAACTAGACTCAAAATGCTATGATTCATGTTCTTATAACATCTTCCAATTTTGAGTGTAACTATTTCAAATAACTCGTAGAAGTTGAATATTTTTATTTTTCGAAAAAAGTGTCCACTTAAGACCCCCTTTTGGCCCCCATTTCCATGCACTTACTCGTAAGTCTTATTGCTTCACCCGCTAGAGTTTTTTTTTTCTCTTTTTGGGTTTCTCCAAAGTAAATCTTCTGTTCACATGTGCTTGAAGTTGTTTCTCATGTCTTTATTATGTGTTATGTCACTTTCAAATTAATGTATAACACACTATAGCTCTTGTTTTATGCAAATATGAGTTTATTCTCTCACTAGTTGAATTGGAATCTCAAGTATTTATGTTGATGAGACCTAGATTGGAGTATCCACCTATTTTATGGATCACCTAAACCTCATGCTCCAAAGATAAGCTCCAAAATGTAAGAAGGGTTAACTCTTAAACCTTTAATACCTTAAGATCATCTTAAAGAGCGCAAGACGAGTTATAGAAAATGATGTGATAATGGTAGTTTCTCTCAAATGCCACCTATAAATAGGAAACATGATTAGTCATTATAGTTCCATATACATTATGAAATTGATCATGCTCAATGCACGAGAGACCATGAGGAAAGAAAGTAAGACCGTATCGACCATGGTTGATGTTGTTAGATCTATGAAAAATCATATCATGTATTCTTAGAGGATGTCTTAGGATGGTGGAGGAAAACTATGGAGTTGATAACAATTTTCTTCTCTACTTCTATTATAAGATGTCCATTATAAAAGGGTTATACAACTAACAAACAACATCTTATTACTTCCACTATAAGATAACTACATTAGAATGACTACAAAACTCAATTCCCATGAAAGGAAAAACACCTGCTTCAATTTCTATTATGGAAAAACACAACTCATAAGAAATATCTAATCTAATTCAATTTCAATCGTAATATTGGAATTTTTCCTCCCTTCCATTTCAATAATATTTTCTATTTAGTTGCGAGGACGAGAACTTCTCAACTTATACCGTAACCAACCCATTATACCGCTAAAGAGTTTAATCTAGGGGGATTAAGACCTAGGCAAACTAGGCAATTTCTTACGGCGCCAACACTCAAGGAGCGCCTAAATCCAAAGATTTCCCTATCGTTGGCTATTTTTAGAACTTGGCACTAAACCAATTTACCTTAAGATTTAATATTATTGATAGTTATCTATAGTAAAATTTTACGCATACACATAAAAAGATATTATAGTATTTTTGCAAGTAAAAAAATGATATATTTATGAGTTCATATGATTTTTTGGGATTGTTAACAATTGTATGATAAAGCTCCATATTAGCTAGGCGTGGGCTTTTTCTAATAAAATATTCATGTGTTTTTATAATGTCACCGATGTAACTAGTAGAGGAGTGTATAATTGAAGGAAAAAAATATTTAATTCTCTATTCCTTTTTTTTAGGGAAATATCTATTATTTTCTTATGTAGGAATTAATGTCTTGTCCAAATAACACTCTTCACAAAACCATAGGATAGACATAATAATTTTTATTGCTTTGCTGAAATATGGTGTTATGTCTTATCTAAATAGGGCTTGTAAGCAACCTTATATAAAAATGTATTTATTTCTTTATGATCACCCCCGCAATTAATTCTCTCCATCCATAGAATATTTATCATCTTTTTGTGATAATTTTATAGGATATTTTTATTATTTTTCTATGAATCTTTTTATGAATTTTTCATTTGTTATGGTTTTGATGCAAATTTTAAAATACAAGAATGGAAAACTATTACTATTTATTTGATGAAAAATATTATTAACTAAAATCGTATGAAGAGAATACACTCCAATTATTTTCTAAAGTGTTCCTAACCTTTAATCCAAATCTAAATTTTAAAAATAATAGTTGAGCAATGAATAAAAAAATACATTCACCAAAAAAATAAGTTTATCAATAATATCAAATACTAAACCCCAATAGAGGAAAACACTTAAGTTTTCTAACATCATGATCACAAGAAAAAGAGGGACGACTTGCATTATAAGAGAAATTTATTCTAACAAATACATCTTTTATTTATTTCAAACAAGCCATTTAACATTTTCACTATTTTCATACTATAAATAAATTCCACACAACAAAATAATCTGCTTTAGCCCACTTGAACCTTTAAAAAAAAATCAAACTTTTATCTTTCCACCTTGGCATAAATGATATTTCCAACTTGGCATAAATGATCTATTGCTAAAATTAAAGTGAAGAAAGAACATAATTTGTGCTCTTTAATTTGTTTTTCCATTTGCCATTGTGAACACAGTCATCTTTCCCAATTTTTTTGATGAAAAAGCTATTAGATTATATTAAATGTAACATGATACAAGATTCTCTCAACTAAAGTGGGTGGTATTAGAATACACCCCAAAAATACAAGAAAACTAGGCCATGCCTAGAAAACAACAATGTCAAACTACATGGATATCCGAGGAACACCAAAAACAAAGTTACCCTGCTCTGAAGCAGAATGAGAAACAAGAGACTTAAAGCGCCCCTTCTTCTCCCTAGATCTCGTGACAAAATTCCACGACGCTGCAGGGGAGTCAATTCGAGCAGAGGATCTAGAAACGGGCTAACATGATTGAAGTCGAATCGGAAGAATCATAAACATGTGACTATTTGGCATGACCTCCAACAGGGGAATCTCAACATGCATATCTTTTGAGCTTTCAGGTGAGAACATTCCTTGACTTCCAGATTGAAAATGGATACCAGCCTTTAGGACGTGTAGAAACACCTTTTTCTTATTCTTTTTAGTTTGGTTAGGTGACATTGGGAAAGCCTTCAAGGTGGCTAGTTTGATGGACAAAATGGCATCGAAAATTCGAGTTATCATAGTCTAGAACTTGTATCCACTTGAAGTCATCATGGTTTAATTCCAACTATTCTGGAAGACCTTTGCACGAGATCCACCTCATTACATATGCGTGCATAAGTGAAAAACCCTTGCTTGGGATGTTCATTATCCATTTTAATGAAATGACCAAGGTAGTCACCAATAACAACACAAACCGTAGTGTGTCAAAAGGGGAGAGGAAGATTGGGGAGATGAACCCAAACTATTTTTTTCAAACTACCATAGTAGAAGGATCAAAATACAAAAACCATGTAGTAATAAAAAGACCAGCCCTACCCCAAAACCTGTAACAACCTCATTTGTCACTTCAATTCTAGGGTTTTATTTTTTTATTTTTTTAAAATTCATGCTTCATTGATTTAAATACCCATATATTTAAATCCAACATAAATCTTAAGTTCATATCTCATGTTTCCTTGTTCTAAATTCTCATAATTTAGAACCAACATCATCTTAGTCAATCCATCCTATAATAGTAAACCTTATGCAATCTGTATGAGTCGGACTAAAACTGATCCTCTCATATCCATTTCATTAAATACATATACTAAGTATACCATGGTTTCCTTAGTCCTTCAAGGACATTCAAGTGTTACGGTTTAAAGTTCCTATCTGGTGCTTGCTACAAAAAATACCCATTTTAAATCCTACAAATTTATGACCGTGTGAAATTGGTAGTGTAATCAACAACTTGCGTTACCTTGGCCAAGGTTTTAAGTCATGTTTTCCATGCTTAATTCCATGACAACATAATTGTCATTTGGAATTTGTCTTTCACCCTAACACTTAAAAACTATTATCTAGATTAGGACTAGATTGTGAAGTGTCAATAATTTACAAGTTGTTTATGAGGCACCAATCCGAGATCATCTTGCATGGGTAAGTCCCACAATTTCGGCTTAGGATGACTAAGGGAGAGTGAGTGTCTTTGTAATTAAGAATCATTAACACTCTTTAGGAGAGAAGAAATGAACAATAAAAATCCCCTGCACATAAATCTGAATCTCACGATATTTGGTCCAAGTAGAGAATATCCATTTATGTAGATCTTCGATTTGGGGCTAAAAACCATTAAATTGAAAAATAAGGGCACAATATTGGAGGGTGGATATAGATTCAAGATTACCTCTCGAACATGAAATAAGTAACCACATGAGTTACCTCTATTTTTTCCATAATGTATGACAACCCAACACTAGATGAAATATGCCTTAGATTACTAGCGGTGAAGCCCACAAATGATTTTTGTGAAGGTGAGGGGTTAAAGCCACTACCTAGACAAAGTGAAAACTTTCACCGCCACCGCCACTACCATTGGCCTGCACCTTCTTGCGTGAATGCGCCTATGGTTTTGGGTTAAATTTTTCCTTGTCCCTTCTTGAAATCTATTTCCGCCCGTGCTAGAAACCAACTCCGCTACCTCCATTCCTTGAGCCACCATATCCAAATCAAAATATGAATTTTTCATCGGTGATGTACCATCTTATCTCGAGTTATCCTTCATAATAAAATCATGTCCAATGCTCCATTCTAAACCCACAGTCTCTATTCGTGTATGCATGTTCAAGATTTCATGGTCTATGTTCTTATCTTCACTATCAAGCCTTAGTATTTCCAAATGATTTATTCTCCTATCTCTAGCACCAAACAAGGTTAGACCTCCTATATCATCAATGAACCATCATAATGTAGTAACATTTATACATATCAAATCTTAGTCCACAGTACCATGTGATCATGAGCCTTATGGGAATTATATCTTGAAGGATCAAGTGGGATTTTGCATTGGTATCCACCATTCAATGAACAACTATATCTAATAAAAATTATAACTCTAATCCACATTATCCTTACCATTCTCCATTCTTTTGACATGAGAATTTATCAACCATTACATCAATTACCTTATTTTTTTCGTTTTCCTGCTCTATATAGGATCTCAGTAAATTATGTCATTAATATCTTGAAGAATATTCAATTTCAACACAAACCATTCAAAATCCTTTCCAAAAATGTCTCATGACCTTGCATATAACATTTCAGGTCATAACTCTTCAAGACATGCGAGTTATGCTTCTATATCTAGGCGAACATTGAATTTGCGCACACTCATACATCTAGTTGGAAAACACTTCACAAATTCAAATATACTCTGAATTATGCCAAAATATTAAAACCCCATTTGGAGACTATTATTATCCTCCTACTGTCCAAATTTCATGTTATTTTGAGTTGAATTGAGAAAGTTATGATGACTGCATCAAAACAGATCATCATACTTCCACACACAGTCACCCAAGAGTAAAACTAATTCATATCTTCATTTGAGATTCATTTCATGGACTCAACCAAAGCTTAAAATCTATATAGAAATATATATGAACTATTGAATTTTATAATTTTGAGCTCATAATGTCTCACACGTCCAGATCAACACGGTTTGTGTCAGGAAAGCTTAGAAATACAGGGTAAAACCCAGATTTGTGTATACATTGTAAGATAGATCCTCAATCCTTGTTATAAACCAACTTTTAAGATATGAATCATCATCATTTACAGGTCTAGGGAATAGTTAAGTATTAATAATATTTTTAAACACTTCATACAAATCAATCTTCAAGCAAATCACACACATAAACTTGAATATCACTGAGAATAATTTCACCTTTCCATCATAAGGAGAATCCAAATCTTAAATTCAAGTTCTAAACCTCTATTCTAACTTCCTAAGGCTCTATGATCCTTCATGCACGAAGTTTTGATAGCACCTTTAGCTTCATTCATGTCTCCTACATATTGTGATCTGTACTTAGAACAGAGAATAACATGAATTAAGTGAAAAAGTAACATTTATCTCTTAAAAATCTTCAAAATACATATTGAGAATACTAAGAACTTGCAGAGAGAGATCAGGAAGAGATCAATATCTCACGAAAATATTCAATATATTTTATTCATTTCAACAAGTACATGTATTACAAAGAATAGTTACTTCTTATTCTTCATGTATATCCTTTCTTCACCTTATATTACACTCTCTTAAAAACCCACTATTTCTCCCCATCATAATGCATTCGAACTTATTACATGCATGATAATCCTCCTCAATTAACTTAGAGATTCTCTCCTTAATTCAAGTCTTCCTTTTATCCGATTGGGATACTCGACTCAATCATACATGATCATAATATCTTAGACTATTTTTTATCAACTTGTAAATGACTATAATGGCTGGTTATGACCTTGTCAAGACCTAATCATGCTTCTCCTTCGTAGGTAGATTCATTAAAACTCATGCATGAAAACTAACACCCTACTTCTACTCTTCTATGGGAATTTGTTACATAATTATAATCAAATATTTAAACGAAAGCTTGGAGGGAAAACTCATACAACTCTTAATACATGCTCAATGCCTCTAAAATGGCTTATTAACTCTTGTTCATGGTTTATTCAATCAAAATATGATGCTCCTACATTAGAATCCCTTGGATGAAAAATAATTGAGCTCTAGTTCTATTGTAGTGTCTTCATCAACTTTGTAACTTTCCTATATACCTGGGTCCCATGTTTTCTTTGACCAAGCTAATTCTTGTGTCCTCTTATTGTATTCTCTATGTCTCATCCTCTTTATTCTTTGTCTCTTCTTGTACTTTCTTCTTGTTGTTTCCTTCTCAGCGTCTAAGCTCTATACGATGCTTCATCATCATATAGGTCTTCCATATCTTCTTGTTTTCTTTGTTTCAAAAGTTCTTCCACTCCTTCCACCTTATTACCTACTGTACCTACATACATAACACTAAAAAAACTTTAGATATAAAATTTTGAGGCCATGAAGTCTCTTACTGATCTTCATGAGGTTGATCTTCTTCTTTTCCTTTTGTTTCTTCATTGATCAAAACCAATTTGGTCTTCTCATTTCTATTTTGTGCTTGGCTTGTCTCATTCCCAAGCTTATCGATGTGATTTTCTTTCAAATCTGGCACTATGACTTCTGCATTTACTTCTCCTCTTATAATTTCCACTATTTGAGACACACTTGCCTCATTCCATTCAAAAAATTCCTCCATCTCTTCTGTTTTAGGAAAATCATTGAGTTCTCCATTATATATAGATTATTCTAATGCACTTATTTCAGCTTGTAGTTGTTTGATGTTTTCATGAAAAATTCATTCTTCTCTTGTTCAAAATGCATCATTTCTTGAATAAGGTTTGTATCATTAATTTTTTCATCAAAATAAACAAAATCTACATAACCTGATTTCAAACCTTCATGTTTTACCTCTTCATCCCGAGAAAAATTCACTTCAACAAATTGAGGTTGTCCTTTATCATCCTTCCATGTTTCCACCACTTCACCCATGAGCTTACTCGTACCTATACACAATGATTATATCATCCTCAGCTCGTCCTCCAACAAGTGTTCATCAATGTCTTCATGACATTCATCAAATTTCGACCTTGCCTTTGGGCACTTTGTTGTACCATCATCTCACTTTGGTCTCCATGAAAAGGTTCTCATTTTTCCAGATTAGCCCATATTATCCTTTCTCTATAAGATTCATTCATGCATTCACTACTTAAAATATCATCATTTGATGCATCTAAATCAATGAGTTTACCTTGGTTTCTCATTCCATTTACCTCACTTGAATTGACATAAAATTTCTTCCAACAATTCCTTTGAACAATGATTGGTTGCTTAGTATTTCCATCTTCATGTACATCACCTTGGGATGTTGTATTTTTGAGCCATTTGGGTACTATGTATCCATGTTCTTGAGATAAATTTGTAATCTCTTTCTTACTCAACACCTTCTCTTTCTTACTCAACACCTTCTTCACCTGTACATCTCCATTATCTCTTTCAAAGGTATTAGAAGCATTAGATTTTAAATAAAAATCAGTTTTGAAACTCTTCTTCTTGAACTCATTTTCCTTTATAGTCTGCCTCTTTTCAAATTTCTTATCATATGCATGACAATAACCCTTTACCATTTTGTTTACCTGCTGCATGTTCTCACTTTGGCTTGAGTATTCACTGCTTGAAAACTCTTCCTCTTAGGTATCATCATAATATGATCCACTCTTTTCTTCTTGGGAACACATATCTTTGTTATCTTCATGTATAAATGCTTTCAAATGCATTTTTTTGTCCTTCTATCATGGATTATTTTCTTGATCTATCCTCTATAGGTGTCATAACCTTTTCCTTGGCAACGCTGCCCTTTATACCTGAAAAATCAGAATGCAACATAATATTAGTATTTAGAATGATATTCACATCATTCTTTGGCATTTTACTTATTTATTTATCTTCAATAAGAACCTTCTTCACTTCTCTTTTGGTTCTTCTTCATCAGCTTAACTCATCCTATGCATCTATCATGTTGTAGACATATGAAATTGGGTCACAACCCTCTAGGCCCCCTTCAACTAACATACCCCTTACCATGACCCCTCCACACATTATTATTAATTTAATTACCCATATTAAGTTAATAATTCCCTCACCCCTCCACCTCACCTCTCCACCTCACCATGGACCCATTCCAAGCCTATTTATTAACCTAGACTAAGTCACCACTCCCCTTAACTAACTAAGACTCATTCTAACCCTAACATTCATTACCTATTATCCCTCCTACCAATTTCCCACTTCATTTAGCACCAACCTAGACTCTTAGTCCATAAAAATCTTGACCAACGCCAAAAATGGAGAGAAAAGGCTATTTTTGGCAAATAGGAACTTTTCTCCCTAACTCGACACTTGATTATTCCTTGACTAACACCGGTCACCCAAACGCCATCACTTCCTTTAAATAAGGATTTACAACCCTTTTCCTGAGTTCCTTCATCTTACATCTTGAGTTTTGGGATTCGAGTTCTTACATCTAAGTATCCAAGTGACCTCACAATGAACTAGAGATCATTCCAATCATTCATAACTTATACCAAGCATCAATAGTGTGTTCCGAGCATTGGATCACTCACGGGAAGGCCAGAGCCTTTTATTGCTGTTGCATAGGATTGGGACTTGTCTCTCCTCCAACCAAAACTATTTTTGTCTACAACCATCTTCCATTCTACAAGTAAGTCATTTCCACCTTGTCATTTCTTTTGGTATTTTGATTTTTAATCATTTATTTGCTTTATTTCACCTTCTACCCTTCCCGGGTTCTCTTCCATATCACCTCCACCCAACCACTTTCCTATTTGACCTCTGTACCCATCTCAAATGCCTATTTCTTCCTCTCGAGTCTTTAATAAAATCCGATCACCTTACCTAGTCCTCCCCAACTCTTTATGTAATTGCAAAGATCTCAAAACCACCTCATTTTAATATTTGCACCTAATTGCCCCTACTGGAATCGGTCACCCAACCGGTGTCGGATATTACTAGGTACTCGACATCACACCTAAACGATATCGGTCTCTGTGATTGGTGATTTATCTCAAACCAACGAGCTCCTAACTTACCCAAAACCTTCCCAAACCTCACCCAATCTCACCCAAACCTTCCTAAACACCCCTGTCACACCTACTAGCCTTGACAACACCATGCCTTCTCTAGATTTAGTTGTATATTCAATATTTAGCTTAAATATAGTCTATTGTTAGCATATGAGATACCTAAATCGTATTGTTACAATAGGACCTTTATTTTACTATCATTTCTTTACATTAATTAGTTTTTAAACAGTGGATTGAAAAACTTTCTAGGAAATATCACACTTCTGGATCTAGCATACACTAGGCAATCCACTTTGTCATATGCTATTTAAATCTATTTGGTGGTATTGTTGTGCTTCTACAGTAGTCCTTCCTAGCCAAAAATATCTATTCATGATCAACCTAGTCTTTTCAATGGTGCACACGCTTCTTCGACTTCATAGGTATTCCTCCTCACCTCACCTTTACCTTATTATTTTATACGCAACATTGTGGTTAAACATTTTAGCATGCTCGGTCTATTCTCACCTATTTAGGTACGGGGACTCTTACATTCACCGGTCGTTGCCTTCGAGACATAAACCATGTTGAATGAATCGACCATAGAGATCAACATTCACACTCAGGATGAACCTCAAATTCTAAAGATAGGCCAATCTTTAGATTCTATCGAATACAAAGCCTTCACCTCTTTTCTTCAAGATCTTAGAAACGATTTTGCTTGGTCTTATGCTGATGTGCCCGATATTGACCCTAATATTATGGTCCACAATATCATGACTATCCCCGACACCAAACTTGTGAAACAAAAACTACAAAAAATGCATCCGCGTATTGCACTTCTTGTGAAATAAGAACTCTAACGCCTTATTTATGTTTATTTTATTTTACCCATTGACTATCCAAAATGGATTTCTAACATTGTTCCTATCACCAAAGCGATAGGGGGACTCCGTATCTACATGGAATTTCATGACCTTAACCTTTCCTACCCTAAGGATGAATTTCCTCTACCTAGCATCGACTAACTCATTGATCTTATAGCCACCATGAGATGCTATCTCTTATGGACAGATGCTCAGGTTATAATAAAATATTACTTGCTTCAGAAGATCAACACAAAACCGCCTTCATCACCCCTTGGGGTACCTTCTATTATCGCTTCATGCCCTTTGGATTGAAAAATGATGGTGCCACCTATCAATGAGTTCGACCTATATATTCCACGATATCATGCATGAAATATTAGAATATTATGTCAAAAACTTCTCGGTAAATCTAAGCATCATACTTGAACACCTCGCAGTTCTTAAAGTCATCTTTGACAGTATCCTCCAATCTGCGTTTGCCTTCAACTAAAGAAGTGAATATTTTTGTTATCTCCGGAAAAATCCTTGGTTTCATCATCTCTTTGCATGGGCATATAAGTCAATCCCACCAAAATCAAGGCTATTCTCGAGATACCTCCACCTACTAACCTTCGAAAACTTTGTATTTTACAAGGAAATTTAAAATCCATTTGACGCATTATTTCCCAACTTTCTCGACCGATGTCACCCTTTTCATCATCTCCTTAAAAAGGATGTCTCCTTCAATTGGAATGATGAGTGCCACAAAGCCTTTGAAGTATTGAATAAATACCTTCTTTAGCCACCTATGCTCATCCCACCTAAATATGACAAACCTTTTTACCTCTACATTTCTTCCACTGACCATTCCTTGGGTGCCATGCTCACTCATCGCGATAAGAAACATAGGGAGAAAATGGTTTATTACATAAGCCATAATCTTTTAGACTATGAGACTAGGTATACTCACAATGAAAATATTTTCCTGGCCTTGGTATTTGTGGCCACCAAACTTCACTACTACCTACTTAACCATAAAACCTTCATCTTCACCAACACTAACCCTCTGCATTACATGTATGTTAAACCTTACCAACACCAACACACCACGCATTGGCTCATGCTCCTTGTAGACCTAGACCTGGAATTCATTCATCAAAAGTCTATCAAGGGAAAAACCATTGCATATCAACTTGCAGACACTCCTCTTCCTGGAACCCAATCCTCAAACTTTGATTTTCTAGACGAATCTATCACTACCCTCTCCCTCGATGATATTGTTTTTCAAATGACATTGTTCTTCGATAGATCAAAATGTCACCATGGGGGATGTGCGGGGGTCGTCCTTATTCCTCTTGACAGTGAGCCTATGTCTTTATCCTTCAAACTTTACTTTTCTTAGTAACAACATCGTTGAGTATGAGGTCCTTGTGTTAGGTCTTCAAAATTCCATTACTCTATGTGTTAAATCCATTAACATATTTGGCGACTCTCAACTAGTTGTGAGCCAAATCAATGGTTCATACTAGTGTCATAATGATGGAATTAGAAAATATAGACACCATGTCCACCTACTTTTGACCACGTTCGATCACTACCTCATTCAAACCACACCGCATTCCACTAACAAATTCATGGATACCATGGCTTTCTTAGCTTGTCAAATACATGCCTCACCTTCGAACTCAATTTTTTTAGTCACATTACAAAGGTTGTAGTCACCTTCTTATATTATCCCCAACATTAACTTTTTGGGTCGCATCGATACTAAACCATGTGACATTTGGTATAAGAAGTTTGCTGACTACTTCTCACTTTTAATCCTACCTCCATATCTCACTCACAATGGACAACGAGCTTTCCTAAAAGTCTCTCGTTACGTCATCATGGGAGGTCTTCTCTATAAACCTGAATTTGATGGTATCCTCCTACGGTTCCTCTCCAATTTTGAAATCTCATATACCATCAAAGAAATCCATGATGAGATTTTTTAGGGGACATGTTAGTGGCCTTCTTGTTGCTAAGTGCATCCTTCGATTCGGATACTACGGCCAATCCTAAACCAAGATTCTTATGACTATGTCAACATTGTGTGAAGTGTCGAGTAGTATGCTAACCTTGATCATACTATTAGTCATGCCTTACATGTCACTAGATACTTTTAGCCATTCTCTCAATGGGGTTTGGATCTCGTTGGGAGGCTAAACGTCATTCCTCACAACGTCATACTTCGGATCATCACGGGGACCGAGTATTACACTAAATGGGTGGAATCCATACCTCTCATTTCTACCAAAGCTAAGAAAATATGCAAATTTATCAATCACCATATCATTTGTTACTTTGGCGTTCCTCATCGCCTTATCACTAATAATGACAAACAATTCAAAAATAAAACCCTACGCCAATTATGTGACAGATTTGGTATAAAAATCAGTTTATCTTCATCATATTACCCACAAACCAATGGAAAAACCAAATCTACCAATAAAACCCTCATCAAAATTCACATGAAAGTAGTTGATGACACTTTGGTTAGGATTGGCACACACACATTCCTTTCACCTTATGGGCTTATCGCACTAGCATTCACACCTCTAACGCTACTACACCTTTCTCTCTAGTCTACGATACCAAAGTTGTCTTAGCTCTCGAAGTCCAAATACCATCTCTTTATATATATTTTAAGGAATTCCTCTCTCGATGATGATTTTAGCCAAGAACGTTTGGCACAACTTGAGCTATTAGATGAACACCATTTAAACACTCTAGACCACCTTCAAATCTACCAAAAACACATTAAGCGTGCCTATGAAAAACATGTTCATGAGAGAACCTTCAAGATTGGTGATATTTTCCTGAAGGAAAATGAACATGTAACCAAAGCCAAGAAAAGTAAATGAGGAAAGTTTGCTCCTAATTGGCTTGGACCTTATATCGTCATCCATACCTATGGATTAGAAGCTTATCATTTATCTTCTCTTAAGGGTAAACCCAAACTTGAGGCCCTTAGTGCCTTGCATCTTCGACCGTTCTATTGTTGAATAAAGTACTACATCACTTTCTATGTCACATATGCTCATCCACCGAGCTAACTTATACCTCTAGCTACCTATTTTCGGGACCAACGAATCCAATAGAATTGTGTGATTATCTGTCACCATTCAGCCTTATCTTGAATATGAGTACCACGACTCTACTCATGGCATGATTCTCATGGATACTTTTCATCCTTTTAAGGATGGAATCCCATGGTCATTTGTCACTTGAAACCCCTCTTTCATCGCTAACCTTTTTGTGTTATGGTTTCACATTCATAAAAGAGGCCTATACTCCCGATCTGAAAATGGGTTAGGTAAAGTTTCACTTATATACATTTCCAAGGATTTAACAACTCAACATCAATTTTTATGAATTTTTAAACTCCAAAACTAATTAATTCCATTAAAATGATGCACCTTAGTCCTGAAGTTCATTCACCACATTGAAATGTGCAATTATGGATTATGGATACTGAAATGATATTTTTAATTCCAATTTCCCATTTTTAATGATGAATACTTAATCAAATGAATTAAAATCTAATTACTGATTTTATCTGATCAAAAGATTCATCTTAAACTAAAACAAACATCCACAACACAAATTTGATAACGGAGTTCACTTGAAGGCTACGTCTCCGGATTCTCAAAAAGAGAATTAATCTATTCAACGTCCAATGAAGTACAATTAACCCTTCAATAATGACTAATAGACCATTATACCTATAAATGAGCTGATCTAAGACTCATGGAACTTTGTACAAAATCAAAAATTTACCCCAAAGTCGATTTGTGGCTCTAAAGTGCTTCCATAGTGTGATCCCCTTACAAATTTGATCGAAAAATGACTATAACTAAATATTTAAAAACACTAAATGGAAAAAAACTATATATCTAGAATCCTCATGAAATTCTGAACAATTTCTCTTTTTGCACTGGGCGTGATTTGACCTTAGGTGCTTAAAAATGAGGATTTTCCAATCTACCCTGCTGGTCCTACACCTTCATGCGACTTAAACAAAGAATAAATCGGTCAAAAATCTCCAAAAAGAAAAATTATCACACAATTGTGATTGTATCAAAATTTTAAGCAACTTTTATATATAACTCAAAACTGGATGTGAGCGAAGTGCTCCAAAATTATACTTTTCCAAGACTACTTCTAATCTGCCATGGCTTCCTGCACACATACTGCAACTCTATTTGTTCAAATACCATTGAACTCGTTTATACCCCGTCAAGACACCCAAGAGAGTAGGTTTGAGGGAGCACCTTTTCCCTCCAAGGTCACTAGTTCAAAACCCCTATCTCCTTTTTTGGTGGTCGGTTTATTCCAAAGTGGGAATAGTCCCACATCTTCGGCATATGAGGCAAGGATAGTGTTTAAAAATAAGCACTTTGGCATATCTAAACCATGGCACATAGCCATATCTGATCCCTTTTGTTTAGCCATGTAACTATGGCAAAGCCGACAATGTTGGCCTCTCCGGATCGACCGAGTTATTTGCTTTTGCACCGTGAATGTTTAACGCCCCATGTAGTTGAGCGATGTGTTGGTTAGTGAATGCCACATAGATGGATGAGTTGTAAGGTAATACACCCAATGTTGGATTGGTTGTGTGTGTAATGTTGAACCACCCTCAAGTAATCTGACCAATTGGCTGTTGGTGTGTTGTCGAGTTGTTAGGAGATAAAGCGGGTAGCCCTCACCAAGTCTTATGGCCGAGTCATATGCACCGCCTGTGGGCCGAGCCAAAATTGATCCCGAGTTATAAGGGACTTAGCCCAAACACTTTGTGGATTCATTGTGATCACTCAGTGGGAAGTTGATCACCCCATCGAGATAAATAATAATAGCTTGCCCGAGCTCGCATAATGCTAGATAAATAACCCGCAATGAAAAAAATACAACTCTCCAAAATAATAATCCCACATGGGCAATGTTAGAGGGTAAATGGCATATAAAATCATAAAAAATGATAATAGTGATATGAAATAAAGGCGAAAATGCACCCCTCTTACAAAAGAGTGTGTAAGACATGGTTGATGGCCCTCCTGTTAGTGCGAAATCACAACACCCCCAAATGAGTTCTACAGGTTTTCTTTTCTAAGGTAGAGTCATTTAGTGTGATTTCATAACATTTAACTTTCCCCAGGCGCAGGGACCTTGCAAAATGGAAAATATCTCCAGATTAAAGGCTAGTTCCTTATTCCTCTATTCAGGTGCATGCGTGGGAGCTTGCAGAGGGTTTATCTCTATACTTAGTCTAAAAATTTCTAAGGAGACAAGGGTAAAAGGAGTATAAGAAATAAGAAATGACTAAACTACTAGGTGATGCACCAAAGGAATGATGAACACTTATTTTTCTAATAGACACAAACCAACAAAATGCATACAATAAACAAGCACAGATAGCTAGATATGTAATGGAAGACTAGATGAAAGCAAAAGAGACAAGAAGGATCTAAAATCGATCACATACGTGTTTTATTGCTCTATAGATTGATACAGTCCATTACAAAGTAGCCAAGAGGCAGAAACATAATGCAATTTTGATAGAAGGCATGAACCCCACAAATCCCTTTGCTAGAAGGAGAAGGGAGCTTGCAAAACAAAGAATGTCCAACCCTTTACAATGAATCCTGCCCTTGTATTTATAGATTCAACCTGAAAGAAGAAAGAGAGAGAGCGGGAAAAGAAGGTTGAAACTCAACCACTGTTAATGCCTCTGATAAAATCTGCCCCCAAATCCATCTTTATTGCATCAATCCTTGGTTCGGCACCTTAAAGGAAGAGGAGACGGTGAAACATATCAAATATGATCTGGTTGTTGAGGTAAGAAGATCTTGCATTAAAATCCCGAAGATGTTTCCTTCGTTTCCTTCACCTAACCTCCTCAAAAATAAAGTCTCAAACCTCCATGTCGTGGGTTAGGCCGAGATTTTTCCAACGGTGTCAGATTTGCAATATTTCGAGCCTTGAGTCGAAAGATATGCCCCTTTGAAGTTTGTATCAGGTCTGTACAAATGGGTGGGAAAACAATTTGAAAAATGGGTCCCCCTTTTGCTATGGGACACGTGGCAGCCTTGCTGGAACAAAAATTGGGCTTACGGGTCCGCAATTTATCTTTTTTCCCTTTTGCACAAAAATGTAAAACTCAGAAAACTCCCGCAGCCCTTGAAGCTATGCCTGGACACGTGGCTCCCTTTGGTTGGCTGGGAAATGCACTTCCATTTTCATCTTTGTGCCTTTTGGAAAAAATGCAATTTTTCACCTTTTCCTCCAACTCCCCGCTTTGGTTTTGACTTGGGCCCAAACGTTGACTTTTTCCTTGGGTAGAGTTGCGGGCTATTTTGTAACATTTATCTTTTTGTGATAACAAGGGAAAAAAATCAAATTTCCCCACGATGACCCACTTTCCACAGGACACGTGGCGCTTTGGTGCTTTTTGGGGGCCTTTTCTCTATTCAACCCTTAAATCACGCCATTAAGACACTTGGCAACCTCCACTTGAGTCCGATTATGCATTGACTATTCAACTGACTCTGCCCCATTGGAATGACACATGGAGGCACCATGCTTGCTTGAAAACCTAGCCCAAAGTTTGCCTTTGGAGGAGTGTCGGGTTGACACTTGTCGACCTCTCGTGATCTGTGGACTTTTCAATGGTCCTTCTTTGCGGGGTTGTGACTGATCCAATATTTGGCACGGGGTGAAATATGGATAACAATTTGGCAACTCACAGGGGTATCTACCTACTAGATGAAAAGACCAATTGCCTTGTCGTATCCGTTGGGCATGGAGTTCGAGAAAGATGGTCTGATACTAATTTTTCCTCTGATTCATGAGCCCAGCTACTTGCACTCCCAATTTTCATAAGAAATCTTGAAATGAAGGTTTCTGAGAGTAGGAAATTATTTTAACCTAGGGCTTCATCTGTCTCTCCGAATGGACTACACAAGAGCCACAAAACAACACCACACTATATACAAAAATTTGAAATCATACATGCTCCAAATGGAACATGCAGAGCGTGTAAAGCACTTAGGAGAAAAGCAATCTACACTACAACAAGACAATGTGCATAAACACTTAGAGGAAAGAGAAAACTAAACTAATATGTACAGGGTGAGAACTCCCCTTTTAGTAGCAGTGCTTAAGATAGATCCCATTTATTGGAATTTGCAACTCTTCGCCCTCCAATGTAGACAATTGGAAAGCATTGCTACTTTTACATCTTGTGATCATATAGGGGCCACTCTAGATGGTGTCAAATTTGGAATGCCTTCCTAGTTTTGCTTGATCTGCATCCCATTTCAAAACCAGGTCTCCTTCTGGAAGGTCCTTGCTTTTGCCTTCTTGTCAAAGCATTTCTTGACTGAAGCTTGATTCTTCTCTATTGCTTGGAGAGCATGCTCTCTGGTTTCTTCTAATTCTATCAGCTCCACATACCTGGCCTCCATTGGTCCAAATTCAGACATCTCTAGTTGCTTCACGAGCTCTAATGCTGGAAACTCAAGTGATATAGGAAACACTGCCTCTTTCCCATAGACAAGATTGAATGGAGAGCTACCTGTAGATCTCTTGGGCATTATTCTATCAGCCCATAAGGCCGTTTTGAGCTTTGTGTGCCAGGTCCTCTGATTCTCATCAAGAGTTCTTCTGATGATCTTTAGCAAGTTTTTGTTTGTGGACTTAGCCTAACCATTACCTTGAGGGTAATAGTTTGATGAAGTACTCAAATAAGTCTCATTCTTAACAACCCATCATGTGATCTTGGAACCTATGAATGCTAATGCATTGTCTGATATGATGGTGGCTGACACTCCAAATCTGGTCACTATCCCTTCATAGAAATCCAGGATACTAGACTCATTTTCTTTCTTGAGTGCCACCGCTCTTCGGTCCATTTGGTGAAATAATGCACATCCTTTGTTAGGATCCATTTTTGACCTTGGATTGAGTTTGGATTGATGAATCCAATGAAGCCCAATCCCATTGCATGAAAGGTTGGTCGAATGAGATTAGGTGCAATGGAAGTATTGCTAGCCTTTCCTTGCCTTTGAAGAATGCACAATTCTTGCACCTTTTTATCCATGTGTAGTAGTCACTAAACACTCTGGGCCAATAATATCTTGCTTTCATGATTTTGAGTCTTGTCACTCTTGGAGAAAAATGGCCTCCAATTGCTTCAACATGGAATTTTTGTAGCACCCTCTCCACCTGATTTGTCCCAATGCATCTTAGCAGAATGCCATTGATGTCCCTCTTGAACAAGACACCATCAATAAGAACATATGGGATTGCCTGTAGCCTGAAATGCCTTCTTTTTTCTTTACTCATCGCATGAGGAAACATGCCTGTTAGAAGGAAGTGCACCATATCTTGGGTCCAACAAGGAGCATGTACATCATCTCTCCCTTCTTCTTGATCATCTTATAGAACAAGAACAACCTCCTTTTCATTGTTTGTTTCATCTTGTTGACCTGAGGCTAGTTGTTCACACAACCCCTTTCCATGGACCAACTTGGTGACCTTGATGTTAATGTCATATTCCATGACACGAGTGATCCATCTTGCATGCTTTTCATTTAGGTCCTTGCTGAGAAGGAATTCCTTAACTTCCGCATGGGAGACCAATAGTTGGATTTTGTTGTTTGAAACCAAATGCTTAAACTTCTTCAATCCTCTAATTACTGCCAGGACCTACTTCTCAATGAAGGAGTACCTTACATAATAATCTTCCGACTACATTGAAGAAAGTAATTGGCTATTCTATTCTTTCTTTGTTTTTCTTCACCAAGATTACAGAAATTGTGTCGTTGCTGCCAAAGGCATACAGTATGAAGTCTTTGGAAAAATATGGGTTCACAAGAGTTGGGGCTTGTGATATGGATTCTTTGATAGCCTCAAAAATGCTTTTCCTTTAGCTGTCCACTTGAATTTTAAGGTCTTCTTCATCATCAACGTTATTGGCTTAACAAGGGCATAAAAGTTTGGAACAAACTCGCGGACAAAATTGATTTTTCCCAAGAAGTTTTGAAGAGCCTTCTCCTTTCTAAACTGATCATTAGGATCGAAAATGGATTCCATTGTCACTAAGCCTTTGGGAAGCTTGTTTGTATGCAGCTGTACTATCTAATTCCCATACTACTGCTCTAGTTTGCTCTGGTTTCTAGCTGAGAATTTAGCTTCTTCTTACAAAAAGTTAATGATCTACTGATCATTCTCAAACACCTGCCAGCATGTATTATTATTTGGCATTGCTGGCCTCACAACCACATGGATATGTGGCTGTTCTCTATCCCTCTTGATGATGTCAACCACATTAAATGTTACTCCAACTGCTGCAAGTCTATCAATAACTTCATTCTCCTTCCAGGTATGGACACAATACTAAAGGCCTCGAAATCCTCCATGAGATCCCATACCCTACTCTTGTAGTTTTTGAGTAGGTCATTTTTGATAGCATTAAGTCTTCTGACCTAATTGGAAATGATTTCACTGTCATTGAATACTTGCAAGTTCTTGATTCCCAACTTCCTTGCCCAATGAAGACCTTAGACTAAAGCCTCATATTCAACAGTGTTATTTGAGCAAGCAAACTGAATTTGAAGGCTGAATAATATCTCATACCTCTAGGGGACACAATCATGGCTCCTCCTCCAACTCCTTGTCTACTCCTTGAGCCATCAAAGAACAATTGCCATACCTCATTGTCATCTTTGCATTCTAGCTTAATCAGGTCAGGAAGAGGGTGGTTCTCTTCATGTAGGCAGTAGACACCTAGCTCAGATTCTTCCATCTCCCTATAGGGGTCAAAAGCATGAATTTTGTTGGCCCAATCATCAAGATTCAAGTCTGGGATACATCCCACCTTGGTATTTTCTTTAGAAGTGCTTAGTAGGTATTCTTGATTGAAAGATGAGAAATTGGAATTGATTGGGCTAGGTATATAGGATTCAATATGGTAATAAGCAATAAGTTCAGATATGATTGTGTCCTTCACTCCATACCTTGTCCTAAAGAGCATATGTGACCAATCAACAGATAGGTAGCCTCCAATTTTGGTAGTGAAGTCCCTGGACAGACACAAAGCAAAATGTGGTGGCAAATCTATGATTGACATGTTTTGTAAAACAATCACATTAGGGCAAGCGTGTAGAGTGAGACTCAGATCCTTGATGATTCCCACAGTAGTCACTTTGTGTTCCCATCTAATTGGAATACTCCTCTAGAGATGACCTCATATTGGAGACCCAACTGATTAGCTATTTGTTTGGGCATCACAAAACTACTAGCCCCATAATCAATCATATAATTGTGCACTAATTTGTCTCCAATAATTAATGAGACATAGAAGGGAGGAGGTCTCAGGTTTTTACCTTATTGTTCTCCATGGTTCCTCCTAGGCTGAATTGCATTGGCAAGCACTCTTTCTTGCTTGGTTAGGGGGTTGATTTGAACTTGACCAATTTTGCATGGCGGTCTGCAATAGATCCCTCTGCCCTAGAATGGCCAATGACTCCCATAGTGAAATGTTCACACTTGTATTTTTCATCTGCTCAATAATATTGAATGAGCTATCTTTTTTTTCCCCTTCCTAGACACATTTCTTTCTTGCACATGGGTTGTTACAACCGGTGCCTGACTGGGTTTGGAAGGTGGTTTAGATTGGTTCAACATGTTGGGAGTTGTACTTGGAGCACCAAGACCTTATGGAGCAATGGAAGGTTGAGGGTCACCTAAGTTCAGTGGTTGGCCCTCTCCAATATTTCTCCTTTTGGACCGTGTGTTGGCAGCCACACCTTGAGGAGGGGACTGATTCATCCCACAGAAGTCTTTAGCCTACCAATTGACAAGCATAGTCTCGTTTGGGGGCCACCTTATTGAGATCCTTGTTGCTGATCTTCCTCTTGGTCAAGTTCTTATGGCACCATATTGGTTTGCACCATCAAGGCCTGATTTAGAGCACCATTAAAGCATGTTGATTGGTTATGTGGCTGATTGCATGGAAAACACCAATCATATTCCTATGCCATATTGTTATGTGCTTTGGAAAAAATGCTCTTGATGTTGAAGCTGTGTTAGGATCATACGGCCTAAAAGGTCTAACAGCTTGGGGCTTTCCTTGGTTCTGGCTCTAGTTTACAGTTTGAGGTGGTGGCCTATTCTACTAATACTGGGGTCTAGCTTGATATTGAGTCTGGGCTGGTATGGCTTGGAACTCTGAGCTTGTTGTCTTTTGATGGTCACTAGCTCATTCCCAAAGTTCTGAAGTTGCTTCATCACTTCCTGAAGCTCTTTAGAGGTATTAGATGATGAAGTGGAAGCTTCCAGTGAGCTTTGACTCTTGGGGTGGGTATAGGAGCTAATGTAGGCACTTGGCTAGTTTCTCGGCTTCCTAACTTAGGGTACAGAGGCTTGGATGGCCTAGGAGTGATTTTGCCAGCTTGAACCAAATGGTTCTCAACCCCTATGGAGAGGCTATAGGCTATAGGTAATGTAGTGCCCCCATTGATCGAATCATCGAATTTAAAGCCCTAAGAAAGTATAAGAAGGCACCTTCATTAGTGGGTTTTTTTTACTGTTGTTGGAATCCTATCCCAGGTCCGCTGGAATCTAAGGTTGAAGTCTATCAATTGCTTGTTTGGGGATCTCTTGATTGTTGTTAGTTTCTCCAACAAGGATAAGTTATCACCTTTCTCTCCAAACTGGTTGTGAAGAGCTATGCATAGCTGATTCCAATTCTAGATAGAGCCTGCCTCAAGACTCTGAACCATTGTGAAGCTTTCCCTTTGAGTGAAGAGGTGAGCAACTTGATTGTAATGTCCATCTCATGGATCTCATGGATTGTATAGACATTTGCAATATCTTGGACATGGTCACCAAGAGAAGTTTGATTTTCCCTAGTGAAATATGGGATGCTCTTTAATGCTTTGCAATCGAACTAGGTTTTGTGCATTCAAGGCGAGTGGACTACTGCCGGTGAAGTTGACATATGGATTTGGTTGTGCCATTTTGATTGGCCTAAGAACCCTTGCAGACTGAAAGAAAGGCCTTACAGGTGGAGGTGTTGACAAGGTTTTGCTTGGTGGAGATGGAGACCTCTGAACTCTTCTTCCTCTCCTTTCTCTTCCTGGGGATAGACACAAGTATTCAAATATACCTTCTTTCCTTGCTCTAGACCGGGTTTTTCTCATGAATCTCCCAAGCTTGGGCTGCTGAAACTAGTAGATTTGTTTCTTTTGGAGTCACCAGATGTACAATTTTAAGGCTTCTTAAAATCCAGAATCACAACAAGTGTACATCAATCCCTATTGTAATAAGATGGAGACTTCTTAGTCCCACCGAGCATGCCAAAACTATTAGTGTGAAATCATAGCACCCCCAAATGAGTTCTACAGGTCTGCTTTTCTAAGGCAGAGTCATTTGGTGTGATTGCATAACATTGAACTTTCCCTAGGCATGGGACCTTGCAAAATGGAAAAGCTCTCCAGTTTAAGGTTGGTTCCTTATTCCTCTGTTCAGGTGCATGCGTGGGAGCTTGTAGAGGGTTTAAGTAATGTAGTGCCCCCATTGATTGAATCATCAAAGAAACATCGGAATTTAAATTCCTAAGAAAGTATAAGAAGACACCTTCATTAGTGGGTTTTACTTTGTTGTTGGAATCCTATCCCAGTCCGCTTAGAATCGATGTTGAAGTCTCAATCAGGTGCTTGTTTGGGGCTCTCTTGATTGTTGTTAGTTTCTCCAACAAGGACAAGTTATCACCTTTCTCTCCAAACTGGTTGTGAAGAGCCGTGCATAGCTGATTCTAATTCTGGATAGAGCCTGCCTCAAGACTCCTAAACCATTGTGAAGCTTTCCCTTTGAGTGAAGAGGCGAGAAAATTGACTATAATGTCCATCTCATGGATCTCATGGATTGTACAAATATTTGCAATATCTTGGACATGGTCACCAGGAGAAGTTTGATTTTCCCTAGTGAAATATGGGATGCTCTTTAATGCTGCAATCGGAACTAGGTTTTGTGCATTCAAGGCGAGTGGACTACTGCTGGTGAAGTTGACATATGGATTTGGTTGTGCCATTCTGATTGGCCTAAGAACCCTTACAGACTGAAAGAAAGGCCTTACAGGTGGAGGTGTTGACAAGGTTTTCTTGGTGGAGATGGAGACCTCTGAACTCTTCTTCCTCTCCTTTCTCTTCCTGGGATAGACACAAGTATTCAAATATACCTTCTTTCCTTGCTCTAGACTAGGGTTTTCTCATAAATCTCCCAAACTTGGGCTTATGAAACTAGTACATTTGTTTCTTTTGGAGTAAGCGATGTACAATTTGAAGGCTTATTAAAATCCAGAATCACAGCAAGTGTACATCAATCCCTATTGTAATAAGATGGAGACTTCTTAGTCCCACCGGACATGCCAAAACTGTTAGTGTGAAATCACAACACCCCCAAATGAGTTCTACATGTCTGATTTTCTAAGGCAGACTCATTTGGTGTGATTGCATAACATTGAACTTTCCCCAAGGTATGGGACCTTGCAAAATGGAAAAGCTCTCTAGATTAAAGGTTGGTTCCTTATTCCTCTGTTTAGGTGCATGCGTGGGAGCTTGCAGAGGGTTTATCTCTATACTTAGTCTAAAACTTGCCAAGGAGATAGGGGTAAAAGGAGTATAAGAAATAAGAAATGACTAAACTACTAGGTGATGCACCAAAGGAATGATGAACACTTATTTTGCTAATAGACACAAACCAAAAAAATACATACAATAAACAAGTACAAATAGCCAGATATGTAATGAAAGACTAGATGAAAGCAAAAGAGACAAGAAGGATCTAAAATTGATCACGGATGTGTTCTATTGCTCAGTAGATTGATAAAGTCCATTACAAAGTAGCCAAGAAGGCGTAAACGTAATGTAATTTTGATAGAAGGCTTGAACCCCATAGATCCTTTTTCCGTAAGGAGAAGGGAGCTTGCAAAACAAAGAATGTCTAACCCTTTACAATGAATCCTTCCCCTGTATTTATAGATTCAACCTGAAAGAAGAAAGAGAGAGAGAAGTGGGAAAAGTAGGTTGAAACTCAACCAATGCTTTGTTAATGATTACGATAAAATCTACCCCCAAAATTCATCTTTACTACATCAATCCTTGGTTCGATGCCTTGAAGGAAGAGAAAATGGTGAAACAGATCAAATTTGATTTGGTTGTTGAGGTAAGAAGAACTGCATTGAAATCTCGAAGATGTTTCCTCCATTTACTTCACCTAACCTCCTAAAAATAAAGTCTTAGACCTCCATGGCGTGGGCGAGGCCGAGATCTTTCCAATGGTGTCAGATTTGCAATATTTCGAGCCTGAGTCGAAAGATATGCCCCTTCAAAGTTTGTATCGGGTTCATACAAATGGGTGGGAAAAAAATTTGAAAAATGGGTCCCCCTTTTTGTATGGGACACGTGGCAACCTTGTTGGAACAAAATCGGGCTTACGGGTCCGTAATTTATCTTTTTGCCCTTTTGCAAAAAAACACAAAACTCAAAAAACTCCCGCAGCCCCGAAGCTCCGCTTGGACACGTGGCTCCTTTTGGTTGGCTGGGAAATGCACTTCCATTTTCATCTTTGTGCCTTTTGGACAAAGGTAAATTTTCACCTTTTCCTCCAACTCCCCGCTTTGGTTTTGACTTGGGCCCAAACGCTGAATTTTTCCTTGGGCGGAGTTGCGGGCTATTTTGCAACTTTTATCTTTTTGAGATAGCAAGGGGCAAAAAATCAACTTTCCCCGACGACCTGCTCTCCGTTGGGACACGTGGTAGTTTGGCGCTCGTTTGGGGGCCTTTTCTCTATTCAACCCTTGAATCAAGGCCATTAAGACACTTGGCGACCTCATGACTTGATTATGAATAGACTATTCAATTGAATTTTCCCTCGTTGGAATGACACATGGAGGCACTTGCACTTGCTTAAAACTAGGCCCAAAGTTTACCTTTGGAGGAGCGTCGAGTTGAAACTTGTCGGCCTCCACGATCATGGAATTTTCAATGGTCCTTCTTTACTGGGGTCATGGTGATCCAATATTTGGCATGGGGAGAAATATGGATAATAGGCCCCACACCAAAGAAATAGCGGGTCAACCAAAATTTTCCTCATATGTCGAAGACTAGACGTAAAAACAAAATTTTAACATTTTTCACATTTTGCCAATTTGCTATGTGTCACCACGTGATTATCCAGTTGACCGACTTGGACCATTTTCAAAACCAATCTTTGACCTGCGATAACTTTTAGATCTCGAACCTGTTTCTAGAGTTTCACATACCATAAGAAAGGTCTACGAACACTCTACAAAAGGTGTGGTAACATTTTAGGAGGTTTAGGAAAATTACAACACTGAAAAATCCTCTGGATCACTCCTCCCAATTGGGAATGCTTTTTGTCCACAAAAATTTGTGTATCAACCCTCAAAATGTGCTATCTCTTCCTGTAACTGCACAAACACATACATGAACCCAAAATAACATCATAGGTTAATCAAATGCAAAAATTTGATTAGCTAGTCACATAAATGATCAGATAATAACACCTAATGAAGCTAGTATTAAAATGAAACGTTACAACCACACAAATTTGGACACAACTATGAACTCACAAATCCTCGGTAATGCCATCAAAATCAACTCGACCAGATAATAACACCCAATTAAGCTAGTGTTCAACTGTCACTTTGTGATACGACCAATTACTTAAGTTACAATTCCATAAAAAATAGCTCACTATAACAGAAATATAAAAACCCACAATTAGGCTAGTGTCCACTTGTCTATCTCTGCAATCAAAAATTGCAAATATTCACTATCTAGTGTAGTTTGACCATCAAAGCCAAAATAGCTATAGTCATAAAACTAAATCCACGTGAATATGCCTAGAACAACTGTAATACCATCACAAACATCAAGTCGGATAATAACACCCATCTATAATGAAGCAAGTGTTCAACTAACATCTTGTGATTATGCTGATTCTGAATTACAAATATTCACTATCCAGAATAATTAAACCATCAACACCCAAAAATGGCTATAGTCAAAATGAATCAATGTGAATATGCAAATTCTATCCATACACACTTTGAACTATAAAAGGATAGATCAAACTGTAACTGTGCTTACCCAAAACGTTGAAGCGCTTTCAAAGATGCAAATGGTCGCATACATACTTATACACTAGCTCGTTAGTGTAAATAATGTACACTTCAATTGTAAGTACACCAAGTAGTCACAAATAAACACCCTAAAAATAAGGATTGTCATAAATATGTAATTACACTATATAGACACAATTGATTTGTATATTACCTAAAAAATAAAAAAGGTGTCACATATTTGCACAATGACATTTAACAATAGTACTTTGAAACGTAAATTTCCAAAAATAGACATTTACCACATGTTCACTGAATTTGCATCTTGTTGCTAAAAATAGAAAGTGGTATATTGTCATCCTTAACAAGTAAGAAGTTAAATTTGAGCATTTTAAACCTGTCTCTAGATCCTCTTACAGGTGACCCCAATTTCCAATTTCAAGGTAATTAAAAACACATGTGAATTATTCCTTCATCATACACTAGAAATCCACAAAATTACCTAAATTTTTTTGCATTGTTTGAGAACATGCAAAAAAACTATCCAACTCACACGAGCCTACATTCTCCGTATCCAAAACTGAATGAACTCATTAGTGGCTTCCAAAATGGATAGCTAAAAATGTTGATTTCAAAAATGTGTTTTAAAACTTATTTTACCTTGACTCCAACTTGTCTTACCATACACTAGATGGTTTGTTGGACAAAGTTTCCATTAGTTATCAACCCAACGCCTCATCTGACAAAATTTGTAACTGCCCATAATGCACCTGTACATGTCCAAAGACTGAGATAACTACACCAATCAAGCAATCACTGTTAATCAAATTAAAACTAGAAGCAAAATATCGAATTAAAACCAACTCTAAGACAAACTTGATCCAAAAATGGGTGAGGTAAATTTTCACTTATAAAAATTTCCAAGGATCTAGAACTCAACATCAATTTTTATGGATTTTTAAACTCCAAAAACTGATTAATTCCTTTAAAATGATGCACCTCAATCTGAATTTCATTCACCACACTAAAATGTGCAATTTTGGATTATGGATACTGAAATGATCATTTTAATTCCAATTTCCCATTTTTAATGATGAATACTTAATCAAATGAATTAAAATCTGATTACTTGATTTTATCGATCAAAAGCTTGACCTAAAATTGAAACAAACATCCACAACACAAGTTTGATAACAAAGTTCACTCGAAGGCAACATCTCCGGAATCTCGAAAAGAGAATCGATTTATTCAACGTCCAATGAAGTATAATTAACCCTTCAATAATGACTAATAGACCATTATACCTACAAATGAGTTGATCTAAGACTCATGGAACTCTGCACAAAATCAAAAATTGTCCCAAAGTTGATCCGTGGCTCCTATAATGCTTCTATAGTGTGATCCCTTTACAAATGTGATCGAAAAACACGTATAAATAGAGATTTAAAAAAACTACATGGAAACCAATTATATAACTATAATACTCATGAAATTCTAAACAATTTCTCTCTTTACACCAAGGCATGGTTTAGCCCATAGGTGCTTAAAAATGAGAATCTTCCAATATGCCCCTGCTGGTCCTACATCTTCATGTTACTTCAAAAATGAATAAATAGGTCACAAAATATCCAAAACAACAACATTATAATACCATTTTGATCATCTCAAAATTATGAGAAATTTTCATGTATAAATCGAGACCTGGATGTGAGCAGAAGTGCTCCAAAATTGCACTTTTCCAAAATTGCTCCTAATTTGCCATGACTTCCTGCACACAGACACTGCAACTTTGTGTTCAAATACCATCAAGCTCATTTATACCCATTTCAAGCCACCTGGGTGAGTCAGTTTGGGGGAGTGATTTATCCCTCCAAGGTTGTGTGTTCGAAACCCCTTAGCTCCTTTTTTGACGAGTCGGTTTATCCCAAAGTGGGAATAGTCCCACATTTTTAGCGTGGGAGATGAGGATAGTGTTTAAAAATAGGCACTTTGGCCTATCTATCCTGTGACATATAGCCACATCCAATCCCCTTTTTAGCCACGTAACTTTGGTGAGCTAGCAATGTTGGCCTCTCGAGATCGGCCGATTTATTCACTCCACCATGAATGTTTAATGCTCCATGGAGCCAAGCAATGTGGTGGTTGGTGAACGCCACATAAGTGGCCGAATCTGTAAGGTAATACGCCCAATGTTGGGTGGGTTGTGTGTGTAATGTTGAACCACCCCTGATTAATCCGGCTGAATTGGATGTTGACCGTGTTTCCGAGTTGTTAGGAGATAAGGTGGGTAGCCCTCACCGAGTCATATGCACTTGCCCCTGTGTGCGAGCCAAAACTGATCTCGACTTATATGGGACTTAGCCCAAACACTTTGTAGATTCATTATGATCAACTTAGTGGGGAGTTGATCACCCCACCAAGCTAAATAATAATAGCTCTCCCAAGCTCTGCATAATGTAAAATAAATAACTTGTAATGCAAAAATATAACTCTCCAAAACAATAAAACCACATGTGCAATGTTAGAGGATAAATGGCATATAAAATCATAAATACGATAATAGAAATATGAAATAAAGGTGAAAAAGGCACCCCTCCCGCAAAAGGGTGTGCCAAACACAGCCGAGGCCCCCGGCTAGCAAATAGTGGGGTCCACCAAATTTTTCCTTATATGTCGAAGACCGGAGGTAAAAACCAAATTTTAACCTTTTTCACCTTTTGCCAATCTGCCATGTGTCACCGCATGATTTTTCATTGACCGACTTGGACTATTTTCAAACCCAATATTTGACCTGTAATAACTTCTCGCACTCGAACTCTATTTTTGGAGTTCTACATACTATCGAAAGGTATCGTAACACTCTACTGATGTGTGATGGTTTAGAGAGGTTTAGGAAAATTCCAAAACTCGAAAAATCCTCGAATCAACTCATTTATATTCTTTTCCATGACTAGAACTCCAAAATAAAGTAAAAACATATGGGATACAAAAATTCTACTCCTTAAGTCAAAATTCTTGCAAACAGATGATTCCCTCATATGAACATCTATGGCTCTCTCTTGCTGCTATAAATAGATTTGCTCCTTGAAGGACAGCTATACAAATCTAGCCACATGCTATATGTAGTCTAAACAAAAAGAATACTAACATGTCATAGCAAACTAAAAATTATCTTGGAGCTTCCTCATCGATCAACTTCATGAAGACCTCGGAGACAATACTATCAATCCCAATATATAATTATTGCATCGATCAATCTATGAAAGTAAAAAGAAAAGAAAAAATAAAGAAAAATAAAAAACTTTTGTTCATGGACTTGCCTATTCTAGTTTTGGGTATCTTGCGGAAGGGGCATAATGTTCCACAACAAGGTTACGCTAAACAAACCACTCCACCTTACCCTCTTTTATTTTCTTCTATATACTCAAGGGTGTGGCACTAATGAGACACTTCATGATTGTGAAACTTCTTTCACCCTTAGACCTATAGATCATGCAATGTCTTTATGGGTTTATGTTCATAAGCCTATCTTTGGTATGCCCGTTATGGTCCTTGCTAACTATGAAGAATTTTGATTATTTTTAGTTCACCCTTTGACTACTTATTGATTCTTCAAAGAGCACGAGACCTTCAATGTCACCTATCTTGGCATTCTTCACACTCACCTACACCTATAATAATCATTTAACACCATCATGCCTTTGAAAATTCAATCAAATTTTCATCATACACCTACCGTACCCAACCTTACCCCATATACATTACCACCATCTATCTTACCTCATCAAACTTACCTAATCCGACCTAATCTACCTTACCCATCCAACCTTACCCAATTTATCCTACCTAAACACAATGACTTACCTAACATCTTCTTATTCCTCCTTGTCCTATGGGATATCTACATCAGCCTAATGCCCCTTTTGCAAGGGATATGTATGCAACACTCCGAGGGAATGGGTCCCTCCAAGGTTAGCTTGGCCACTCTTTCCCCACCATTTTCCCCCATAAATAAAACCTAGTTAGTTAGTTTCCATAAAAACAATAACTTGGAAATTAACACAAAACAAACCATACATCACCCATACACATCATCATTTACTTTCACAACCAAATCGTGCCTACACCTAAATTCCATAACATCAGTACATTGGAAATCCAAATCAAACTCAACCATGCCTACACATAAAAATAATACCGTGAAAATCAAAATGACATCATCTCTTATTACAACAACATCAACCAAACCATGCCTAAACATCTAATCTCCATAACATTAATACATTGGAAATTAAACCATTTAATCAACTCATACATTACACCCATGCTTAAATCATCTAGTTTCCATGACATCACTATAATGGAAATGAAATGAAATCATACAACCATAACAAACCATGCATACATCTAGTTTCCATAAACTCAATAACTTGGAAATTTAAACCAAACCATGCCTACATCTAGTTTCCATAATATCAATGCAATGGAAATAAACCAAACACATCATATATAAATACCATCAACTATATACTTTGGAATGTCTACATGTCAATACAACGTATACACAAATATAAATACTAAATATCTCAAAAATATCATGTGCATCTCACCTCTTGACACGCAAGAGACGATATATATAAGTCAAAAAATAAAAAATAAACAACATCTCCATCTCTATATCATGACTGGGAGGGCCCGACACCTCTTCCACTTTCTCCTGTCCCTCCCGACCCATGTCTCCCTAAACTAGTCACCTCCTACTGACCCTACCCATGAGATTGATGGCTCCTTAAACTGTTGGTACTATGAGTGCTGTGAATTGGACCTATCACTGGCTGCTTGCTATGCTCTATACTTTGTATAACTAAAAAAAGGGATACCACTCTCTGTAATTCGATCCTCATAGTATCTGGCCTCTTCCACAACCTCTCGATATCTATCCATAGATATCACCTATGGGGTACCTTTGCACTAACACCTATATGTGGACCCTTTCCCGATAGTAGTGGTCTCTGTCCTGTAAGTGAGGCCATGGCCCTTGTCCTGGTAACTATACCTATATAACGGGACCATGTCCCGGTGCTTGTGTTTATAAAATGGGACAATTTCCTGATGTTTGTGCCAATGCATTGGCTTGTGCCTGTGCTACTACTAGTGGTCCCTATAAGGTAGCCACATGTTCCTGAGATCCTGCTAGCTTCCCCTGTAATGCTATGACTTGGGATTGTAACACAACCACCACTCCCTGTAGCTTGTCTCTCTAAACTATAATAGTAGCCAAATAAGGTTTTCCTAGCCTTGGCGATGCTGCATGTAGCTAGGCTATCCACCACTACCTATACTCATCAGTCATTCCCACATCATCAATCCTCTTATCGGTAACTTTGCTCCTCTTGTCTTGTTGGATCTTAGGGTGTGATGGGGATAACAGTCTCTCCACCTCCTCCTTACGGTACTATGGGAAGGGATGAGGCACATCCTTATGTAGGCGAATCGTAAGCCCGACATGGTCAACCGGTATCATCTCATGCTCTCTGGGTCTACGTCCCTGTATCCATCTCGGGAGTTGTAAGTGCCAAATCCTCACCATACCTCTAAATGAAGGGTAATTGAGTTATGACCTCCAAAAATATTGATTGCTTTGATAGGCCATCCAAGTAAATGCCTATAATATGCCACATCTCGTGATGTCGTGTGCACCCTCGCATATGCCCCTATATGAATCCACCCCATGTACCTTTCTATATAAATACCCTTGTACCAATCCTATCATGGTAGTCTTGGTAGACATAGGCATACTATATGCTCGTAAGCCAAAAGAGCGCGAAGATAGGTGCAACACAAACCAAACCACCAAATCCTCCTGTATGCCCATAACTCCATGTATAATCGTACTTTAGGTAAGATGGTGCCCATGCAAAAAAAACCATATCCTCAATCATATCTTATAACACTACCATCAGCATTTATGAAACCAACCACCCTCTGGGTGCAGGAGTGTTAAAAAACCAATCTCCACCATCATCAACACTTTGCTAATCTAGTCTCTGTTGATGTGCGTGTATACATCTCTCTATAGCTAAAGTTCATACTATGATAAGAGAAATCAACCATGGCCTCTCCAAAAATTATAACCACGGGTTCTAACGAATCATTCAAAGATATATGATACTGATGGCTCCTCAATAATAGGTAGCCTCATGATCCTTTTGATGTCCTCCAGGGTAATAGTCATCTCTCCTATAGGTAGATGGAATGTGTTGGTCATCGGGTCCCATCTGTTGATGAGAGCGACCATCATACTATGATCTCACGCAATCCACCTGTACCATCTAATAACGCCCAACCCAACATCCTTCATGTGAGCCCACTCACCCTCTATAATGTTGGGTTTCATCTAGACTAATAGGGGAAAAAGATGGTCTCTCATAGTCAACTACTATCTCATCTAAATCATCAACATTCACACATGTTAATCAGTTGGCCCTTTCGACCCTACCTAGCCCAATACCTACCTATGCCTTTCATAGCCTACCTACCTTTACCCAAACCACTTTCCTGAAGTACATTCTACCTAGCCTAAACATCTACACTTTCTCTATTTCATCTATTTTCCCCCTTCACCTATTAATCTAACTCACCCCTACCCACCCTTCCCCTACCTTTGATCCATCCCTAAACTACCCCTTTTCCTACCTTGGACACCCCTACCCACCCTTCCCCTACATGTTAGGTTCCCTAATTGACATTTTTTTCACTTAGTCACTTTTCACAGTGACCGACATCGGTCCCCATGACCGATATCGATTCCCTTTTCACCTGCCAACGCCGGTCAGACCTACACGTGCCAACCAATAACCGACCGACGTCGATTCTTGGTTCGGCCCTAGGATGGACCCCCGCATCCCCAATTTCAAAAAAATTCATAAAAACCTAAACTACGCACCCCAATGCCCCCAAATTATCTCTACATGAATTTTTGACCCTAATTAAACTAGTTTTACCCTCCCCATACCCAATTTCACCCGATTCTAACCAAAATTTTAATTTTTTCTACCTTATTTTTCACCAAAAACAATAATGGAGCTCGAATCCTACCTCTAGTTGATGCCGCTTCCATGGTGGTATCCTTGGAATAGGAATATGACCTCCTCCTAAGCCCTCTCCTGCCTCTCTCTGTCACATCTAAATCACCCTCCTTGCTCTCAACCAATCAACTCGATCAGATAGATCTTGTGGGCTAGCAAACTTTACTCCTACAACCACTAATCTCTCACCAAATCACCTCTCTCAATCTCTCATCATTTTCCTCATGAATATGCCCTCTCTCGATCATTTTTAAACAAAGTCAAAAGGTGCAAATGAGACATTTCCATGCGGGTTTTTTTTATTAACGCGTTGATTGGATGACCAACTTCAGTTGGGTCATGCCCTAGGTGACCAATGTCAGTCACCCTTCCTGGCATCGATTACCTCTCAACCAGTATCGGTCACCCTGCCTAAACCAATTCTACCAAAATTACCCAAAATGTTTTACTACGGGATGTCATTTTAATTATTGCCACAACCTTACCACAACCCTATAGGCTCACCTAATAGACTTATCACCTAACCCCTTACCTAAGTGTACTTAAGGGCACCTATTTTCCTACACCTCGGCCTTACCTATACACCCACACCGACCTTGTCCATTTGACACTTGAATTTGCTTACTTAGCACACCTTGTGATTATGCTACTCGTGTTGTTTAGCCTACCAAAATTGCCTTGCCTTATTCTCGTGATGTTTATCTTGACCAGACCAAACCATTTGGTGCTTTAGAACACACCTATGCCCATTCTTGCACCTAGCCTTGTTGTGTCTCCAGGACCATATCCTATGCCTTGGATACCTGGACCACATCACCCTTATTTGGATAAACTATCAAACTTTGATGATGTAGAGTTTGTGATCTCTTCAACCTAGTGATTTGTCACATTCTATATGTGTGCGTGTGTTTGAATGATCTCACCTATTACCCACACCGATATCACCATTTCCTATACTCACACCTTACCTCATTTTTCATCACTTACCACTTTTTCAAACCCATCACCAATTTTTCATACTCCTCAATTAGTTCATGGTTTGAGGGGAATCACCTTTACCCATACAGGGCCAACCTAACCTTCACCCATACACGGGAAACAACTTTATGATTTTTTCATCGTCATTTATCAATACAAGATACACAACAAAAAGGGGCAAATGAAGACACCCAAAATTGGGTTATAACCCTCTAGGCCCCCTTCGACTAACATACCCCTTACCATGCCCCTCCACACATTATTATTAATTTAATTATCCATATTAAGTTAATAATTCCCTCACCCTCCACCTCACCTCTCCACCTCACCATAGACCCATTCCAAGCCTATTTATTAACCTAGACTAAGTCACCACTCCCCTTAACTAACTAAGACTCATTCTAACCTTAACATTCATTACCTATTATCCCTCTTACCAATTCATCGCTTCATTTAGCGCCAAACTAAACTCCTAGTCCATAAAAATCTTGACCAATGCTAAAAATGGAGAGAAAATGCTATTTTTAGAAAAATAGGACCTTTTCTCCCTAATCGACGACATTTATTCCTTGTCTAGCACCGGTATGATAACTGTCATCGGTTCCTTTAAATAAGGATTTGTAACCTTTTTCTTATGTTCCTCCATCTTACATATTGAGTTATGGGATTCTAGCTCTTGTATCCAAGCATCCAAATGACCTCATGATGAAATAGAGATCATTCCAAGCATTCACAAATTCCACTAAGCATCAATAATGTGTTCTAGAGCATTAGATTACTCACGGGGAAGGCGAGCCTTTTCTTTGCTACTTTTGAATGGGATTGGGACTTGTCTTTCCTCCAACCATAACTATTTTTGTCTAAAACCAAATTCCATTCTACAAGTAAGTCATTTCTTCCTTGTCATTTCTTTCGGTATTTCGGTTCTTAATCATTTATCTAATTTCTTTCACCTTCTACCCTTCCCGGATATCTTCCATCTCACATCCACCCAACCACTTTCCTATTTGACCGTTATACCCATCTCAAATGCCCATTTCTTCCTCTACAAGTCTTTATAAAATCCTATCACCTTACCTAAGCCTACCCAACTCTTTGTGCAATTGCAGAGAGCTCAAAACTATCTCATTTGAATCTTTGCACCTAATTATCCCTACCGACATTTTTCACCCAACCGGCGTCAACTATTACTAAGTACCGGCATCGGTCACCCAATTGATATCAGTCTCTATGATTGGTGATTTATCTTAGACCAGGGGGCTCCTAACTTACTCAAAAATCTCCCAAAACCTCACCCAACCTCACCTAGACCTTCCAAAACACCTCTACCACACATGTCAGGCTTGAAAACACACTACCTTCTCTAGATTTAGTTGTATATTCAATATTTAGCTTAAATGTAGTCTATTGTTAGTGTATAAGATACCTAAATCGTATTATTATAATATGACCTTTCTTTTACTGTCTTTTCTTTACATTAAGTTGTTTTTAAATAGTGGATTGATGACCTTTCTAGGAAGTATCACTTTTCCCAGATCTAGCATATGCTAGGAAGTCCACTGTCATATGATATTTAACTATATTTGGTGGTATTGTTGTGCTTTTACAGGTAGTCCTTCATGGCCAAAAAGGATCTCTTCATGATCAACTTGATCTTTTCAATCGTGCACAACCTTCTTCGACTTCACGGGTATTCCTCCCGACCTCACATTTACCTTCTTTGTTTTATACAAAACATTATGGTGAAACACATGTCAACTTGTTTGTAGTCATTTTCTTCACATCCATAAGCTAGCACTTCATATTCTTCTATAGGGTATTCATCATCCCTATACTCAATTATTATTGCTAATATTTTATCCTCAAAGAGTTCAATCTGCTTCCTAATATCAACATTCTCTCTTGCTTTCTTCTTTTCCTTTTCCCTCTTTTTCTCTGCCACTCTCATCTCTCTCATTGCTTGCAAAAAAACAACTACTGTGTCCATGGTATAGTTTCCATGGTCTCCCTCATCCAAGCCTCTTTATCTTGGGTTATAGTCTCTCTTCCTCTTATCCAAGATTCTTCCCGGATACTTCTAACTACCCCTTCCTTCTTTCTTACAACTTCTTCACCGCGCAAGCTCCAGTGACACCTATGCCAATTTCCTTAGCTTATGCTTCTTCTCATTAGCTTTGGATTTCTTGGGCTTCACATTGGCCAAACTTCTCTTCTTTTTCTTGACTACTTACGGTATTCCTTCTCTTCTCATTCACCTGCAACTTTTCATCACATTCTCATCCAACCATTAATAATAACATGAAATGAAAACAAGAAACTAATCCATCATTTTTAACATTTCACTCGAAAATAACATAAAAATATAAATGAGGTATCTCTAGGGCTCGATACAAAAATTGATGTACCATCTTAGCTCATCTATCCTTCATAAGAAAAACATGTCCAATACTCAATACTAAACCCACAAGTCTCTATTCATGTATGCATGTTTAAGATTTCATGGTGTATGTTCTTGTCTTCACTATCAAGCCTTGGTATTTTCAAATGATGTATTCTCCTATCTTTGTCACCAAACAAGGTTATACCTCCTATATCATGCATGAACCATCATAATACAGTAACATTTCTACATATCAAATCTCAGTCCATAATACCATGTGATCAAGAACCTTGTGGGAATTATATCTTGAAGGATCAAGTGGGAGTTTGCATTGGTATCCACCATTCAATGAAAAAGTATATCTAATACAACTTATAACTCTAATCCACATTATCCTTACCATTCTCCATTCTTTTGGCATGCAAATTTATCAACCATTACATTAATTACCTTATTTGTTTGTTGTCTTGATCCTATAGGATCTATAAAATTATGTCATTAATATCCAATGTTACGCGGGGCGCATCCGGAGGTTTACACCACGTTTCAAATTTTCGAGACATTTCGGGACTTGGGGATGGGGACGAGACGTTTCCCAGCTGTTCCCATTTTCTAAATCAAAGGGGATGTCCCCTAAAAACAAGGAACGCACCCGGGACGTCCCGGGTGCAAACAGAGTTTAGGGACTTCGTTGGGGACATCGTGACATCCCCGGGATGTAGGGGACATCCCGAGGACGTCATGACATCCCTAACGACTTTCACGCCATGCTAAAGCAAAAACAACTCGTAGTTTATTATTTTTATGTTTTTTTTAATATTTTTTAAACTTTTAATGCTTTCTAATTAAAAGCAACATGACCTAACCCTAAAAGCAACAAAAAAACTTATAAAAAGAGCATTTCACACTCATTCTAATCACACCAAGCAAGAGCAAAAAAAGAGAAGGAAAGAGCAAGAGTAAAAAAAGAGAAGGAAAGAGCAAGGAGCAAAGTGCAAAGAGCAAGAGCAAGGAGGAAGAGAAAGAGCAAGAGCAAGAGCAAGAGGTATGTACATACATTACTAATTTACTACCATTCTTTGTTTTTTTTTAAAAATTTCCAAATCGCCAAAACTTGCTTTTTCCCTAGCCAAAAATTGCTTGGTTGCAACCTTCTTATTCAAATGTTGACTTCACATATTAACAAATGCGTAGGTTTTTTTTTTTAAAATGTATTCATCGTTGTTTTTTTAAATGTATTCATTGTTTTATTGTATTGTATAGTTATATTGTTTTGTATTTTAATTATTGCAGCTTCAAAATGAGTTTTGATGGTGATTATCAAGCTGAATATGAGGTTGAAATGGGTGTGCAAGGAGAAGGAACACAATCAGAAACACCTAATACTGCTACTAGTTCACAAGGGAGTGTGGAAAAGTTTAGTTGCCCCTCCGAAATGTTGAAAAAGTATGCTAGGGGCCTTTTGATAAGAAAAACCTTTGAAACAATTTGGTCAAATTATGCAGGGTGCTAGATCAAACATTTCGGGGGGCACTAAAAAATGGAAATGCAACATTTGCTCATTATCTTGGTCAGGAAGCATTACTAGGTTGAATGCACATTTATTGCACATTGCGGGGAAAGGTGTAGGAATGTGTGAACACCTATCACTTGAAGAGAGGGCATAAATGGTGAGGCTGTATAATGGAGATATGGTGGAAAAGGTTCCAGAAGTTTGTGGCCATCATGTTAGTGGCACTAGCACCCCTTCTAGTTCTGTGAGAATTAATACTTGGTAGTGTTACAGGTGCATCTTATGAGGTGTTTGAATTGGATGTTTTTGGTAGTAGTAGGGGGAAGAGGAAGGTTGTGGCCTCTAATCCAATTGTTGAAATGTATGATACAAAGGCTAGAGAAGAGGCTGATGATGCCATTGGAAAATTATTTTTTGCTACTGGCATTCCATTTCATGTTGCTCGCTCTCCTTATTTCAAGGAGGTTGTGGCTAAGATAGCCAAAGTAGGTGTGAGTTATGTGCCCCCAGGAGACACGAAGTTGAGAACCACAATCTTGGATAGGAACTATTCCAAGGTTAATTTACTGATGGAGGAAATGAGGTGCACATGGGTCTCTCACGGTTGCAACATCATCATGGATGGGTGGACAGATATCAGACACCACCCACTCATAAATATCATTGTTTAATGCAGAGAGGGTCCTTACTTGTTGAGGGCAGTTGATTGTTCAGGGGAGAAGAAGGATGCAAAGTTCCAATTCACCATTTTACGAGATGTTATTGAGGAGGTTGGCCCCTGCCAACGTTGTGCGGGTTATTACAGATGCAACATATGTGTGGAGGGCAGCATATAAGCTTGTCAAGGCTCATTAACGACATATATATTAGACCCCATGTTGTGTGCATGCCATGAACCATGCACTAAAATATATTGGAAAAATTGATTGGGTAAAAATGTAGTGGTGATGCTACGAGATGTGCAAATGTTCATCTGCAACCACCATATGTCATTTGCACTCTTCAAGAGCTTTTGAGGAAGGAATTCTGAAGCCAATGGACACATGTTTTGCATCATATTTTATTTTGCTGGATAGGATGGCTGAGTTGTAGGAATCATTACGGTGTTTGGTCATGACATCGAGTGGTCTAGGTGGGATGGGTCGAAGACAGAGCGGGGAAGAAAAGCAATTGTGGTGAATGAAACATTTTGGATAGATGTGAGATATATCACATCCATAATATCTCCAGTTTTCAGTGTGATAAAATATGGAGATTGTGAGAGCCCTAACCTTGGTGAGATATACAAATGTATTGATAGTATGCTTGGCTAGATGAAGGCTACTTGTTTGAGCAAGGACTCCACCTTGGAGTTCTACCATCACCATATTCAACCTATCATTGAGTGGATATTGGAGAAGTTGAACATTCCTTTACACATGGTTGCATATGCACTAAATTTGAAGTGGTATGTTGAGAGGCCTAACAAAGTTCTCCCAGTAGATGATGAGGAGGAAAGGAAGGGTTCTTGAAAGCCTTAAAAAAATGTATAATGTAGAGGATGCTTCACGAGTCGAACTTGTTGGCTCAAGTTCGCTTATCTGGATGGCTACAAAAATCATCAAAGATAGACAAGACCACATTGGCTACAAAAAATCATCAAAGATAGAGTGCAGGTAGTTGATGGTGATTTTATGGACATACACGATTATACGTACACTTGATATTTGTCTTCTTTCTTAGGTTTCTAGTTCCTCTTCTTTTGAGAGGAATTGGTCAACATATGGGTGGATCCACTCTCTTAAGAGGAACAGACTTACCTCTAAGAGAGTAGAGAAACTTGTTGTTGTACATTGTGCCTTGCATCTCATGGATCACAAGACACCTACGTACAAGGAGAGCCCAACATGGTGGTTGAATGTGGATCTTGAGGATGCGAGTTAGTTAGGTTAATGAAGATCGGGAGCAACGAGGACTGGTTGATATCTCCTTTGTAGATGTAGATGACGTTGATACGAGATACTCCTAGTGAGGAGAAGTGGTTCGCAACTGTTCCTTCAGAGGGCTCTGATAGTGATTTTTGAGTTGTACTTGTAACTTATCACTTTGGTTATGTAATTCCATTTTGGTTATGAGACATGACATAATATTTCATAGCATATGTAATACGGGTGTAGTTGTACTCTTCTCATGTTGATTATTAAAGAGTAAGACTAAGACTTGTTTTTAATTTTCAGCTTTACTATTTTTGATGGCAAATCATAGCACCCCTGAATGTCTGCAACTCGATGGGTTGAGACTCTCAGTGCGATTGCATAACATGGAGCTTTTCCCAAGTGTGGGACCTTGTGAATTGGGAAAGCTCTCCGGATGAAGGCCGGTTCCTATTCCTCTGTTTAGATGCACACATAAAAATGTAGAGGGTTTACTCAAAAACCTAATCTAACTTTCCAAGGAGATAGGGTAAGAAGATGCATAAAAATAAACCTAAACTAACAAAGGTGATGCACCGAGGAATGAAGAAACACTTATCCTACCAATAAACACAAACCATTAAAATGCAATGCAAGATCATGCACCGATAGCTAGATTTGTAGTGAAAGATCAGGAGGATGCAAATGAACACAGAGAGGGTTGAGAATCATCCACAGACATGCATTATTTTCTCCAAAGATTGATACAATACACTACAAAATGCCAAGAGGCAAAGTTACATTATAGTTTTAGATGGGAGGTTTAAACTCCACAAATTCACCTACCAAAGAGAAGAAGGGAGGGGCAAAACAAGAATGTCCAACCTTTAGAAAGAAGCCCCTCCTTACAATTTATAGGAAGAATGAGAGAGAAAAGAGAGAGGAATTCCAAATCTACCCCAACCACCTCCAGGTTGCATTTAATTCATCTCATTATGGCGGTAGGTGAGAACCCTAGCAGACCCAAAAAAAAGTGAACTGTATTTTACATTTTTGAAGAACTTTTTCTCACTCAATTAAATATATCCAGTTGTAGTTGGATAGAGGACCCTATAAGCTTTCCGAAAATTCTAACCTTGGGTGAATCCGAGCTCCCAGAAAACGCTATGAATATCTGCGCGAGGTTTGCTTTCTCATTAGTTCGGGGTGTCAACGCTCAAAATGTTGCACCTCCTGAAGGTGTGCCTCGGTGCATCCATCCTCATGTAAACATACTCTTAAGTGCGCCATAGGTGCTGAAAACGTGGTGTCGACATTTTTTGATTTGTACCAGGGTGCAAATTTTTGCATGTCGACACCTTCTGATGTGCGTCCCAACTGCGCCGGGCGCGGATTTTTGCATGTCGAGACCTTTCTCATGTGCGCCCCCAACTTGCGTTAGGGCACGAATTTTTACATGTCGACACCTTCTGATGTGCGCTTGCAACTTGCGCCAGAGCGTGAATTTTTGCATGTCGACACCTTCTGATGTGCGCCCCCAACCTGCGCCAGGGCACGAATTTTTTCATGTCGACACCTTCTGATGTGCACTAGAGGTGGTTGGTGACGTAATAAATGTCGGGTTTTCGACCATGCAATGCACTTTCAAAACCCGAAATGAAGGATTTCGATTTTCCTTGATTTCCATATTCTTCTGCTCTTGACTATATTTACCTGGGGGAGATATATACAACAATTTGGCGACTCAACGGGATCACCTGCCTACTAGGTAGAAGATCAGTGGCCTTTTAGCAATCCATTGGGCATGGAGTCATAAGCAATAACTTGAAACCAACTTGATCTCTGATCCCAAGCCTGATACCGCAACTCCTCCGAGAGCACGCTGACTATAGAAATTCAACTCGAGAGCAACAAAACTTGTTTTGCACTTAGGGAAATTAAACCTAACTACAACAAGACAATGTGCATCCGCACTTAGAGGAATTAAAATCTAGGCTAATATTTACAAGGGTAAACTTTTTCCTTTTAGTAGCAATGTTTAAGATAGATTCCGTTAACCGAATCGGGATTTCTTCTCCATCCAATGTAGACAATTGGAAGGAATTACTACTTTTACATCCCGTGACCATGTAGGGGCCACTCCAAATGGCATCAAACTTGGAATGCTTTCCTAGTTTTTCCCGATCTGCATCCCATTTTAGAACTAGGTCCCCTTCTTGGAAGGTCCTTGCTCTTGCTTTCTTATCAAACCATCTTTTTACTAAGGCTTGATCTTTCTCAATCGTTTGAACTGCATGTTCTCTGATTTCTTCCAATTCCATCAACTCTGCATACCTGGCCTCCATTGGTTCGAACTTAGACAACTCCAATTGCTTCATGAGCTCCAATGCAGACAATTCTAATGATATAGGCAATACTGCCTCTTTCCCATAGACCAACTTGTAGGGAGAACTACCTGTAGACCTCTTTGGTGTTATCCTGTCAGCCCATAATGCTGATTTTAGCTTGGTATGCCATGTTCTTTGGTTTTCATCTAGAGTCCTTCTGATGATCCTTAGCAAATTCTTGTTCATGGACTTTGCCTGTCCATTACCTTGCGGGTAATAATTTGAAGAGGTGCTCAAATAGATTCCATTCTTGATAGCCCATTTTGTAATCTTGGAACCTATGAATATCAATGCATTTTCTGATATGATAGTGGCTAGCACACCGAACCTGGTCACTATTCCTTCATAAAAGTTTAGTATGTTAGACTCATTTGCTTCTTTGAGCACTATTGCTTCAGTCCACTTGGTGAAATAGTCAGTTGCCGTGAGAATCCACTTGTGGCCTTGGCTTGAGTTTGGGTTGATGACCCCGATGAAGTCCAATCCCCATTACATAAATGGTTGGTCAACCAAAATTGGGTGCAATGGAAGCGCTGCTAGTCTTTCTTTTCCTATGAAGAGTGCACATTTCTTGCACTTTCTTATCCATGTATAGTAGTCACTGAACACTGTCGGCCAATAATATCCTGCCTTCATTATCTTGAGAGCTGTTACTCATGGGGTGAAATGTCCTTTGGAATCTCCATCGTGAAAATCTCGTAACACCCTCTCAATTTGACCTTCCCAATGCACCTCAATAGAACTCCATTGATGTCTTTCTTAAACAAAACACCATCAACAAGCACATATGGAATGGCTTGAAATCTAAAGTATCTCCTCCTTGCTTTTCTCATTTCTGGAGGGTGTAGGCATGTCTAGTAGGAAGTGTATCATATTCTGAGTCCAACAAGGAGCGGGCACATCATCATTCTCTTGTTCTTGTCCATCCTGTAATACCAAGACAGTCTCTTTTTCATCACCTGCTTCAACTTGTTGACTTGAGGCTAGTTGTTCACATAATCCCTTTCCACGAGACCAGCTTAGTGACCTTAATTTCAATGTCATATTCCATGACATGAGTGATCCATCCTGTACATTTCTCATTCAGATCCTTATTTAGAAGGAAGTCCTTGACTCCCGCATGAGAGACCAATAATTGGATCTTGTTATTTGAGACTAGGTGCTTGAATTTCTTTAAGCTCCTGATCACTGCAAGGACATGCTTTTCAATGAAAGAGTACCTAGTTTCGTATTCCTCCAAGCCTTGACTGAAGAAAGCAACTGGTTGTTCTAATCCCTCTTTGTTTTGCTATAATAGGATTACAGAAATTGTGTCTCCACCACCGAAGGCATATAGCATGAAGTCCTTGGAGAAGTCTGGATTGACGAGAGTCGAGCTTGAGATATAGCCTCTTTTATTGCCTCAAAACTTTCCTTGCCTTCAGATGTCCACTTAAATGCCATGCTCTTCTTCAACATCAGTGTTATTGGATTTACGAGAGCTGCAAAGTTTGGAAAAAACCTGCGGAAAAAATTGATCCTTCCTAAGAAGCTTTGAAGAGCCTTCTTGTGACTTGGCAATGGCAACGCTCGAATTGCTTCAACTCTTTCTGGGTCAATTGTCAACCCCTCCTTTGAAACAATATGGCCTAGAAGTTTTCCTTCGTGAGCCAAGAATATGTATTTTTTGGGATTCAATGATACCCCAAATCTTCTACACCTCTGAAATACCTGCCTCAAATGAAAGAGGTGATCTGCTACATTTTTTGAGAATACAAAGATGTCGCCAAGATATATCGAACTATTTTGTTGATCAATCCCTTGAATGCCATATCCATTGCCCTTTGGAAAGTGGCTTACGCATTTGGTAGCCCAAATGGAATCTTCTTGTAGGCATAGGTGCCCCATTTGGTGGTGAAAGCCGTCTTCAACTGGTCATCTTCTTTCACCATTATCTGATTATACCCTGACTAGCCATCTAGGAGAGTGAATCTCTCCGAACCAGACACCACTTGCAATATTTGTTCCATTGAAGGAAGTGGGCAATGGTCTTTGAGAGATGCCCTATTTAGGTCTTAGAAGTCCACACACAACATGATTTCTCTCTTCTTCTTCCCGACCAAAACCAAGTTTGCAACCCAGGTTTGAGTGCTTGATTGGAAATATAATGCTTGCCTCTATTAGCTTGTTTATCTCTTTCTTCATTAGAGGCTCAATGTGAGGGTTGAATGGTCTCTCGCTTCGCCCGATGGGCTTAGCATCTGGATCCAATTCTATGGTATGTTGTACTTTGGATTGAATCCTCTCAAGTATTCATAGCTCCAAGTGAAGACATCTGGAAATTATTGGCAAAGTCAGTATGAAATTTGATTTCTCCTACTCAGTGGCTACTTTACTAATTTGAAGTGTTTTGCCTTCCCCAACTAGAATTGGCTCTGAATCTTCTCTCTTGACTTGTATGTTAGCCTTTTCCTTACGGAACTAGTCGTTAGGGTTGAAGATAGACTCCAACGTTACTAAACCCTTAGGAAGCTTGTTTGTCCACAACTGCACTACTTGATCCCCGTACTGCTGCTCTAGTCTGTCCTGATTCCTAGCTGAGAATTCAGCCTCTTCTTGTAAAAAATTAATGATCTGTTGATCGTTCTCAAACACCTGCCAGCTTGTGTTATTATCTGGAACTTCTGGCCTCACAATCACATGCATATGTGGTTGTGTTTTTTCCCTTCTGATGTTGTCAACCACATCAAATGTTGCTCCAACTACTGCAAGCCTATCTGCGGCTTCATTTTTCTTCCTGGGTATGGACATGATGTTGAAAGCTTCAAAATCCTCAATGAGGTCCCATACCCTATTCTTGTAGTTCTTCAACAGGTCATTCTTTGTAGCATGTTGTCCCTTGACTTGGTTGACGATTAGCTCGCTATCTCCAAACACCTACAAGTTCTTTATGCCCTTTTTCCTGGCCCAATGAAGTCCATGAATCAAGGCCTCATATTTAGCTGTGTTGTTTGAACAGGAAAAATGGAAACGGAAAGCTGAATAATATTTGATGCCTTGAGGTGAAACAAGCATAGCTCCTCCTCCTGCACCTTGCCTACTCCTTGATCCATCAAAAATAACTGCCATACCTCATTGTCATCCTTATGGTTTGGTTTGGTGATGCTAGGAATAGGTTGGTTTTCTTCATGTATGCAATAGACTCCTAGCTCAGATTCTTCTACTTCTTGGTAGGGATCAAAAGCATGTACCTTTCTCACCCATTCATCAAGAGTCAAATCTAGGATGCTTCCAACTTTGGTGTCAGCTTCATCTATGCTTGGATAATCTTCTTGATCAAATGCTGAACAATTGGCATTGATTTGGCTTAGAGTATGAGGCTCAATATGAAAGTTTGCAATTGGTTCGGATCTGATTGTGACCTTAGTACCATATCTTGTTCTGAACAACATGTGTGACCAATCAACAGATAAGTAGCCTCCAATTCTAGCTGTGAAATCCCTTGATAAGCATAGGGCAAAGAGTGGTGGCAAATCTATCACTGACACATCTTGCAAAATGGTAACATTGGGGCATGCATGCAAGGTAAGATTCAAACCTTTAATCACTCCCACCATTGCTACTAGCTGTCCCATCCAATTGCACTACCCCCTTTGATATGACTTCATATTGGAGACCCAACTGATCAGCTATTTGCTTGGGCATGACAGAACTACTTGCCCCAGAATCAATCATGCAATTGTGTACTAGTTTATCCCCAATGATTAATGAAACATAGAATGGAGGGGGTTTCAAAACTTTACCTTGTTGTCCTCCATGATTCCCTTCAGGCTGAGCAACATTTGTGAGGACATTCTCTTGCATATGGACCTGCTGGTTCGAAGTTGACCAATTCTTCATGGCAGCTTGTAGAAGATCTCTTTGGCCTGGGATGGATAAAGATTCCCACATTGATATATTCACATTTGTCTTCTTCATTTGATCAATGATGCTAAATGGGGATGAAAGATCTCTTTCTTTGTCCTTTAGCCTGCACATTCCTTTCTTGTGCATGGGCAACAATAATGACATTTGAGTTGGCTTAGAAGGTGGTTTGGGCTGTCCTTGCGTGTTTGGAACTATATTTTGCTTACCAACACCTTGTGGAGTGATGGAAGTTTGTAGATCACTTAGAGCCAATGACTGCCCTTCACCAATATTCCTCTTCTTTGATCTTGTGTTAGCTGCTACACTCTAAGAAATTGTTTGATTCATGCCACAAAAATCCTCAGCTTGCCAATTCACAAGTGCGGTATCATTTGGAGCTGTGTTTTGCTGAGATGTCCCTTGTTGCTGATTTATTTCTTGACTCACTTCACCCTCTACACCAGTAGTTGTCACCATCAAGGCTTGGTTCAAAGCACCATTGAAGCACATAGATTGGTTGTGAGGTTCATTACATGGGAAACACCAATCATACTCTTGAGCTATGTTGTTTTACACTGGCACTAATGCTTTAGAAGCAGATGCAACATTGGGGTTATAGGGCTGAAATGGTCTATTGGTGGGAGGCCTTACTTGGATTTGATTTGCAGCTAGATTGGGTGGCCTATTGGGCTGGTATGGTTGCCTATTAGGTTGAGCTTGAGGCTAATAAGAAGGTCTAAAGCTTTGGGCTTGCTACCTCTTGAGTGTAACCAGCTCATTTCCCAAATTTTACAATTGTTTCATGACGTCTTGGAGTTCATTTGAAGCACTAGAGGATGAAGTAGAAGTTTCATTTGAAATTTGATTTCTAGGAGTGGGAATAGGAGCCAAAGTGGGTGCTTGACTAGTGCTTGGATTTTCCAAGTTTGGATACAAGGGCATGGGAGGCCTAGGAGTTAACTTACCATCTTGAATAAGATAGTTTTTAGCCCTAATGGCAATGCTATAAGCAACAGGTAAGGTTGTGCCTCCCATAGATTGAATTAACATAGAAATATTAGAATTTAAAGCCTTAAGATAATATAGAAAAGAACCTTCAGCTGTTGGCCTAATAGCCACTGGAATCCTATCTCAAGACCTTTGAAATCTGAAGTTGAAGTCACCACCGATCATTGGGAGCTCTCTTGATAGTTGTCAATTGTTCTAGTAGAGATAAATTGTCTCCCTTTTCTCCAAACTGCTCATGGATAACTATGCATAACTGATTCCAATTTTGGATAGAACCAGCTCCAAGGCTCCTAAACCATTACAATGCCTTCCTTTGAATGAAGATGCCATCGGTTTGACAAAGAACATCCATTTCATTTATCTCATGGATTGCACAAACGTTAGCAATGTCTTTGACATGATCACCAGGAGTGGTATGATTTTCTCTAGTGAAAAATGGAATGTTCTTCAATGCTGCAATTGGAACTAGATTCTGTGCATTGAGGGCAAGTGGGCTGCTGCCAATGAAGTTGACAAAAGGGTTTTGTTGCGCCATTCTGATTGGCCTGAGAACCCTTGTTGATTGGATGAAAGGTCTACCAGGTGGAGGGGTTGATAAAGTCCTATTAGGTGGAGATGGTGATCTTTGTGGTCTTCTTCCTCTCCTTCCTCTGCCTGGTGATAGCTGCAAGTAGAAAAATAACCCTTCTTCTCGAGTATCAGACCTGGTTCAAATTCTTCTCATGTACCTGGGCAACTTGTGCTGCTATACCACTGAATTCTATCCCTTTGGAGTCGCCAGATGTGTTGGGGAACGAGCCTCAAAAGGTTGGATTTTGCCAAGTTACACACCAACCTCGAAAAAAATTAAACTCAAAATTTTGAAAGACCTATATATTTGAGATTCTGGGTTTGGAATTTGATTTGGAATGACAGTCCCGAAAACCCGAAAATGCCAGACTTCCGAAATCTCAAATCCGAAATTCAAAAAACTCTGAAAATTTGAAAATCAAAATTTCAAAAACTAAAGATACCCTTTTGAAGATTACCCCCAGATCTATTAGGTGGTGAAATTTTGACTTGTTTTGAGCAAGTTAAGCCCTTGAAAATTGATTTTGGAGTTCAGCCTGGAAGGTGAAAAATCTGAAATTGGAGAACTTGTAATTTCTAAGTCCAAATTTCTTGAAAGTTCCTTCAAATCTTGTGGAATGACCTCTCGGTCCCACCAAGCATGCCAAAACTATTGATGGAAAATCACAACACCCCTGAATGTCTGTAACTCGATGGGTTGAGACTCTTAGTGCGATTGCATAACATGGAGCTTTTCCCAAGTGTGGGACCTTGTGAATCGGGAAAGCTCTCTGGATGAAGGCTGGTTCCTATTCCTCTGTTCAGATGCACACATAAAAATGCAAAGGGTTTACTCAAAAACCTAATCTAACTTGCCAAGGAGACAAGGTAAGAAGATGCATAAAAATAAACCTAAACTAATGAAGGTGATGCACCGAGGAATGAAGAAACACCAGTCCTACCAATAAACACAAACCATTAAAATGCAATGCAAGATCATGGACCAATAGCCGATTTGCGGTGAAATATCAAGAGGATGAAAATGAACACAGAGAGGGTTGAGAATCATCCACAGACATGCATTATTTGCTCCAAAGATTGATACAATACACTACAAAATGCCAAGAGGCAAAGTTGCATTATAGTTTTAGATGGGAGGTTTGAACTCCACAAATTCACCTGCCAAAGAGAAGAAGGGAGGGGCAAAACAAGAATGTCCAACCTTTAGAAAGAATCCCCTCCTTACAATTTATAGGAAGAATGAGAGAGAAAAGAGAGAGGAATTCTAAATCTACCCCAACCACCTCTAGGTTGCATTTAATTCATCTCATTATGGCGGTAGGTGAGAACCCTAGAAGACCCAAAAAAGGTGAACTGCATTTTGCATTTTTGAAGAAAATTTTCTCCTCCAATTAAAGATATCCAATCGTAGTTGGACAGAGGACCCTGTAAGCTTTCCAAAAAGTGCAACCTTGCATGAATATGAGCTACCTGTGAAAAGTTATGGCCATTTGAATATCTGCGTCATGGTTTGCTTTCTGTCAGGTTTGGGGTGTCAATGCTCAAAATTTTGCACCTCTGAAGGTGCGCCTCGGCGCATCCATCATCATGTCAACATACTCTTAAGTGCACCATAGGTGCTGAAAATGTGGTGTCAACATTTTCTCGATCTCGCACCGTAAATTTTTGCATGTCGACACCTTCTGATGTGTGCCCCAACCTATGCCAGTTGCATGAATTTTTGCATGTCGACACCTTTTGATGTGTGCCCCCAACCTGTGCCAGGGTGTGAATTTTTACATGTTGACACCTTTTGATGTGCGCCCCCAACCTGCGCTAGGGCGTGAATTTTTGCATGTCGACACCTTCTGATGTGCGCTAGAGGCGCTTGGTGACGCAATAAATGTCGGGTTTTTGACCATGCAATGCACTTTCAAAACCCGAAATGAAGGATTTCAATTTTCCTTGATTTCCATATTCTTCTGCTCTTGACTATATTTACCCGGGGGAGATATATACAACATTATTTACTATTTAGTATTTCATTGTCATGTTGAAGTTTTGAACATTGAATATAATATATATAGCTATAGCATTTTGGGCCTTGGCTTATGTGATGAATAATTGGATTAATCATTAATGGTTTCAATCTTCAAACTTTCAATTTTAAGTCTTAGGTTATTGAATTATTCATGTTATATTTGTAAAATTAATAAATTATATATATTTTTATATATTTTTATTAGCCGTCCCCTTGCCGTCCCCTTCCGTCCCGAAATTTTCAAAAAAATTTGCCATCCCGGAAACCCCGTCCCTACGTCCCGACGTCCCGCCGTCCCGAGTCTTAGGTAACTATGTTAATATCTCAAAGAATATTAAATTTCAACACAAACCATTTAAAACTTTTCCCTGAAAAATGATTCATGTCCTTTCATATAAACTTCCAGTCCTAACTCTTCAAAATGTGTGAGTTATGTTTCTACTTCTAGGCGGACATGTTGTCAAACAATTTGTGCACACTCACGGATCGTGTTGGAAAACACTTCACAACTTCAAATATAATTTAAATTATGTGAAACTATTAAAACCACATTTGGAGACTATTATTATCCTCATACAGGCCAAATTTCATGTTATTGTTATTTGAATTGAGTAATTTATGATGAATGTCCCGAAAAAGATCATCAAACTTCCACACACAAATACCCAAGAGTGAAAATAATTCATATATTTGTTTGAGATTCATTTCATGGACTCAACCAAGGCTTAAAATCTATGTAGACACATATCTCAACTATTTCCTTTTATAACTTCGAGCTCATAATATCTCACACATCCATATCAACACGCTTGTGTTAGGAAAGCTCAAATACAGGGTAAAACCCGATTTGTGTATACTTTTAAGATAAATCCTCAATCCTTGTTATAAACAAACTTTTAAGATATGAATCATCATCATTTACAGGTCTAAGGAAGATTTAATTATTAATAATATTTTTAAACACTTCATACAAATCAATCTTCAAGAAAATCATACACATAGAACTAAATATCACCGAGAATAATTTCACCTTTCCATCATAAGGAGAATCAAAATCTTAAATTCAAATTATAAACCTATATTCTTAACTTCCCGAGGCTCTATTATCCTTCATGCACAAATTTTTGTTAGCACCTTCGCCAGATCATGTCTTCTACAGATTGTGACTATACTCAACACAAAGAATTACATAAATTAAGTGAAAAAACAACACTTATCTCTTAAAAACCTTCAAAATACATATTGAGAATACCAAGACTTGTAGAGAGAGATGGGGAAGAGATAAATCTCTCATGAAAACATTCAATTTATTTTATTCGTTTCAACGAGTACATGTAATACTGAGAGAATAGTTGCTTCTTCTTCTTTTTTAGGTATATCCTTTCTTCACCTTATCTTACACTCTCTTAAAAACCCACTATTTCTCCCCATTATAATGCATTAAAAATTCTTACATGCATGACAATCCTCCTCAATTAACTCGACAAATTATCTCCTTAATTCAAGTCTTCCTTTATCCGATTGGAATATTGACTCAATCATACATGCTCATAATAGCCTAGACTTTTTCTTATCAACTTGTAAATGACTATAATAGTTGGTTATAACCTTGTCAAGACCTAATCATGTTTCTCCTTCATATGTAGATTCATTAACACTCATGCATGAAAACTAACACCCTACTTCTACTCTCATATGAGAGTTTGTTACATAATAATAATAATCAAATATTCAAACTAAAACTTGGAGGGTGTTATTTCCTAAAAAATGCTTTATGTTTTCATAGCCAAATTCAAATTTTTTGAGCTCATGCCCTCCGTCGGTGTTTAAGCCAAGTTAAAGATTTAAGAAATTAGCAAAAGTCATGCCCTTGTGCTATTTAAATATCTGTTTTGCTCATTTTGAGAAATTCTCCATTTCCTGATCTGTGCATGTAATATCCTCTTTGCAACCTCCATTTTTGATCGAAATTGTTCACTTGTTCTATGGCCCGGGTTGTCAAGTCATTGTTTTTCCTCCATGCCTCCGGTTCATGAAGGAAATTTGAAAGTTGGACTCAAAATGGTGAAGTTTTCTTCCTCTGCATATTTTCCACATTGGGATGACAGGCGTCTTTTCCCTGTCAAATTTTGGCTCTAATGAATGCAGGTATGTGGCCGATCCTATTGGATGGGGAAGAATGGGATTTTTGGTAAACTTTACACTTTTGGTTACTTTTGGCAAAAATGATAAATTTTCCTGCCATGGCCCCGATCAGGCTATAAAGGAAAAAGTCAAAGTTGAAGCCTGTAGGGAAAAAGTCAAAGGTGAAGCCTTTGCCATTGAAAAGTCAAAGCGGGAGAGCGGGCTGGCGGAGGCAATTGAGTTTTTGAACCTTTTTCCAAAAAGGTTAAAATATTGAGAAAAGGGCCGCGACCCCATTTCCAATCAGAAGCAGCCATGTGTCTAAGTTGAAAAGTCAAAGCGGGGTGCGAGCCAATTTGTTCCAAATTTCCAAATCTTCAAAAAATCACAAAATGCAAAGGGCTTCCCCCGTACTGCTCCAATCCCTTCCTACCACGTGGACAACCTGATTTCAGAGTTAGAGGAGCAAATCAAATGGTCTATATTTAAATTGGCAAATCGAATGTAACGGTAGCTTCGCAAGATCTGGTTTTTAACCCGTCATGAGTGTTTTCTTCACAACAAAGGAATTTGAAAAGGTGTTGAGGATTTGTGAAGTTGTAATGGTTTCTTGCAAAGAATATAATGGATTCTCAACGTCATTCCAAGGGCTAGCGATTGATTTTAAAAAAGATCGAGTGCTCTGTAGATCTTAAAAGACAGAAAAATGCCATTCTTCTTCTATTTTCTCTTCTTCCTCAAATTTCTTCCATTCGCAAGCTATGTACAAACACTGCTCGAGCTTCAATAAAAAAAGAAGGAATTTTTTCCTTTTTGATTGAGGAATTAATTGGTACTTTTCAATCAATGAGTTCCATTCGGTCTTGTAGGTTTCTCCTATGGATTTGTTTTTCTTCTGACTATAAATGCATATAAATGAAATTTCTAATTAATGTGTGTGGGCATATGATATTCTACTCGCAACATTACTTTCTTCTACCTCCATTCTCACTCCCTTTCCCCTTCTCGGAAAAAGTTCTTCTCTAGTGAGAAATTGCTAGCTTTGCCACGGTGGTCACGTGAGTGCCCCTGTTGGATCTTTGGTCGAAGATCACCATTGAAATATAATTTTTCATGCATGCACATATGGAAGATGCATTAGTCAAGTAGAGGGACTTAGATTCCCATAGTGTTGGCCTGAAACCCACAAATTTGTCCACAAGACAAATTTTCTCACCAACAATTTTTGGTGCCCACTGTGGGGTAGATTTTGCAGCATCTTCACCTAAAAATGACCTCAGGGTCATGAAATACAAAAAAAGATTCTAGAAGGAAATTTTCTAGAGATTAAATAATCACACAAACTTCATGAATGTAAATCATGGTTATTCTGGGAGATCCTCATGTTGAGAGACCTTATTTACTCTTTCACATCCAAGAAGACATTGCTTCTGATTTGAGAGAAGCTATTTGGCATACGAGACAAAGTGGAAATCAATACTTCATTACCATAAGGATTTTGGACCTAGAAGAGGAACATGTTGTCAAACTAGAAAGGCAGAGATAATTCCAACACCCTAGAGAAGAGTGTAAACTTTCAAGCCGGGCCGAGAAGATTCACTCGGCAACAGAGATAAGGAGGACAAAATGACCCCATTTTGAAGAACTTCAAAGAAGACAAGAGTTGCTCAGAATTCTAGGGCCTCCCCTTCATCAAGAAACCGATCATGTTGAGAACTTGAGAGTTGCTAATCCTTTGGATAGAGAATTTCCATACATCAATGAGAACCTTGATGATTTCACTGATGTAGAAACCAAAGAAGAAGTTAGAGAAAGAGAAACAAGAGCGGAAGAGGAAATAAGGGCTTAACTTGAAGAAATCAAAAGACTTCAGGCTGAGGTAGATGAGAGAACAACAACAGAGGCCATAACTTTAGCAAGGTGGGAAGCTAGAAACATAAATAGAATGGGGACCGTGTGAGGCCCGTAGGCCTAATGTACCATGGGGAGGAAATACTGGTCCACTTGCTCTTTCACAACCACTTCATGACCTCCCAAGAGGCTCAAGAAAGAACTTCCAAAAATCCAAAGGGGATGGTTCTTATCTCCCTAAAGAACATGTAGCAACATTCATCACTTTGCTTGGAGTATTGGGAGTTGAAGATGATGTTTCATTAGGCTCTTTGTGGAGCCACTCCAAGAAAAAATCTGCCGAATGGTTCTACATGTTTCCCCAAGATCTGTCACGTCTTTGGCGGGCAGATATAAGAAGTGCATTTGAACATAGGTTCAAGAGTATAGAAGATTGTCGGATCTTCTCGGTCCAATTGGTTTAGATGAAGAAGGAGACCTTAGAATATTGTTAGGATCTTCTCGTCCAATTGGTTTAGATGAAGAAGGAGACCTCCAGATCAATGAGAGATTTTTAGCAAGGTATGATAGATTAGTAAGAAGGATCCCAAAAATGTGATACCCTCTAAGAACAAGTTGAAAAGGTTCTTCATCGTGCTTTGCCATCGAATTTGGTTTCTTCCTTAGAAGAGCTCAATTGAGAACATTGAGGGAAGCTAAATAATTTGCAATTGAGACTGATTATGATCTAATTCTTTCTAGCAAAGTGAAAGGACTAAACGAGAATCAAAAAGGTCGAGCTCAAATTTAGTCACCATTGATCCAATGTTCCAAAAATGGCAAATGACCTAGTTGCTTTGAAGAAGAATCATCAAAAATCACAATGAGGAATGCTCCAAGGAGATCAAATCCTCCTGATAGACCAAGAATTTCTCCACCTCCTTGTAGGCTTGCTCTTGAAGCACCACCAGTCAATGCTATTTGTGACACCAAAGAATCAGAAGAATGAACAAACATTGAGGAAACTCAAGAAGAAAGCATGGACGACTACAAAAACTATCTTAAAATTGAAGAGGTTGCCATGCACAAAGGCCTCGATTGAATATGTTGATGATGAGGAGGAAGGTGATGAAGAAGCTCCAATTTTTTTCATGTGTCTTTGTATTCACTGTACATACTCCAAGAATGGAGTTTCATCCTCAACAACATTCTGAATCGAGAATAGGAAGAACAAAGAAGATAGCTCTTCAAAGCCTCCACAAAACAAGATCATCAACAGAGGATCACCATTACCACCTTCCATGGAATCAACCAAAGAGAAACCAGATTCACTGGTTGTCAAGGATCACACTATTGTGCCAAGTAAGTCATCTGATTCTCCTCTCAACCCAAAAGTTGTTAAGAGCAATTCTCTTCTTAATATTGTTTCTGTAAGAACATCTAGATTTCAATCAAAGGCTATACCCTCATCTCCTTCCAAGCCAATTGCTACATTTGAAAAGGAGAACCCAACACCAAAAGTAACAAAACCCTTGTCATTTAAATCCTCTCCCACTACTGGAACCTCTTCCTCATCTACCATAACTCCATTTGACTTTGTGGAGCATGCAAGCAAAACCAAAGTTCAACTCTCTGAGATTGAATACCTACAAAAACATCCTGCCCAACTTGATAGATTCATCAAGGCGCTTCTTGTAGTAACCCTTTTTCTTCAAGCCTAATCTCTAAAGACTTATTACCCACACCATCCATACCACCTTCTCAAAACATGTTAGTCCCAGTCCCTCCACCACTAACGAGTTGAGCCTTTTACCTATCACTTCTCATCAAAGGTTTCCAATTGAACAATTGCATTATAGATTCTGGAGCCTCAGATAATGTGATGCCAACAAAAGTTGCAAATGCTCTTGGCCTCACTTTGACCCGGTTAAATGGCACATGCTACTCAATGGAATCCAAACAAGTTCCATTGGTAGGAAGGATTAAGGATGCTCAGGTTGCACTAGCTGATTACCCTGATAAGAAGATACTCTTGAACATTTTGGTGGTAGACACCCCAACATCTTTTGGGATGTTGTTGAGTAGAAGTTTTTGCAAAGATCTAGGTGGAGAAATAAAAATGGATTGGTCATCTGCAACTATCCCAGTGAAAGGAGAAATGAAGAAGTTGTTTCCAGTCAGGAAAATGAAATTCACAAAGAAGGAAATCATGATCCAAAAGCTAACATCCTCTTTCAAGATTGTGGGCTAGGAAACTACTTCCTTACATCAAAAAAAGAAGAAAACTTTCCACTCCTCATGGAGGAAGAAGAAGATCATATTTGGACAATGGAGTTTGATGGAAGTCATTCCAGAGAAGGTTCAGAGCTAGTCTAGTATTATACTCTCCCTCCAATGAGGTATATCCTTTTGCCTACAAGTTGCAATTCGATAATACAAACAATACGACAGAGTATGAAGCATTTATCGTAGGCATGCATGTAACAGAGGACATGGAAATCAAGAAGATGAGATGTAAAAGTGATGCTAAGATTGTGGTGAAGCAGGTCCACCAACAATATCGTAAAAATCCAAGGCTCATGCACTATAGAAATAGAGTATGGGACTGCATTGAATCCTTTGATGTATTCTCCATTGAAGTTATCCCTAGGAGAAGAATAAAAAGGCTAATTCTCTCTAAGACTGTCACCTTCCTTAGTGATACCTCATCCTTCTTTTGGAAAGGATAATTGACCATTGAGATGGTGTTTAGACCCAACATACCCAACAATGCAAATCACCGGCATGTCTTCAATGATGACAATCAGATCCTATCCTTCTTAGAACAAAGGGATAAATTCAATAATATGTTCTTTGAAGGAAGTGAAAACCCACACCGTGAATCAGTCCCCAAAGAAGAGAAGGAAGGAATTGAGGGAATTGATGAAGAGGGGGTAATTAAACTAAAAGGAAACAAAATCCCCAAAGGCCTAGTTTCTTTGGAAGATCTCTTTGACAAGCCTGACAGGTTCATCCAAGAGAAAGAAAAATACTCTTCTCGGTGCCCATTTGATTTCGATCAAGAAAACATTGGCACTTCAAAGAATCCAAGGATGGTTAACATTGGTAAATTTTGCTCACCAGAAGAGAAGAGAAATTTTGTTGCTCTATTAGAAAAGTACTCAGATGTCATGGCCTACTCCTATGATGAACTCAAATCTTTTCAGCCAAAGGAAATGCATCACTCCATTCCTTTGAAGCAAGGAGCTAAGCCCTTCAGGAAAAAACAAAGGCCCTATAATCCAAATATTGCCGATATTATCAAAGAAGAGGTGATAAAGAGCTTAATGCTAGAATCATCTTCCCCATCCACCATTCAACATGGGTGGCTAACATTGTACCAGTAAGGAAGAAGAATGGGGAAATAAGGATTTGTGTAGACTTCCAAATTTGAATCAAGCCTCTCTCAAGGAAAACTACCCTCTTCCAATCATGGATCATATTTTACAAGCAGTCACTAGATCTGAAATGCTCTATTTTCTTGATGGATTCTCGTGGTATAACTAAATCGAGGTGGAAGAAGAGGATTGCAACTAAACAACCTTCACAACACCTTGGGGCACTTTTACCCGCAATGTAATGCCTTTTGGCTTGATCAATGGTGGAGCCACTTTCTAGAGAGCAATGGTCTTGGCCTCAAAGATTTGAAACATTACATTTTCATTTACCTTGATGCTCTCATGGTTTTCTCAAAGAGGAGGGGAGATCATATCTGTCATTTGGAGCAAGTCCTTACAATGTGTAGGAAACATGGCATTTCCTTAAATCCAAAGAAGTGCATCTTTGGAGTCACATAAGGTAAGTTGTTGGGACACATTGTGAACAAAAATGGAGCACACATTAATCCCGAGAGGGTCGAGCTATCCAAGCATTAGCCTACCAACCAGCAAGAAGGGAGTTCATTCATTCTTTGGAAAGGTAAACTTCCTTTGTCATTTTGTGCCCAATTTTTTTGAACTGACTAAGCATATAACTTCCATGATGATGCCTCAAGCAAGTTTCAAGTGGAATAAGGAAGGAAAAACAACATTTGAAGAGCTCAAGAAAGTCATTTCCAAAGCTCCACCTCTTGTATCTCTAGATTTCAACAAGGAGTTCATCATGTATTGCTATGCATCGTAACATACACTCTCTCGTCCCTTGTGCGAAAAATGATGAAGGCATGGAAGCACCCATTGATTTCATGAGCTATCCTTTGAAAAATCATGAGCTAAAGTACAACCAACTGGAGAAGCATGCCTATGCAATGGTTAAAGTCATTAAAAGTTTCAGATTCTACATTCTCAATTCCCATACAAAGGTGGTGATGGTCCCCGGAAGTGCAATTAAGTTCATTTTGACTCAACAAGATCCTCGGGGCTAAGAGAGGAAGTTAGATTACAAAGACCCAAGAGTATGAATTGGAGATTATACCCTCTAATCTAGTAAGAGGAAATGTTTTGTACTCACTGATTGCTTTGAAGATGAAGCTCTCGTGGCTCAAAGCAGGGAAAAAAGGACGGTGTTTGCTTGACCTGTTTAGGAGAAAGTCCACAAGTGCTCTTTGTCACCACTACTAATGAGTGGTATGCTGATATTGCTTACTACCTCACTTATGGAGAATGCCCTCCTCATCTTGATTACAAACAAAAAGAACCCTCAAGCTGAAAGCAGCCAAGTTTGTGATATGGAATCATGCACTTTACAAGAGAGGCCTAGATGGTTGTTTCCTCAAGTGTGTAGATAAGGAGCAACAAGAAAATTTTCTCAGGGCATATCATGATCAAGCTTGTGGTGGACATTTCTCAGCAATGGTCACCGCACATAAGATCCTCAGAGGGAGATATTATTGGCCCTCCATCTTTGCAGACACTCAGATTGGGTTTCCAAATGCAAAGCATGCCAACAATTTGTTGGAAAGCCACAACTAGCTGCATTTCCACTCAAGCCTATGGTGATTGAAGAACCATTTCAGCAATGGGGGCTAGATTTTATTGGTGTTCTGAATCCTCATTCTAGTACAGAGAATACTTATGTACTCACTGCAAATGATTACTTCACTAAATGGGTGGAAGCCATCCCAACCAAGCAAGCCAACTCTGAAACATTCTGCAACTTCATCAAGGAGAATATCATTGTCTATTTTGGAGTACCACAAAATATTGTTGTTGACAATGCAACCTATTTCTCTTCTAAGGAGCTCACAGAGTTTTGTTATGGCTTTGGAATCTCCCTATCTCACTCTTCTGACTACTACCCACAAGGAAATGGTCAAGTTGAGTCAGGAAACAAGAACATTGTGACCATTGTTCGCAAGCTGGTAGATGAGAATCAAAGGAACTGGCACAAGAAGTTATATGATGCATTGTGAGCGGATAGGATCACTCCGAAGAAGGCAATAGGTATGTCACCTTTCTAAATGTTGTATGGAGTTGAGGAAAAATTCCCCTCACAATTGAGATGCTAGCTCTCAAGTTGCTGCAAGAAATAGAAGATGGTCAATACAAAGACTCCATTGACAAGAGGATCCTCTTCCTAGAGAAGCTAGAAGAAAGCAGATGCCAAGTGGTGGATAGAATTAAGGAGCATCAATTGAAAGTGAAGAAATTTTTTGACAAGAGGGCAAAGGCAAGAGAATTCAAGGTTGGAGATTTTGTCCTACTTTGGGACAAGAGAAGAGAACCAAAGGGCAGCTATGGAAAGTTTGATTCATTGTCTCTGGGCTCATTCCAAATTCATGGAGCTTGTGGTGAGAATTTTTTTCTCCTCTCATGCTTGGATGGAACGCCATTGGAATTGCCTTAAAGTGGGAAATACCTGAAACTATATCATCAATGAAAGCGGGTTGTCCCCATCTTGTACCATAGGTGATTTTCGTAGGCGTGTTTTTTTCCCTTTTATGTTGTGTGTTTCTATTTTAGTTGTGTGTGGTTTGGCTTGTGTGTTTCCTCCTTCTTTCATTCTTTCTTAGAATTGTACATGACTCTCTGAGGCCCAATGGATGAGGTAATCGGAAAACGTAATATGTTTTGAAACTTGACATTCTTGATCCTCATGTTATGCCCTAGCCATGCCCATTGATGCCATGTCCCCAAGCTAGAGCCGCTTGTTGTCTCCCAAAACTACTCTGTGTTTTCATAGCCAAATTGAAATTTTTTGAGCTCATGCCCTCTGTTGGTGTTTAAGCCAAGTTAGAGATTTAAAAATTAGCAAAATTCGTGCCCTTGTGCTATTTAAATATTTGTTTTGCTCATTTTGAGAAATTCTCCATTTCCCGATCTGTGCACGTAATATCCTCTTTGCAACCTCCCTTTTTGATCAAAATTGTTCACTTGTTCTATGGCCTGGTTGTCAAGTCATTGTTTTTCTTCCATGCCTCCGGTTTGTGAAGGAAATTTGAAAGTTGGTCTCAAAATGATGAAGTTTCCTTCCTCTCGTATATTTTCCACAATCGATGATGTACATCTTTTCCCCACAAATTTTGGCTCCAATGAATGCACGTATGTGGTCAGATCCTATTGTATGGGGAAGAACAAGATTTTTGGCGAACTTAACACTTTTTGTCACTTTTGGAAAAAATGGTAAATTTGCCCCGCAGCCCCGATCAGGCTATAAAGGAAAAATCAAAGTTGAAGACCGCAGGGAAAAAGTCAAAGTTGAAGCCCGCAGGTAAAAAGTCAAAGGTGAAGCCCGCCATTGAAAATTCAAAGTGGGAGAGTGGGCTGGTGTAGGCAATTGAGTTTTTGAACCTTTTTTCCAAAAAAGGTTAAAATATTGAGAAAAGGGCCATGACCCCATTTCCAATCAGAAGTGGCCACATGTTTAAGTTGAAAAGTCAAAGTGGGGGTGTGGGCCAATTTGTTCCAAATTGCCAAATCTTAAAAAAATCACAAAATGTGTGATGCCCGGTTAAAAACAACCCACCTGAGACACATGAACAACCTCGGTTTAGTTAGAAAATTATGGAATTTTTTTTTGATTAGGAGTTAACGATCAAAGTCTCAAAGACAAATAAATTCAACTAATAACTTTTCCCATTATAATAATTACTAATTTCACATTATAAAGCAACAAGTGTAATAAGTCCACACCTAGCTCAAATCTCCCTAGGGATCAGTTTAATTACTGATTACACTGACATTAAGCTAAATATTTCCTAATTAGAATTTTAGGGTTAAGGGACCAAAACAATTAAATACCCAAGGTATTTAATTCCACAAGATCAAGATAAGAGCAGGGTTAAATTACAGTGGGGAAAGGAATACATATTTAAAATCAACAGAGTAAGGTCTCACTTACCCACTCCTAGAACTTGATTGAGAGTGTCAACAACCAGGTTGCAAGGAAACAACGCCACTAATAGATTCTAGAACAATTCAAATCCACTAGAAATTTTTTTTCCTTTATTTATATTAATCAGGGGTCACAAGGCCCAAATTTTAGGGTTAGAAGTTTTAGTTAGGTTCAGGGGGTAAATTAACTCCTTACCCACTCTCTAACAGGCTCAGAGTTTCAACTTGATTTTTCTCATACTTAACATATTCAAAATTTCCCTAAATCATTTCCATTGGATAGGAAATTTTATCACCTTTCTAGTGATATAAAGAAGTCCTCCTAACTCCTTCAGAAACTCAAGATATGGGCAAGCGGACTTTAGAGGTCAAATTTTCCCCCAAGGGGCGGATGTGCGGGCCCAGGGAAGAAAAATTTCCCAAAGGGGTGGGTTGGTGGAGCGCGGGGAGGTTTAGAATTTTTTTCCTTTGCACACAGGTAAGAATGCAAGTTGCACCCATGTGCTCGCGGGTCCGCTAGGGGCACGTGTCGCTCCATGAGCCAAAGCGGGAAGGAAGAGAGGGAAGGGCGGGGCGGTATTTGAAATTTTTCCCTCGCGCAAAAAAAGTTCACCTTTTTTCCCGCGCCTCCGCTTATGCCACCCAGTAAGACACATGGAATTCAATGAACCAATGTAGGGAAGAAGTTAGGGAGGAGCGGGGCAGTGGGAGTCTTGGAGGGAATTTGCCGAAGGGGAGATAAGGGAAAAAGGCACGTGCGGGTCCGTGCGTCCGCGGAGGAGAAAATCCCAAAGCGAGGGCGGGTGTGCAGGGGCAGTGAGATTTTAAGAATTTTTTTCCAAAAGAAAAAAATTAAAAAGTGACAAAGTTCTCCCTCCTCCATTGTCACCACAAGGTGCCACGTGGCACCCTTTGGTTGGTTGCATGGGCATGTGGTAAAAAAAAATTTTTCCCAAAATTTTTAAAAGGCCCAAGGGCATAAATGATGCCGTGCCTCCGCACTGCCTCGTGAGGACACGTGGAAGCCCCTGATTGGCTGCGGGCTAGTGGAGGAAAAATATAAAATTTTCCCAAGCAAAATTTTCAAATTTTTTCTAAGGATTTTCCTACGGGAATTTTTTGGGCCACGGGCCTGTCAGGGAAAATTTTCCCAAATTTTCCCACCAAGGCAGAAAAACTTCAAAGTGCTATAAATTGTGTTAGAAAGCTTAGTTTTGGGCAAACAAATAATTTCTAGAAATATCTCGATGCCCTCTTTGCACAAGAAACATAAATTTTACATTTTGATGAATTTTAGGGGTTAATTTTGCAAAAAGGATCTACAAGCTTTTAAAAAGCCAACTGGTAATTTCCAACTTTCAAATTTGATTAAATTGGATCTCCTCCTTCACTCAACATGCCAAACAGACATGGAGGATTGCTCTAGGGAGGGTTTAAAGTGTTTAGGGAAGGTAAATTTACTTGTTTGAGTTTCAATATACATTTTTCCATCACATGACAGAAAACGGCTGTGGGAGATTTGGCTCATTTTAACAATGTTTAAAATTGTTTTCTTAAGTGTTCTTTGTCAATTGAGTTCCTTGATGGCTTAACATGTTAAATTATACCAATTCCAAGTTGATTATTAAGTGTAGGTCCGAACTATACATTTTAATTAAATTTACTTGCCAGCTTTAAAGTTTATAACAGAGATCTATTTCTTTTAAATATGTATATCAAATTTTATCCTTCAAATGTGACATTTCATTTCTAAACTAATCTAATACATTCATTTGTTTATAAACCACCATTTTGAATCCAAAGCAAATACTAAATTTCAATCATACACATTCCCAAAATACAAAAAAATACAACATTGTTTCACGTACATTTTCTCTTTCCAAACAGAGATCTAACTATCTCTTTTGTCATACAATGAAACATTGAATTCAATCCTACAATGCATATGAAAAAAGGTCTTTCAACTCTTTATTAACTTCAATTATAAATCTTTACATTTTTCCATGTTGAATGCAATAACAATTCTGTTTCTTTCCAATAATAGAACAGGATATAAATGTCTTTCACAATTCAAATATATAACTTCATAATCAAATTACATACATCTTTCCTCACAAAATACATATTACAATTTCATCCACAACAAGTGGGAAAGGATTACAAATGAATTATATCTCTCAAGGGGCTGGCAAAAACTGCATTTTCCTTGCTCCAGAACAGCAACATGCAAATTTCCTTTTTCTTCTAGTTTGATCACAACAAAAGTGGGGGAAAGGAAACACTCTCCACCCAACCAAGACATCCAATGAAAGGAGAAGCCTTCCTTCATCATTGGCCCCTGAGCCCCAACCAAAATACAATAAGAGGTGTAATTTAACCCATGAAAACAACTAGCTTCCACAACACACAACATTATTTCAACATACACATCACAAATTAAAACACAATTCAACACAAAACAACAGTTCACAACTGCATTTGAAGACATTCCAAAATAGAACTCAGGCTTGATCATGCAAGCCAAAGGAGCAAGGCCTATGGGGAAGCTACTTATGCCTCCCAATTGGGAATTGGGCATCCACCAGAACAACCCACCAATATAATTCATCCCACACACATCCTTATGCCCCCAAAATCCCTCCTTATGCCCCCACAGATTTCCTTATGCCCCCAAAGTAAGAAATGCAAGCTATTTCTTTTCCATGGTGGATCCCAAACCCAAACTCCCTCCACAAAACTTTGATGCTAATGGCATTCCTTATGCCCTCCCACATGGATTCCCCATAGCCTTCTCCTACACCATTCCTAAGGCAGTCTACCCAACCAACCAACAAATAAATCAAAACATGCACCATTCATACAACACAACAAGAAAATAACAACATAAAAAGAGAGTTAAATTCCTACCTCTCCATGGTTACTTTTGTTTCCTAACAAAGCAAGCTTCAAATGCCAAAAACACAGTCCAAACAACAATCTCCCAAGTATGCAAAGCTTTCTCCAAACTTCCTCCAAAACAAGAGCTCCAACACAAGAAAATGTGCCCCCAAAGAAGTTACAAAATGATTCAACAACCCCAAAACAAGCAAAGAGTTAGAATTATATAGAAGAGGGAAGAAGAGAGGATGATGTGGATCCATGTAGGATGCCACATCACACATCCTCAAATTCAAACACAAAAGACAAAATCCATTCTCCCAAGCACAATAAAGAGGTGGGTGAAAATATGACAAGTTACTTGCACACTCCAAAAAGCCCACACCTCAAGGGACAACAAAAATAAATAAAATGTAAGAGAGTGCAATCAAAACAAGGCAACATGATTAACAAAATTCATTAAAAAGTCACAAATCACTTCTCCAACCATAAGTATGGTTGGTAAATTAAATTTAGAGGCATGGGACAAGTTTTACTTGTCCCACAAGCCTCCAAAAAAACCCCCAAGGACAATTTTGAATTTTTCATGGAGGTGGAGTATTTCATACTCCAAAACTGACTTACACAAACTCTTACACAACTTACACATCCCTTACATATTTAATACAAACAACCAACAACTTCCATTATTACATTCCCATATCCCAATTTAATTTATTTAAATTTTAACCATATGATTCTTCACATTAATCTACCACATTTTAATTAATTAAAAGAAAGGAACACATTACTAATAAAATACATACAACAATAATAAAAATAAACACATAATAAAATACACAAACCCATGGTCACATGTAAAGGTGATCCCCCCACGGAATCCCTAACAAAATAACACACAACACAATAAAACAAGTTGCCATGGTGACCTTGTCGAATTCACCTAGAATTCCATTGTGGTTGGTCTCCAATCCCCCGATGTTTTGTTGTGATATTTTTAACCTACAAAATACAAATACCTCCTTCGGCCTCGTGGCCATATTAGAACATCCAATATGATACAAATAAAATCACAAAATCATCTAAGTATGTGAACCACAACAACATCAAGGCAATTTAACATTATCACATACAATTTATATCAACAACTATGTCATCATCAAATAATTTCCATTTTCTAGGTCTACTCAAAATATCAAATATCACATGTCCGAACAACATCTACAATATAACCATGTCTGACAACATGTCAACATCTATATAAAATGTCTCCAACAATCATCATGCATCATATATGAATCAGATTCAACAATAATCCAGGATCTGACATCTAACACCATACTAAATCCAAACTATAAGAATGTCCATCATAGAGTCTACAGTATCATGATCAAAATAAAAGTGTCGAAGGGAAGTGGGCACTACAAAATGCAAAGGGATTCCCACGTACCAACTCCAATCCCTTCCTACCACATGGACGGCCCAATTTTAGAGTTAGAGGAGCAAATCAAATGGTCTATATTTAAACTGCAAATTGAATGTAATGGTAGCTTTGCAAGATCTTGTTTTTAACCCGCCATGAGCGTTTTCTTCACAATAGAGGAATTCGAAAAGGCGTTGAAGATTTGTGAAGTTGTAACAATTTCTTGCAAAGAATATAATGGCTTCTCGATGTCATTCCAAGGGCTGAGATTGATTTAAAAAAAAAAAGACCGAGTGCTCTTGCATCTAAAAGATAGAAAATGCCATTCTTCTTCTATTTTCTCTTCTTCCTCAAATTTCTTCCATTCTCAAGCTATGTACAAATGCTGCTTGAGCTTAAATAATAAAAGAAGGAATTTTTTCGTTTTTGATTGAGGAATTAATTGGTACTTTGCAATCAATGAGTTCTATTTGGTCTTGTAGCTTCTCCTGCGGATTTGTTTTTCTTTTGACTATAAATGCATATAAATGAAATTTCTAATTAATGTGTGTGGGCATATAATATTCTACTAGCAACATTACTTTCTTCTACCTCCATTCTCACTCCCTTTCCCCTTCTCAGACAAATTTCTTCTCTAGTGACAAATTGCTAGCTTTGCCACAGGGTCGGCGAGTGCCCCCGCTGGATCTCTCGGTCGAAAGGTCACCATTGAAATCTAATTTTTCATGCATGCACATATGGAAGATGCATTGGTCAAGTAGAGGGATTTAGATTCCCATAGCGTTGGCTCAAAACCCACAAATTTGTCCACAAGACAAATTTTCTTGCCAATAGAGGGAAAACTCATAGAACTCCTAATACATACTCAATTCTCTCAAAGGGCTTATTAACTCTTGTTCATGGTTTATTCAAATCAAAATATTATGCTCATGCATCATTAGCGCATGAGATAGGGTTTCTCAAAGTCGTCGCTTTCTCTATCGCTTTCACCTCTCCTATCTTGCCCGCTTTTTAGAATGTAGCTAATAATATTATCTTAAGCTCTAAAAGTGTTATTTTACCATTTGTTTGGAAATATACATATTATTATATGTTTATTAATTATTGATATGGTAGTAATTAATTATTAAAAATTAATATAATTATATATTTATTAATTATTATCTTGAGAATAGTTAGTTACTAGTTGTATTCTAATTACTTTTACTTAATTAGACTTAATCATGTTTATTATAACTTTATACTTTCAACTAATTTAAAGTTAATATGATTTTTTAAATGTTTAAACTTTTGTCTTAAAATTTAGATTTGTATATTTTTAATTCATAAATATTTAAAAATATGATTATTTTCTTCTATATTTGTTAAGAAGTGAAATATTTGTTTAAACTTTATTAAAATATATTGGTTAAAATTAAATATAATAATCATTCATTATTTTCAATGATAATTTTAATTTTTTAATTCACTTATTAATACTACGAAACAATATCTATAATTATATCATGGAGTGGAATAGAGAGTCGATATCCTTCCTGTAACATCTTTTACACAAAATGAAAAATCATAAATTTTAAATAATATTATTTATAGATAAATAAATAATTAAAATATAATATTTAAATTAATTTAACATAATAAGTTTTTTTAAATTATTGGCAAATAGTTTTTGAAAGGGACTATACCCTTGAGTACAAAAGATGGCCTAGGAGTCGAATAGGAATGAGAACCAGAGAGAAAAGGATCGGAACCAAATGTGACAATGAAGTTTAAAGTAGCCAAAAAAGCTACCCAAACGAGACAAAACAACAAAAATACTTTGCAAAAAATAGCATAAAAACATACAAGAACAACTAAAGCATCTACAACTACTTTTTGGCAAATTTGTCAATGCTGGTCTTGATATTCTTCCAGGAGTGGAACATACCCAAAGTTTTCATGTGGGCAACGTCAGTATTATCCAGCTGCTCAATGGTCCTTTTGCTTTCCTTATCGTTACCCCAAAGTGTTGCCGGAACACCACTGAGGTTGGAGACACTTTTGACATGTTGCTCAATGAACTCCTCAATCGCCCTAAAGATGGCCATGTTGTAATCATGTCAAGTTTTGGCCTTCCCTAAACGGGAGTCTAAGGAGTTTAGCTTCTTGTAGATATCATCAATCTGGCTGCTATCAATATCCACCACCTCCTCCTTTTTCCTCTTGCCTTTCTGTTTAGCCAAGTTCTTAACCTCATCCTTCAGCAGTTTCATAGCAGCCTCTAAGGCATCCAGCCTTTTTGAAGAGCTTTCCATATGCACATCCTGGGGACCTGCACCGCCATATTCGAAGGTCATGTGTAATTTCAATTTCATGAGGCCCCTTCTCCACAAAGAAGAGTCTCAAGGTTAAGCTTTCTAGAAGCCCTGGTAACCGGTCTGCTGAGGTGGAGGCGAAGTGGGGGGCGGGAGCAGCAGTAGGGGGAATGGAAGAAGAAGCTTGGATGGCCGACAGGGGGGTGACAGCAGCGGTGGCGGGGGCAGAATGGAGAAACAGGGCTGGCAGCAGCAGAACCCAACAGAGGGGGAACCGAGCTAGGAGAGGATGGGAGACCAGGATACTTAAGAAGATAACATTTATGAAGCAGAAAATAAGCCCTTGGTGTAAAGGAACCACCCGGGTATGCTTCTGAAACTCCAAAATGGAGCGCTCAAGAGAGTTCAACAAGTAATGGGGAAAACAAACCAAGCGATTCCTACGGAAGTGGTTAAGAAAGATAAGATGCTTAGCAGGAACAGTGACAAACCTTCCTTCCAAGGAGATGAACCGTATCATCATGTGAGTAACCTCATCATAAGGCGGAGGGATCGAGCTAACAAGCAGGCCCACTGTAACATAGATTAGCTTCTCAGATCCCTCCACAAATCTCCTCTCTTCAACATCTTTGTCGACCCTTTTGTTAAAGAAATGGTAGCCCTCCAAACTAAGGCCTACGCTTCAGCAATAAGTTCTTCATTGACCAAGATCTTCTGCCCCCCATATTCAACAGTCCGCTCCTTCCATTCCTTCACAAAACGCACATAAAATGCTTTGATCATGCCCCTGAACCTTCTCCATGAAGTTGGTGATGCCACCCTTGCTGAGTATGCTCCATAGCTCAATATTATCCTTCCAGTCCGGGTCCACACTAGGCTCAATTTGGCAAGGGGGTCCCCCCATCTTCTCTGTGCTTAACTGTTTGCAACAAATTCCCAAATTCTTGTGAGCGCTGAAACCCGTCCGCTTTGCTATTGTAATCCGCACAATATTGGAAATGAGAGCCGTTGCTTTTCCCACGAACGGCTGCGTGTCTGCTGATCTGAGTCTGCGGAAAATCACATGTGGGAATAGCCCGCTCCCTGTCATCAATCACATTACTACTGTCTTCGGTTTCCGTGGAGCTTTGTATCCGGCTTTTAGCAGTCGCAGTGCAGCCCGCATGCGCGATTTTCAAATCAATGTAACTCCACTTGGAATTCCCCATATATTTCACACTATCTTGTTTATTTGACATGATTTGCATCATCATATTCTTTAAGTCAACACGTGTGGGAGTATTATTGATGCTGATCCACACCCAAAAATCATAACTCAGCTCTAGATATTGCTTGCGTATAGAAATCCGCATGAATGCTGTTTTGAAGCTGCTTAGGGATGCTATTATTATCCCAAATAGTGAGGTTAACATTAATGCCATAATTAGCTAGCGCATCCGCCAATTTATTACCCTCCCGGTAAGTATGCATGATCCTGATGTTATTGAAAGTATGACTAATACTTATGGACTCTGAGATAAAATCCTTGATGCTCCAACTTGGAGATGAGCATTGTTTAAGAAGATTAATGATATTCAGGGAGTCCCCTTCAATAATGAGGTTCTGAATATTTTGAGTCTGGGCAATTCTCAGGCCCCATAGAGCAGATAATGCTTCGTAAAATGATTAGTTTGAATTCTCATTTTCCCAGCATACGCAGCAATCAGATTACCTTTATGATCCTGTATCGCTCCTCCTCCCCGCCGCAATCCCAGGGTTTCCCTTAGAGGCCCCATCAAAGTTCAACTTATACCAATTAAAATCGGAGGATGCCATTTAATTGAAGATCTATCAATGCTATTATGAGATTGCTCCATTGTTGATAGTTCCTATCTCGCGAATTGATAAGATGTATTCTTCATTCTCTGGATATCTCTTGTTCTTGGGGGTTTAAATCTCATGAATATTCTCTTTGATACCATTAGAAATTTTACCAATACTAAGTTTATAGTTTTGCTTCTTATTTCTGAAGATAATATCATTTCTATCCTTCCATATCCTCCGATTAAATGAGGATAACCAGCTTTCCAGATCCTTTTAACAACACAATGCCTAAAGGGTGGGTTCCATTGAGTCCATAGCTGATTAAGATCCTTCAAAACACCTAGAGAACTTCAAATTTAGAGAGGAAAAAATCCATATTCGGTGGCATATTCACAATGTATGAACAGGTGGCTGATATCCTCAGAATCATTCTTACAAAGATGGCACCTATTAGGAATTATAAATCCTCTTCTCATCAGGTTTTCAGTGGTAAGAATCCTGCCTCTGATAGCCAACCAAAGGAAAAAATTTATTTTGGGAGTTAATTCAGACATCCAAATCTTGTTCCAATTGAACTCTATTTGACTATTGTGGAAGAAATTATTATATCCAGATTTGACAAAGTAATTCCCATTATTGGAATTATTCCATACCAGCTCATCCTTAGAATCCAACTGACTTAATGGAATAAGATCTAATTGATCTTGAAGGGAGGAAGTAATTTGCTTTAGATCAATTCTCTCCACAGTAAGTTTTTTCCAATTCTTGCTGGTACCATTTCCTTCAATATAGTCCTTGATTTTAATGCCATACTTGCTTATAAGACTGTCCTTAACCACCCCAAATCTATCCATGAGATTGCCATTAAACCAATTATCCTCCCGGAAGTTTATGTCCCTACCATCCCCCACTTTCCATTTACTGCCCTGCTTGATGAAATTTTTGCTCTTGACCAGATTATTCCAAAAAATGGAACCATAGGGGAGGTGCTCATCTTGTAGGAAAGAGTACACAGTTTGATGATTTAAATATTTTTCTTTGATTAAATCAATCCAGGGTTGTTTCTCAGACAACATTCTCCAGCCCATTTTAGCAATGAGGGCCTCATTCATTTTCTCAATATCTTTTATACCTAGACCTCCCATAAACTTTAGGGTGCAAACCTTATCCCAAGCCACTAAGTGAAATTTGAACTTCTCTTCCATGCCTTGCCATAAATTTTTTTTTGAATCCTTTCAATTTTATCTCTGAAGGAAGAGGGGATCTTGTAGAGTGACATGACATAAATGGGCAGATTTTGAAGAGTACTTTTGATGAGCAGGCACTTACTAACACTAGATAAAATGGCTCCTTTCCAACCAGCCATTTTTTTTTGGAATCTCTCCAATAAATCATCCCACACCTTGCAAGAGACTTTCCTAGTGCCGAGAGGAAGGCCCAAGTAAGTGGCTAGAAGTGCACTTATTTTACAACCCAAAATTTTAGCAATTTTAAGTTGCCTTTCCTCAGGAGTGTTGAAAAAGAAGATGGTGCTTTTATCATAATTAATCTCTTTCCCAGAAGTAGATTTGTAGAGCCGTAGTAAAGCCTTGGTAGCCTTGGCTTCAATGACTGACGCCAAGAAGAAGGATAGTGTCGTCCGCAAATTGCTGATGGGAGACAACTTGACTGATGGAAGTGGGCTTAGAGCCATTTAAAAGCCCGTCATTAACCGCTTTGCCAATTGTTCTACTAAGGTTGTCAGCCAAAAGAATGAAGAGTAAGGGGGAGATAGGGTCCCCTTGTCTAAGTCCTCTGCTGCTAGTGAAAAAACCCACAGGCTCACCATTAACTACCACAGAGAATCTGGCCGTAGAGATACAAGCCTTAATAATTCTTCTAAATTTTTCCGGAAACCCAAATTTTGTTAAGACTTTGTCAAGGAAAACCCAAGAGACCTTGTCAAAAGCTTTATTCATATCAAGCTTGAGGACCATATTTGCCTTTTTATTATTTTCCATAGAATGTATGGTCTCGTGAACCATAATCACTCCGTCTTGTATAATCCTGCCTTTGATGAAGCCACTCTGCTACCTTGAGATAAGTTCATTCATAATGAGCTGAAGTCTAGTAGTAATAATTTTGGTAAAAATTCTATAGATGGCATTCACAAGGCTGATAGGTTTGAAGTCCTTGAAATCTTTAGCATCCATTTTTTTAGGAGCCAGCACAATGTGAGTGTTATTAAGCTCTTTTAAAATATTTCCCGTTCTATAGAATTCATTCACCGCTCTGAGAAGATCCTCTCGAATGATTTCCCAAAATTTCTGAAAATTTTTATAGAGAACCCATCCGACCAGAGCCTTGTCACCCTCTAAAGCAAAAACAGCTTTTTGCAGCTCTTCAAGTGTGACCGCTTTGGTGATACTTCAATTTCGATCCTCAATTTTATTTTGGGAATGGCCTCCAACATAAAAGAAATAGCTTGAGTTGATGATATTCATCTCCTCAAGAAGTTTTTATAAAAATCAAGCGCTTCTTTCTTGATGCTATTGGGATCTTTTATGATATTTCCGTTGTTTTTAGAAACTTCTAAGATCCTATTACAGACTCGTGCTTCAAAGTGGTCATATGAAAGAACTTCGTATTCTGTCTCCCTCTTTGATCCCCTTTCTCCCCATCCCTTATCTATCCCAAATCATCCCTTTATCCCTCGGGACTTATAGGAGAAATTCACCCCGCTTTAAGCTCCGCCCATCCCTATCAAATCTTCATCCCACCACATCTAAACTATCTTAAAAATCCAAAACAAAAAAATCTTAAAAATATAACAAAATAAATAAAAAATCTTTAAAATCCATAAAAAAAATCAACAATGCATATACAATTTAATTTTTTTTGGATGAATTTATGTGTGTGTGCTTGTTCGCTTGTTTATATTTTTGCATTTGCATCATATTTTGGTTGATTATATGAGGCTAATTTTTCTTTTCTTTTAGCACATGATGATGATACGAGGCCACCTTTTATCTTTCTAGAGGTCTAATGATATGAGGACCACCTTTTTATATTAACATGTCCGATGATATGAGGACATGTGCATTTAACAATTCAAATCATCACGGTATTTATGCCTTGATGAATTTTGCTCTATGCCACATCTTAATAAATTTTCTAATGATAATAATTATGGGAATTTTACGATAGCACCACTCCTTTACATCATCACTTAGCCTAATCATCATCACCTTATCCAACCAACCCTTCATCAATCATCTAACATCCAATCATCAAATCTTATTCATCCAATCAATTTATCCAATATTTTCAATCAATCCTATCAATTCCTATCATCCAAATGTCTGAAACATCCAACAACATCCAAAATAAAAATCCTTACCCCTTGATTGGGGCATCCCAAATCCAAATTATCAAAATCCAACATCTAACATCAACAACATCATCAATCCAAGATCCTATCTAATTCTACCCTTGGGGCATCCAAAAATCTAAAATTTTGTGATCTAAAAACATCCAACAATCCAAAATCCTATGATCCAACAACATCCAAACATCCAATATGAAAACATACAACCCCTTTATGGGGCATCCAAATCCATAATCATTGCCCTTCTCATACATCATTGACTAGGGCATCATCAAATCTAAATCCTAAATCCTAAATCCAAACCCTTGTCATACATCGTTGACTGGGGCATCATACATCCAAAATCAAAACATCCTACACCCTTGTCCTACATTAATGGCTGAGGCATCCTCTCATTTTCTCATCTTCTCACCTGACTCCATATCCTCACCTGGGCATATTTTCAAGTGGCTACCCACCTCATTCCTCCCCACCTACCCACTCAAGGGGGCATCATATCACCACCCTAACATCTTCTCTTGTTTTCATTGAACTATGATTGCTCCACAATAACACTTAAAAAAGGGAAAAAATGTAGACACCTAAAATGTCTACATGATTAATTAACATTAATCATGCCCCACATTTTAGATCTATCTATTTCTACCAAGCCCTTTTAATCTATTTTAATCCATTATTATTATTCATACATCAACCATATAATAATTAATCGTAAGATTAATTATTATTATTAATCCATTTTACCATTATTCATCATTTATCATTAATCCTTTTACTTCATCTAATATCCCATTTTCATCCTTAATCCCTTTTATTTCATTATTATATCATATTATCCTATTTAATTCTTCATTAACATTTTATAGGAATTTAATATTCCTACATCTCACCTACCACCTACCCTACACATCCCTACACCTAGCCTTTCCATCAAATCTCATCATTAATTATCCTAATCACATCATTTAACCTAATTTAATCCTAATCACGTGCACATCCTCACCTCTAAATCTATAAGCTTATCGATCTTTCCTCTCTCATTTTTAAATATTCAAATATTCTACACTCTTCTATTAAATTTAAAATTTAATAAAATCTCCACAAAAAATCTAGAATCCTCCACATCTAGAAATATCTACAAAAATCCAATATTCTCATCAAATTTACACCATTGGATTCAATCCAACATGGATTAATCCTCACCATCCAATTTTCCACTCCATAACTATAAATTGAGATCCTCTCCTCCATGAGAGCTAGCTAGTAAGAAAGTTAGCAAATCTTTGTCATTTTATCACTCAATCAATTTATCTGTCATCTACAATCTATTATCCTTCAACAATCATAAAATAATCTTCATCAATATTGAAAGGGGATGTGCTTTGTCTAAGTGCATCCACAATGAAATATGAAGCAAACAACTACAATCGAACATCAAGAGCACATCCAATCATCAAAGAAGGATAATTCTACTTGTAGGTAAGTACATGTATATTGTTTTCTCCTCTCTTTTCATCTAGCTCTATCTGAGGTAGCAATTAGAAGTGTTAGAATATGAATCAAATTCATTTTGTTTCTTGTTGGCATTTGAACTAACACATTTTTTTGTCTACAAGTACCCATCAAAGCATAACAAAAGTGGGATTCTCATTGTATTAGTTGTCTTTACCTTGGTAGATTTTTTTAAAGGGGATAAATGCGTACAAAATAAAAATGGAGGATTTTACGAATGCACACAAACTATTCGACGAAATGCTAAAAGAGAGTTGAAGCCTTGTGGAATGCGGGTGAACTCGCTTAGAGAACCTCGTATAGAGAAAACCTAATATTTTCCGGGCATGGTTCATCTCTCCTTATCTTTCATAATTTTCGTGATCTTTGTAGTTTTTCTTTTGCAATGAAATAAATTTTAAAACCTTAGGATTATCACACATTTAATTCTTTTAGATAAAATTGTTTCAAAACAATAAGATGTCATATCATAAATTACACAATCAAAATATCCCTTAGTAGACAACCATGAACTCATCCCTCATTTTCGAGATCATTTAACAAAATTCCTAACTAAACTAGATTGCTACAAAGATATCTCTTTTTATTGACAATTTGAGGTTGAGCTCCCTATATATATGTTGACCGTTCCTTGTTAAAACAAATAAATCACACGATTTTTAGAGACTTGTAAATAAACCTTCGTAACTCACGAAAAGGAGATGTTAAGTTTCCTTCGTGTACCTTGTTATGTGTGGAGTTAATTGAATCCTTGGAACAACCTCGATTGATCATCTATGATATTTTTCGACGCTCCTCTAGGAGCCATGTTACCTCATGTTGCACTTTTAGGAAGTTGTTAAAATTGAAAATTTGGGTTTCAGTATCGGCTTGCCGTTTAACTCCGAACAATATATTGCTTATCCGCCTTGCAAACCTCTTGTATTTTTACAAGAAAATTTCCAGGGACACGGAGTTCAAGGAAAAACACTCTTCTTGATAGTTTGGAAAAGGCATTTTGTAGGCCTCTGGTCACAGTTTGACTAGGTCAAACTAGACCAATTATGACCGGTTGCTCTAGGAAACCCATTGCCATTTAAAAACCGTCTGCGATTCAATTCCATTAGTTACTAGTCTTATAAGGATACACATACCCTATTAGAAAATAGGTTACACACTCATTACGAAGGGCATATGAACCTAATTTGTGAAAAACATCTTAGGTTAGATGCACACGACAATCTTGAAGAAACCTAATATAGGAACAAAAATAAGGATTTTTTTGCCATGTTTAGAGCCTTCGAATCCCTAACTAATTGTTGGAACATAACTATAGTAAACTTATAATTGATGTTTGGCCTTGGGAAGTGTAATCGTGGGATGTTATTCCATAGGAAAGTGAAACATGACCTTCCTTGTAATGTGATTAAACCCTCTTGCTATGGATGAAGAACCTAATCCCTATAATTCTTATTATGTACTAACTCAATTATCAATTTATAAATGAATGAAAGAAAATTGACCCTAAATCCTTAAACAAAAAAATGTGAACTTCACATTCTTTGGACTTACTCTTGTCTTATTGTGTAATGGAGGTAGGATATAAGGTAATGATGTATGCCCTTAGGAGTGCATCCTATAGATAATTCCTAATAGCCTTGTGTGGAAATAAAAATCCCATTAATGAATGCGCAAATTAAACAAGTAATTGAAATAAAAAGGTAATAATTATTCAACGAGTTACACCATAAATCAAATGTTAATCAATATAGAGGGAATCGGAAAAAGGAAAAGGATTGTATGATGCACATATTATGAACCCTTCTAGATCTTAAGTTCAGTTTTGAAACGTGGTCTTAATAAATGTGAAATCCTAAAAATATCGTTCCGTGGGAAGACACTATCTATAAGTTTTTATAGTAGTTAAATCCTTATGTTGTTCCTTGATATATGGGAACATAAGTGGCTTGTTGTGTATCACGTGTTGTTCAATTTATCTATGTGGGTTAATGTTGTGAAAACATATCATGTGTTGTGTGTTGTCCCAAGTGATCTCCTGTAGTGTCATGTGTAAGTAAATAAATGTATTCCAATATTTTTGGTGTTTTATTTGTGTGTGTAAATTGTGGGCGTTACATTTGGTATTAGAGTAGAGGTTCATGTTCTCAAACCTCCTGGGACGGATTGGAGTTGTGATGATTTTTACATGGCATGGTGGAGATTGGAAGAGTAATGTGATATATGATTTTATGTGACCAACGTTGTAATCGCTGGATATTATGAATGCACATGTTGTGCATGTCACTTAATGCGTATTTTTACCTTGTTGATGTGCTTGTGATGAGATAATTCAATCTTTTCATGGATT